>OX463756.1:119403556-119988056 GCA_949824845.1 Rhingia rostrata | reverse complement strand
TAACTGGCGAATGAAACGCGTGATGTTGTCCTCCAGGGCTTGAATCGAAGCGGGTTTGTCGGCATAAGCTTTTGACTTTACATATCCCCACAGGAAAAAGTCTAACGGTGTGATATCAGACGATCTTGGTGGCCAATCGACCGGCCCAAAACGTGAAATTATGTGCTCACCGAAATGTTCTCTCAATAAGTCCATTGATTGATGCGATGTGTGCGAAGTGGCGCCGTCTTGCTGAAACCAAATGTCGCCGAGATCACGAGCTTCAATTTCAGGCATCAAATAGTCGGTTATCATGGCACGATAACGGTCGCCATTGACGGTTACGTTCGCACCGGCATAATTTTTAAAGAAATATGGACCGATGATTCCACCGGCCCACAAACCACACCAAACCGTTGATTTTTCTGGATGAAGTGGCAGTTCTTCAATCTCTTCAGGTTGCTCTTCGTCCCAAATGCGGCAATTTTGTTTGTTAACATACCCATGAGCCAGAAATGGGCCTCATCGCTAAACAAAATTTGCCTCGAAAACGTCGGATCTTCTTGGAACTTTTCAAGAGCCCATAGAGCGAAGCGATGTCGTTTGGGAAGGTCGAGCGGCTTCAGTTGTTGCACAAGCTGTATTTTGTACGCTTTCAATTTAAGATCTTGACGTAAAATGCGCCAAGTCGTTCCATACGTCAGTCCGAGTTGCTGCGAACGGCGCCGAATCGACTCTCTACGGTCTTCGTGTACACTCTCAGCTACGGCCGCTATATTTTCTATGGGTTTAATATTATCAAATAATGAATGCTGGGTCTCAAAATGGATGATGGTGTTGCGAATAGTACGCTCAGTAGGCCGATTATGTTGACCATAAGTTGAGCGAAGTGCACGAAACACATTCCTCACAGAACGTGAATTTTCATAATAAAGTTGAACAATTTGTAAACGTTGTTCACGAGTAAGTCTTTCCATTATGAAATGCCAAACAATACTAAACAAAAATAACATGACAGAATGACACGACTCACACGTGATCTGTCAAAAAAGGCTATTGAAAAAAATACTTGGATCACCCATTACAATGGAATGTCCCTGGTCAAAAAACTCGGCATTGAACGTTTAAGATGGCAAGGAGGACATTAAGAACGAATGGTTACCAATACTCCGGCTTGCAGAGTCTTCGATTCCCAGCCAGACATCGGACGCAGTAAATGAAGACCTCGCTTTCAGCGGCGCGTACAAGGGGAAACCGACCTCAATCAACTTGGACTGCACAACTGGAGGCAGCTAGCTAAGGACCGTGCTAATTGGAGAGGCACGTTGGTTGATGCCCAGGTTCATTCCGGACTGTAGCGCCACTTAAGTAAGTAAGTCCCAAGTTATTAATTTTCAAATGCTGTCTCACTTATGTCTACTTATATGGTATTACAACAATATTAGGACAATCTTATGTAGAAAATATATGAAAGCATCATACATTTACGCAAGTTCAGTTTCAAGTTTAAACATTTAGGCTTCAGAAACTTGTTTTAAAATTCATAGGCATTGTCTTATTAACACCAGCTTGCCAATGATTTAATCGAATAGAAGGCCGCGAAAAGTAAAAGAAAATTACCAACAGTGGTTTTCAATGATTGCTAGAACTGGATCCTTGAACCGATTCGTAAATGTGTTTGGTTTGTATATTAGATTATGCCAATTAGCTACTGAATTGGCTCTTCACAAATCGCGTAATCAAAAATTTACCAATCTAATCACAGAAATAATGGAATAGGGTCACAAATTATTTCCCTGAGGAATGCCAAACCATGTTGCATAGTGGCTCAGTTATGAAATATTTTATTTTATATGTTTTCAAAATTGTAATTTTATTTATTACATTATTTAATATTTCGATACAAATATTTATATATGAGTGCAAAATAAAATAAATTAAAATAAAAACGTACAAGTCGATCCAAGTTTCATAGTTCCCATGCGTTTGTCCACTTTCTACTGGAATGCGCTTAAGAATGGCTCAATAGATTTGATGTCTTCACAATCCGGAATTGCTTTGCCCTCAAATTTTAAGCATGATTCGGCACACATTTGCCCAATGAAGTAGTCACCGAACATTTTCTTGCACTGAGCACAGTTATTCAAACAAATTTGAATAAAGTCCAAGCCGCCCATGGCATCGAATCGTTTCCTGAATTCCAAGCTTTCAAACTTTGGAGATAGATTTGTAGATGCAGCAAAACAAACAGCCAGCACAGCAACAACGGCAACGATAAGGGTCTTTGAGAAAAACATTTTTTTTTAATATGTTGAGCTTTTGGAACACTGTACTCAGATGAAAGTGAAGATGATAACTGATAAGGTTTAGAAAAATTCAAACCCTTTTTATATGAAAATATTTGCCAGGCTCTCGTATAAAACTTTTTGGCAAATGCACTTATGGGTATCCAACTGTGTTTTTTGTACGAGCACTTTTATTCAATAAGTACATGAAATGGCAGGTCCGGTGAGCAAGTATATCTAATTGGTTAAGTGCAGGACATTCCAAGGGAAGATGTTCATAATCGGATTGGAAATCATGTTGAGTGACGAGAAAGGCTTTGATTTAATTATTGAACGTTAGTCAAGTATATGCGACGATTGAAGGATTGACAGGATGTTGCTGATGTTAGTATTATTTTGACAGTCTTGCAGGATAGACGTGGTTATTTTACAAAGAGTGATTTCTGCCAATCATCGGAGTGTGTGTTTCCTTTTTAATCCTGTCAGTGTTTTTTTTAAATGGTGAGTAGTTTTAGTAAATATTGTTTTTATACAGATTTTCGAATTTGAAATTGTGAAAACAGCATTGGTTAGAAAATGTTCCGATATAAACGAAAATGTTATTAACAAGTCGAAATATGTATCTCATTTTTTCCGTTATCGAAAAATTGTAAGTTTGCGATGAGCATCTTATAAACGTCTTTTACCGCGTCAATGCTTTGTCAAACCAAATAATTTATCTCGGTAGCGTTGGTTAAACATCGATAGTTTCCATTTTAGATAGTATCGATAGTTTTGTGGATAAAATATCGATAACATCGACACTATCTATAGTTTTACCAATTCCTTAAAAATTCATAAAAAAAACGATTCTATTAGGTACAAAACCCAAAAAATACTAAAAATCTGATGAAAATGTAAATATGTATTTGAATTTAAAACTAATTTAATGCAATAAGAAATATATTAACTCAATTGTTAACTTGCTTTTTAAGCAAAAATTTTTGAATGGATGGTAGCCCTGATAACAAAATTTCTATGATTTTCGTCATATTTTATTTTGAAAACTGTATCTACTTCTTTTTAAATTCGTGAAGTTTGTTTAAAAGAGAAGAGAAAATAAACGGCATTTTTGGTAAGTATTACAGTTTTCTTATGAGAGTTTTCACTGTGCCTTTTTTATTCTTTTCTTTTTTTTTACAAAATGCAAAGTTATAAAATAAATGCTGAATTTTTTGACAGTTTTTTTGTATGTTAATAATGTGACATATCTATACTAAACTATTTTTATGTAGCTACTTTTCAACGCCCAAATGCGTTTAGCTTATAATGCTTCTATCCCACGATCAAAAAGTTCAATGAATAAGGTTTTTGCGTTATAGCGTTATGCAGCCCCTATAATTCGTTTATGAATATGAATAAGGCTGTAGGTGTATACCGATTTCAAACTTTTAAAAAGCATCCCAAAACCATATGATTAACGTTAAATACCCTATCCCATCCATAAAATGCATGTACAAAAAAGTGGAAGGGTCTAAAAACTAAATGGGGATGAAATAACGGGTGATCCAAGTAGAGATACTTTTTTCAACAGCCTTTTTTGACAGATCACGTGTGAGTCGTGTCATGCTGTCATGTTATTTTTGTTTAGTATTGTTTGGCATTTCATAATGGAAAGACTTACGCGTGAACAACGTTTACAAATTGTTCAACTTTATTATGAAAATTCACGTTCTGTGAGGAATGTGTTTCCCACACATCGCATCAATCAATGGACTTATTGAGAGAACATTTCGGTGAGCACATAATTTCACGTTTTGGGCCGGTCAATTGGCCACCAAGATCGTGTGATATCACACCGTTAGACACCGTTAGACATTTGATAGACATAATCTTCAAAAAATAAATGCCAAAGAATGTTCTTTCAAATGATAATAAACATCCTCCATTAAATTAGAATTTTCTGTGTTTTTTTCTTTAAAAAAGTTGGGAACCTCGAAAAGGATCACCCTTTATATGGCCCAATCGTGGTATCCGTTTGGAGATTAAGAAATCAGCAACCTATTCTGGTGTTTGGTGAAATTCCGAGCTACGCTCGGGTTTCTCATGCATCAACTCAATCAAGCACTAATATTTTTTGGTGTCTGTTTTTTTCATTAGAATTTTGCCTAAAACATCAGTTTTCGACAAAAAATCACTTAAAACTTTTTCCGCGACGAACAGATGTTCGAAAAAACAACGTTTTTTTTTTTGCATTATATTATGTAGTGGGGTACCTATACAAATGTTATTTTGATTGCAAAAGGAGCTTAAACAAATTTGCGTGGGTTAAAACGACATATAGAAAATATGTTAACATTATCAAACTCAATAATTTCGTATCCAAAGTTTTGTTTTCGAAAATTTTCAATTTTACCGAAAACGTTTTTTTCTCATTGAAAACGCCCCCAAAAAGTGAGCTGTGCAAATATTATATTGTCTCAATATGTTGTTCAGACACATTGTCAAAATTAATTACGCTTTGTCAAAAAATATGTTTTTTTAAAAAGGAGGCGTGGCAGTCGACGCATTTAGAAAATGTTAGTACTGGTTCAGCTAGGAGAAACAAAGGGCACATGTACCAAATTTCATCATTATAGCTCAAAAGTTAAGGCCCACAAACTGGTGACGTACGGACGGATTTTTAGCCTCCATTTTATTGCACTTTTTTTTATCATCATCTGGCCTGCCCTTATGAAGTTTCGTTGTTGTTCATTAAATATGTTGCCTGAATTTAAAAGAGAAGCTCATCTTTATTTGCTTGTCCAGGCCCATAACCAGACGTGGATGGTTGCTGTAGTGTCACATCAGAATCTTCAAAAGGTATATTTTGCATGGCATTTGACGAAACAAATGCAGTGTACCCTTTTGGATGGCACCCGGATGGCAATATCTGCGTCTTGAGCCCTTCGGAAGCCAGTAGTACGCAAACTTTCTCAGGAGCTGCTCTAAATATCAAAGCAGGGCATGGAATCGGTTACGACAGTCACATTTGCTTCGGTCATGACACAAAATTGTTTGTTGGGTGGTTTGTGGGAAATGTTGGATTTTAGAAGTATTGAAACTATCGATAGTTGGTTTGATAGATTTTATATACTATCGATGTACGCGATAGTTATTTACTATCGATACTATCAATAGCATATCGATGTTTAACCAACACTATCTTTCGGTTAACAGTTATTTCCTCACTATTGTTCATTTGTTTTATTGGAGATGTAACGCATTAAGTATCACAGCATGGTTTCAATAGTTAGGACGCGCAACATCACGGTTTGAACGCCCCTCTTCCGATAAAGTTGTAAAATATTTCCATAAAAATGTTGACAGTAAATTTATCATGTTTACAACTTTTACGATGACTTTCTGACGTTGCATGAATATGCCTTATATTGGGTGGATTTAAATAACCTCCTCAGAAATAATACCCGCTGGATTAGAATTGCAAATGGAAATTGAAATAAGCATTCGGAATTGGCATTTTATTCAAAACTCTCAAACAAAGCTTAAAACCCAGATCCAATAGTGAGGGGAAGTTGCAGTGAACAACAGCACTCCACTCCATATTCAAACCTGGTATATCTAATTTTGCACCTATCCCGAATCCAACGATTGGCTCCAGCAAAGGGTTCATACTTTGGATAAATTCTGTTTCAGTCGCCTAGTGTGGGTTGGGGCCGCCCGGGGCAGACCCAATTTATGCCGCCCAAAGAAATGTTTTCACACACTAAAAACAAACTTTGTCCATGGTTTCAAACTGTTATACTTTAACAAATTATGTATGTCAATAAACTTGGTAAAATTTCTCTTCCAAATTTTGCCGACTCTTGTTCGTACAAGAGCAAATTTAAAATTTTCCCATGTTACTTTCCAATTACCCAATTTTTGAGCGGATCATGAGCAGGCTGCGATCAGCTGTGCAAATTACTACCCCATTCCATGCTCATATTAAGTATCCCCAAAAAGTGGTAGTGTCGTTGTCATAATATATTTACAGTTTCGACAAAAAACAAACAACGCTTGTCTCCTGCATATGCTAAGGCGTAGGTTTTATGTTTTTTAGTCAAAAACGCCACCAAAAAGTGGGCCTATGTAAAAATGTCCTAGAAATGGCGATGTTTACATCAAAATTATCAATTTTTTATTTGCATTGAAAAATTTTTTAAATTATTCAAAAGTGTGTCGAAAATATTTTTTTTCTTACATAAAACGCCCACAAAAGGTGGGCGTCGAAAAAATCGTTATTTGGAAGAAATATAGGTATTGAGATGGTCTTAATGTGTTATTCAGACACTTTTTCAAAATTCGTAAGCTATTTACTTAAGTAGTGCTACAGTTCGGAACGAACCTGGGCCTCAACCAACATGCCCCTCCAATTAGCCCTGTTCTTAGCTTACTGCCTCCAGTTGGG
This sequence comes from Rhingia rostrata, assembly GCA_949824845.1. Classification (NCBI taxonomy): domain Eukaryota; kingdom Metazoa; phylum Arthropoda; class Insecta; order Diptera; family Syrphidae; genus Rhingia; species Rhingia rostrata. Next base: position 119,981,363 of record OX463756.1, on the reverse strand, counting down.
CACTCCAACTTGGTTGAGGTCGGTTTCTAAGTGTGCGCGCCATGTAAGGCAAGGTCTTCCTCTACTGCATCCGACATCTGTCTGGGAATCGAAGACTCTGTGAGCCGGATTATTGGTGCCCATTCGTTCTATATGTCCTTGCCATCTTAAACGTCCAAAGCGGATTTTTTTTTGACCAGGGGCATTCGCTTTACAGCTCGTATAGTTCTTGGTTGAATCTTCTTCTACATAGCCTGTCAACGCAAACGGGACTGAATTTTTTTTCGAAGAATTTTCCTCTCTAATCGACTAAGTATTTCTTTATCCGCTTTTGAGACGGTCCATGCTTCAGCGCCGTAGAGCAGGACTGATATGATCAAGGTCTTATATAGGATCTCCTTAGTAGTAGGACTTTAATACTCAATTGCCTTCTTAAACCATATTTCTGACGAGATGTTCTTCTCAGAGGTTATAAATAGCTAGCCAAAGTTCCGTACTATCTCAAAGTTATATCTGTCAATGGTGACGTTCTGTCCGATTCGTCGTTATTGTAAGTTCTTTCGTGTTGACAGCATATACTTAGTCTTGCCCTAATTTACTGCCATTTTGACCGTTTCATGCTCTATACTAGCAAACGTGGCAGACATTGCGTTGAGTCCTACCAATATCGTCGGCGTATGCTAGTAGGTGCACCGATTTTTGGAAAATTGTGTCTCTGGTGTTAGCTCGGGAGTTTCCCATAATCCTCTCAGGAATCAAATTATAGAAGTCACATGACAGCGCATCGGTTTGCCTAAATCCCTTTTTGGTATCGGATGTGTCGGTGAGGTCGCTTCCGATCCTGATGGAGCAGCGAAAATTCTCCATCGTCATCCTAGACAAACGGACAAGTTTGGGCGGTGTACTAAAACTAGACATGGCTCTGTATAGCTTGTCTCTATAAATGCGGTCATATGCGGCTTTGAAATCGATGAATAGGTGATGGGTATCGATTTGGACTTCTTGCGTTTTTTTCCAGGATCTGCCGTAGTGTGAAAATTTGATCGGTTGTGGACTTTCCTGAACTAAAACCATCCTGATAAGGGCCGACCAGATTTTCATAAACGGTTTCAGTTGTCCCCTTATTACGGCAGATAGGATCTTGTAGGCGATATATAGGTGACTTTTGTCTCTGCAGTTGGTGCTGTTCAGAAGTTCTCATTTTTGTGGATCAGGCACACAATGTTGAGGTTCCATTCTTCAGGTACACTTTCATCCTACCAAATTTAGCTTATTAGTTGATGAATGTTACTTACCGCCAGCTTAATAAGGCCTTGCGCAATTACCGTCATTTCCGTCATATCCTCACTTCACTTTGACCGTGGCACCTCTCTATGTATATACCCGATAGCGCGCTTTTTTTATATTCTTTCTGAAAAGCCGTTGTTCTTCATCCCTTCGTTGCTTATAGAGTTCAATTTCAGCTGTCTTGAAGTGCAAAATAGCTTTGTAGGCTTCGTTCTTGGCTCTGAGAACCTTTCGTCATTCTTCACCCGAAAAATAGAACATCAGTTGCGGCTGATCTTACACCTTGTCGTTATCGTTCTTCGACATAAGATGCTGGTGGTGTTAATGGAGATGTTAATGGATATGCGTTCTGCAAAGAAGGGGCAACCTGGAAGGCCAGTTCCATTTTATACGATGCCCCTGGGAAACGGGGCCATCAGTATTCAATACCGGGTTGAGCGCTGCAGTTGGTCTTTCGGCTAATACGCCACTATATCTGTTCAATTGCCCTGACTTACCATTGACATTCCTAAATTACCTGTGGTCCGAATATGTCCAAGCAGTTATTCACATTATCCATCCTAACTAGGACTGTAGACGCCACTGTTGAAGCCATCTTGGGAGTTCTTCCGCGGTCGCCTTCTTCCCCCATTCTGTCTCTGCCGTCGCTATGGCTTTACACAGGGGTCGATACCCTATCTATGGTCAAAGAACTAGAAACTCAGAGGTGACCACGTTAAGAGTGAGAGTCGGAGTTGTTATAGGCGTCAGCTATGTGAAAACTCAAGGTTCCAAATAATCGAATTGACTAGTATTCGACCACTATTCAGCCAAAAGTATAAAGCATGGGATGGATACTTTCAAAATTACCAAAAAAAAAACTTGAATTTAGAAAGGACTTATAAATTTATCTCGAGCAAGCGCTCTCAAAAGCGTCACAATATGCGTAATCACTGGATATATACTATTTGACAAGCTCAGAACAAGATTTAGCTTTCATGCTAAAGCTTTATTAGAACCTGCTGGAGAAAGAGGAGGGAAGGACAAATCTTGTTGTTTGTAACGCCCGGCCCTCTCCAACAAAATGGAGCTTTACTTTCGAGATTCCCTTTTTCTCTACTATTTCTCTAACACGAAAATAAAAACCTTTTCTGTTTTATTCCGAGCGGTTTGTAGAGTAGTAGATAGATAGTAGCAAATGAGTAGATTAGGATTTGGGGATTTCCCAAGATCCATGTGGTAACACAATAAACCAAATTCTACGCATCAGATGGATACCCAATACATCGTTACTGTAAGTCATGAATGGTTTCGGTTTTATTTGAATAAGATGAACCTATTAAATAAATTCCGTTTCACCATTTTCAAAAAAAATAAAAATATATATACAGAGAATCGACGAGCCTAACAAATCATAGGAACCGGTCCAAAACCTTCTCTAACAAAGTTTTACATTTATGTACAATTTCATGTAATAAATTTGCAAAAATTGTTGAAGTTTGTCATCGTTCCCAATAGGTTTTCCAATCGAATGGTTTTTAATATTTTTTTTTGTAACCCTCTGCCAAGGGTTTTATGTACACATCACAATCGACCTCTTTTTTATCTGCATTTCTCAATTCGACTTCAAAGATGCGCACTTAAAACACAATCCTTATGTTTCGAAACCAATTTCAGAGGCCTCCACCGCTTTGAGAAGCTCTCATTTTAATCACTGGCATTTTGAGAATCTAGGTTACTGCCTATTCCAAGCAGATAGCTCCATCCACAGTACTTTCTTCCGCACTTTACATATTCCTCCCCATGGTATAGGCCGCTCTATTTCATATGTAAATGAGTCGCCTTCTATTCCTTCAACTTGATGATGATTTATAAAGCCAGATGCTCCCTTTTCCATAACACACATGTGTCATCAAGTCGCCACATTCCCATACTCTGATGTTCTCCCATAAAATGGGTCAAAGTGCCACTTCAACCGTGAACTGTCTCTCTCCCTCTCGCTCTTTCTATCTTCTCCGCTGATTTGTATCGCATCGCAAAGAACCGAACACTGGAGGTTACTTTACGCATCCTTGATCACAGATCTGGTACCTTTTCGCCCTAGTGTCCCACAGCTCCCACATATAATTACTCGCAAAGGACGAACATGAAGGAACCTCCTTCGCATATATTTTTGTTAAGAGTTTCGAAAACACCGGGATAATTTCTCACCAGGTGGGAACCGGTCAGGGGGAAGGCTTCAGCCCATACCACACTGGAAGTAACAACCCGCTGTGAAGGAGCAAAAGTAATGAGCGACTTGCCCGAGATCAACGAATGTAAAAAATATTCCTCCATAAAATGTCCTCCTGTGTATACTGTGAGGATACCCTTTGCAGTTGTGCAGGGATTTCCTCATTTTCAACAGTGCGGTGAGCCTACAGGTATGCTGACGAAATATTTTTGTATTCAAGGTGATAGGGAAAAATTTCTTTGTTTGGATGTGTAGTGTGTGTGCAATTTGTATTCCACTCTGATAGTCCTTAGAATTTATACCGATGCTTTGCTGGAATGCAGAATTGATGGGTTGCCTCTGGTTTTTGTCGGCCGGGAAATTGTTAATAATAAATGAATATTGTGCTGAACCGGCCAACAGTAGGGGGTGTGTCAAACAATTTTAAAAAGGAATTCCACACGAGAGCTGCTCAAGCTGCTGCTCCTGCCGCATGCATATACTCCTGCACCATAAACTTTAGTCCAGATTCTGTAAATAACCAAAAAAGGATTTGCATCTCTCTGTGGAGTTTTCTTTAGTGAAAGAATTCCACAGAAATGTGGATGGGCCATGCCCTTATTTGCGTGTTGCATCCCAATGTTGGTACCCTGGTATTCCAGGTGTTGAAAGTGAGGCAATGTGAAACATGCAAGAGCTCTATGAGGTAACTCTACCAACCTCCTTTGGTTCTGTGTCCCTTATGCAAGGTGGCTTATGGAATTAGTTAGCACAACACAAATGATAGGCCTAGGTATGGAGAAGAGAAAAAGCGTTCAACAAAATCCTTAATTACGCTAACGGCTGCAAACAAGGTTTCAATTTTGTGTTCTTTCTTTTGCATCATCAGGACATCTGCAGTGAAGCTCTCAGAGCACAAAGGATAGACCTTAACTACTTTGTGTGCTAGTGTTTTCTGCGGGAGTGTCAATGAACGAGGACATGCTGTCCCTGGTCCTTCTGATACCACCTGTTCTTTGTGTGGCGTCATGTGTGTGCCCTCAACGCTCAGTGAACAAATAATAATTTTATTGAAATTAGAAGAGCTCGAGTCCCTTTGGCCAGAGACAAGAAGAATAAAAAAAAAACGAGGAGCCGTGTCAACAACCTCATCCATTGAGTATTAGGTGTCCCCCCATTTTTCTGTCGAATTCCCTTTGTATTTGTGTGTGTGTCTTTCTAATGACAATAGTTAGCCTTCTGACGGACAAGTGGAGCGGATATGAATTCTTTTCAATGGCGCAGCACCAATCTCTATATCACTCGCTTCGTTGCAGAGTATCTATTATCCATTAGGTATATCCTTCCAGGTATCGGCAGCTGTAGCTGCTGGTAGTGTCCTCCAGTTATCCCGTTTTACCATTGATTCGTATTTGGTCCGGCCTACTGAAGCGTGAAAAAGGATAAAAAAGGGATTTTATTATGCCATGTTGGATGGTAGAAAGGGTGCCATTGTATATGGTCGGGTGATTGGTTCTGGTGTTGAAAATTTCTTTGAACAAAAAATAAAAAAAAATACATCGAACAAAAAACGTAGACAAAGCTTTCTCTTGTGTGTAGCTACATACAGTGAACCGACTGGACAGAGGATACATAGGGAACGAAGTTTCTAATTTATTTCTTGCCTTACACAGGATGAGAGGAGTTGTCAAACACTTTGTTTGGTTTTGTTGTAAATTTTTTTTTTGTTGATTTTATAGTCGGTACAGGCCGGGCTAGTGAGCCAAGGATGGGGTGGATTATGTTTACTTTTTATGTGCTGCAGAAGCGTTCAAGTTGAAAATGAAAGAAAAACATGTCATATTTAATCGATCCTTTTTTGGTGGAGGCGATTTCATATTTTGTGGCTTTTTGTTTGTATATAATCATAGACTTTAGGGCTTATAAACGAATTATGGCAAGGATTATCGGATTAAATTATCTGTTGCCAGTTAACATAACAAAATAATCAACAAGGCAAAGGGGATTGATATGGATTACTCGTTGTTTAGGTATACCAGGATATCAATGGTCATGGTCTAGGAAAAAGTGACCACTAGAGTATGCATACGGTCACAGGCATTTCTAGGATAAAAGGCGTACGTGAGCAAAGGCTCTAATTGAAACTAAAAACTTAAAACTTCTACTATGTTAAAGTGGCTTACAAACTTTATAATTAGAAAGTGTGACCAATTTTACGAAAAGAACGTCAAAATGTACCCTTTGGTATCCTTCTGTCTGCTACTCTAAGCTTGTCATCCGAGAAAATGGGTGAACTTGGAGTACTTTCGGAATGCTTTCAACATGAATATTCGGTGCGCTCGTTACCAACTTCGGCCATAACTAAAGCCTATGGATGTGTCCTTTGTATTTACTAACGCTGTAAAAAATGGTCCACGTTTATTCTACGCCCTCTCTCGATAAAACTGATATCTTAGGCGTCATCAGAAGCTTCTGCAAATGCAATCAGAGATGACTCGATCAGCAAGTGACAGGCGGTGATCGCACTGAAGCCATTCTATTCTGTGCAAGATGGAGTATTGGTGGCATGGATTCATGATCGCCCCAATATCGACCGCTTGGAAGGTCAATGATAGGTGCATTAGGAGTTTTAATTCAATACGCAATTCCGTTGCAATTCTGTTTCGAGGTGAATGGCATGGGTAGTTCGCAACTTTCTCTTTCATAGCGAGTTGGGCTTTAGATACAATTCCAAGCATGAGAGAATTTGATAATTTTGCCAAAATACACAATAATATTAATTTTGATTATTAATGCTTAAAATCTGATGAATAATGTCGTAATGTGATTATACGAACGTTTATTTCGGGATTTGAAGGTATCGGTGCCTGTAAAAATTTTCCGCTTTTGGCCAAAACTTAAAATTCCTTTAAGTGATATTCGGGCCAAAATGAATGATGTGGTATATCTATGTGTAGTATGTTTAATCCATAGACATACTACATTCAATTCATTCAATTTGAAAAAAAAAACAATTTGCGAATAATTGACAATTATATGGATTTTCTCGAAAAAACTGGGTACGCTGTTTTGTTGGAACTAATATAATTATAGTCCAAAGTGGGCCAAAAGAAGTCAATGTGTGCCGTTGCCCTGTCCTGTTGTAACCACGTGTCGTCCAGTCCGAATTCGTCCAATTGCGGCAGAAAAAACTCGGTTAACATGGCCCTATATCGCACACCGTCCACTGTTGTCGTCTGACCAGCGGCGTTCTCGAAAAACAATGGACCGATCACTCCTCCAGCGTGAACATCACACAATGCAGTAACTTTGACCGGGCGTAATGGCTCCTCGTGCAGTACTCGTAGATTGTCGGTGTCCCAGAAGCGATAGTTTTGCTTGTACACGTATCCGCTGAGGTGGAAATGAAATCGCTCATTATGATTTTGGCCGAAAAATCGCTCACTTCGTCTTCGAGATTGAGGATGGCTTGGGTGTAGGTAATCAGCTGCTGTACGGACTGGACTTTGTACGGAAACATGCGCAAGTCTTTGACCAAAATTCGCCTTAGGGGCGGCCAGCTGATGGCTAATTACTAGGCACGGCATCTGGTCGATGTTTCTGTAGACAGCTACATCCTAGGAAACAGCGGCGATATTGTCGGCAAAACGGGCGGTCCGGGGCCGGCCAATCTTGGCATCGTCTCGTGTGCTCCCATACTCTTCAAGGTTGTTTGAAGAGTTGTTACGCAAAAAATAGACACGATTATTCAGCATTCTTGGCGTGTGTATCGCCCCATGGCTCGTTCACTTGTATTCTACATCTGTCTAGTCCACAAATATCAAAACAAATTTGACATTGGCGGCCATTTGCAAAAATAATAGTATCTTCCAATAGGGTGATCTCTTTTGACCCACCTTGTATATTATGAAGTTTAATCAAAATAGCTAAAGCCACTTTCGAGAAAATTGAGGTTGTGTATAATTTTTATATGTTAGGTACCGGTAATAACATGGCTAAAAGCAAACAAAAAAATGGCCTAGAATTATGACCAAAAAAAACTCTAGATACGAAGTTTAAGGAAAATCGGTCAGGCTTTCGTTGTCAGTAAAGGCTGGAGAGACTATTATGGAAAGGCGGACAGACGGACAAAAACAAATTCCGTTATCATCGTAATGTTCTTCTTCTAAAGTGGCGCTAAAGGTCCGAAATTTACCTCGGCCTCAACCAACATGCCTCTCCAATTATACCGGCTCTTAGCTAACTACCTCCAGTTGGGCACTCGAATTTGGTTGACGTTGGTTTCTATTTGTGCGCGCAACTAGAGCCGAGCACTTTCTCTACTGCTTTTGACGTCTGGGTGGGAACGTCCAATGCGGAGTTTTTTTGACCAGGGGCACGTCGCTGCACAGCTCGTATAGTTCCTGGTAAAATCTACGTCTCCATAGTCCGTCAACGCAGAAGGGATCGAAGATTTTATGAAGAATTTTCCTGTCGAATCTATCAAGGATTTCTTCATCCGCATTTGATGCCTTAGCGCCGTAGAGCAGGACTTCAACGCCATAGTCCATCAACACAAGTGGTACCGAATATTTTTCGAAAAAATTTCCTCTCGAATCGACTAATGATTTCTTTATCCTTTTTTTGAGACGGTCCATTCTTCAGCTCCGTAGAGCAGGACTGGGATGATCAAGGTCTTACATAGGATCTTCTTAGAAGTTCGAGTGAGGGCTTCACTACTGAAATGCCCGAAGGACCAGCCGTTGGCAATAGTAATTCTTCGTTTAATTTCTGACGAGAAGTTGTTGTCAGAGTTAATAGCGGAGTCGAGGTAGATAAACTTCCGTACTACCTCAAATCTGTCAATGATGACGTTCTGTCCAATTCGTCGATGTTATGTATCCTTTCGTTTTGACAGTATATATTTTGTCTTACTCTCATTTACAGTTAATTCCATTTTTGCCGCCTCCTTCCCTATACTAGCAACCGTGGCGGTGACATCACGTTGAGTCCGACCAATGATGTCAATATCGTCGGCGTAGTTGCACCGATTTTTGAAAAATTGTGGCTCTGGTGTTGCATCGGCAGTTTTGCAGAATGCACTCAAAAATCCAATTGAAGAAGTCACATGCCAGCGCATTGCTTTGCCTAAATCCATTTTTGGTATCGGATGTGTCAGTTGGATCGTTTCCGACCTTCATGGAGCAGCGAGAATTCTCCATTGTCCCTATAAATACTGTCGAATGCGGTGTTGAAATCGATGACTTGGTGGTGGGTATCGATTTCGACTTCTTGGGTGCTTTGCAGGATCTGCAAAAAAAAATAATTACAAACTTTTGGTACAACAGGCTCGTTAGTACCCTGGGCCTAGTTTTCTCAACCATTCATGTGTGCGTGTGTACTTCTTGCACGATGGCAAGACCTCCTGTTTTATACCGACTCCGAACGGAGAAGTTGGGATAAGATATTCTTGACCTTTGATACTTCTCGGGTGATTTGTCAAATCATCTTGAGGGGAGGGTAGTGAAAAATCATTTAGGTGTTGCTACGGCTGACCTTCTTCGCGGCAGTTCATCTGTAGTTGGCGCAGTTTAGAGGGTAGGTTCCATTCTTCGGGCACACCTTCATCCGACCAGATTTTGCTTATGACTTGGTGTATATTATTACCAAATCATCTTCACCGTCTTTATGAAGCAGGAAGGCCATCATTTCCGGTAGCATTATTAAGCTTGAGTTTAGATATTACTATCCTTACTTTACTCAGGTCAGTTATCCCAGTCGTTGCCAATATTGGATGGTTCGTTCGGCCTGGCAGCGTAATGTTGTTCGTCATCGTCGTGTAACATTCATGACAGAACAGAATTTGTTCTTCCATATCCTCAGCATCGACTGTGTCTGAACTGCAATATTTCCTTGCTCATCTCGACAGGATCTGTTCGAGCCTAGTATCCTTGTATTTGACGTTTTACACTTTGGTAAAACTTGCGAACAATGTTCCTGGAGTGGCACCTCTCTATATCATCGACCACGCCCTTTTCTTTTTCCGGTGTTCCTCCCTTCTTCTCTGCCTATAGAGCTCAATGCAACTCTCGTCTTCACCTGCAGCCTAGCCACTCCTCATCAAATCAGGGGTTTCTTGCTTGTGCGCCGAGAAACCTGCATTCTTACCTTGGGTGCAACAAGGTAGTGGTCCAATTCGATGTTAGATCCTCGGAATGTTCGGACATCAAATATACTAGTTGCATGGCTCATGTCTATCGTTGTGATCAATTTGGTTGATCGTTCGTTGATCTGGAGACCGCTATTGTCCCCTTCTGGATATCGGGGTGAGGAAACCGTGTGCTGGCTACAGGGGCATTTCCTTCCGTAGCGAAGTCAATTAGCCTAAGTCCGTTACCAGACGTTTTGTCGTGTTGGTTATGTTTTTCGAAAATTCTGCTAGAGATGTCTTAAATAAATAAACAAATATACAAATATTTGTCCTGTGTGCCACACAAGATTGTACAAAAAGACTTATGCAACAAAAATTTAAATTTTGACCTAACAAAATGAAACATTAAAAATAGATAAATAAAAATATTTTCAAATTTCCGTTCAGCCCAAACCTCATAAAAGGTTCAAAATTAAAATAATTACCCAAATAAAATTACATTACCCTCACTCCTCATTATCACGGGGTCTTTCTGAAGGAATTAGTCCGAAATGCGATTAATAAAATTTAATTACAATGGCCCTTGCCAGTCGTAGCATGTTTTTGAATTCCTTAGCAATGAATTATAAGCCCTCGTTATGCATTCTTATCAACTACTAGTTCAGAAAATTAAAGTTACAAGGAGGGACCACTGTACTTTAAGAGCCTCTGTTCTTTCCACGACAATGGTATGGGTTTTAACCGGTGGGGGGCAAACAAATCGAAAAAGGATGATTGTCCCTCACTAAGTAAGCATTAAAAAAAGGAATGAATTGCAAAAATCCCTTATCACAGAAAAAAAAGAAAACAAATAAATAAAAATTAAAACGGAGTTCACTCCACCAAAGGGTTTACTTTATATTGTTTCCCTTTAGATCTGGAGTTGGGTCAATGGTCCATCAAGACAAAGATAAGAATGTATAAATGGCCAGGACGAAAAAAAAAGCAAAACAAAGAAAATACAGGCCCAAGGTAATGAAGTGCTTGTTGTCAGTATAAAGGGGAGCACTTCACTCGTTCATTAATCCCGGTGTGTATACGAAGGACTTACACTGAACAGCTTTCAACAAAAGATCGGTTGTATGATGAAAAACAAACCATAGCACAATTATGTGGGCCTCCAAAAGTAGGATGGAGGCGGTTGAGAAAGGAAATGCCAATCTGTCGATTCAATTGTTTGGAAAATTATTCTCGTAGGTCGCTTTAGGTTTTTGGGCTCACAGAGTTTCGAAGAATATATACCTAGTACTTATCATAGGAGACAACAATTGCTGTCATCTAATCCTGAACTTAATTTCTGTTTTTTTTTTTTTATTGTTATAACTGTGTTCAATAGTATTTGTGTGTATAGCGTTATTATTACCGGTTGTCCTTTCCATGAACAAAAGGCGAATGAAATGGTTAAACGCTTCAGCGAAGAAAGCCAACAAAAGTTAGTCACTCTCGGTCGATTGGTCTGGATGGACTGTTTTGAGAAATTGTAGGTCGTTTAGGAAAAATGAAACCTACTTCATAACTGTGTTTTTGTTCGGTTTATGATGGTACAGTGGAGGGCGATGTATCTACGATTTATGAAATGAGGTTGGTCCGAAGGAAAAAAAAAAAGAAACCATTGTTCGAAGTGAAGACGTGACAAATTGAAAAGATAAATCTGCACAAAGCCTGGTAAAAGTGAAACACTTTCTCAAATAAAAAGGATTTTTTGTTTGTGTAGAGTGTTATAGTAGAGGGATGAACGGTTGGTAAGCTATCATATTATTATGTAATTTTTCGTTGCCAATTATTCGACAGGACGTGCAAGTTACTTGTTTTGCGAAATAAAACGACTCTGATGGGGTTTGATGATGAATGGGCTTAATTAAATGAAAATAACTAAAAAAATGGAATTAGGAGGGTTTAATAATTTTCACACAATCTGGGAGAGCTTAACTATTGCAAACGTGGTTTGTACATATAGCAGCATCCTGACTCTTTGCGGCTTTTAGTGATATTCTGGGCTGAGGTGGAATTTTGCGGAAGTTGAATATCATATGGTTCCTGTTTTTTTTTTCTTCACATGTGCAAGAGAACGGCGTAAGAATTATTGTTCATGAGCGTGGCAAGGGAGTTAGCTTCTCCGTTTATGATGAATTGCGACCTCGGTTGTGTGGCCGATTCGGCCTTATTTCACTTTGAATACATCCAATTTCGTACCAATCCCATTCTATCTCCAACAGTTCAAATCGAACAGTTATCAATAAACGGTAAATCAAATTGAAAAGTCATCAGTGCTATGTTTTTCGCAGCCACGAGCAAGAAACCCACGGTTTTTTTATAATTAGCACGCGCTAAAGGGCTTATGAATACCATTATAGTGTTTGGACACAGCTCGGGCATTAAGGAAATTGAGGAGAAGAATAGAGGAGATACCGATGTGCATTGGTTTTAAATTTTTGTTAATTGTAATGGGGAGGAAAGACTGAGTTTAGTAAAGCATTCCACATTCGAGTTGTTCGGTTACGGAATGAATCTCTATATCTCATAGTACGTCCGAAAGTAGGCTTGAGGGTGAATTGATTAGCTTTCATGGCATGGCGATTATCACGGTTGAATGTTTGAAGGGGCGGAATGCAGCTGGCTGTTTCGATTGAGCATTTTCTGTTAAAATAGCGGTAAAAAAGTGTTAGGAAGGCGATATTCCTACGATGTTCAAGCGAGACTATTGAGTTCGTTACGGTTGCATCTCCTATCAGTTTTATCGCATGCTTTTGTTTCCTATCCATCAGGTACAATGATGTTTTTGCTGCGCCTGACAAGATGTGGGCGTTGAACTCAAGTTGGGGGCGTATATGTGCTTTATATATTGAGGCCAGATTAGAGGGGTTGAAACATTTTTTGCATCGATTAAGGAAACTTAGACATTTTGCTGCGGTTTCAGCGATTTCGAATACGTGGTCGATCCAACGAAGGTCGTTACTAACACACATACCGAGCATGGAAAGTTTTTCGGTTTCGGCGATGCAAATGCCATTCATGGATAATGGCTGTAAATTTTGTATTCGCTTAGATGACAGAAGACAGCATTGTGTTTTGGAAGCATTAAATTCCACTCTATTGGATTTACCCAATTTAATTATGCTGTCAATATCGGACTTTATTGAGCTTAACATATTTTGCCGTTTCTGTTCCACGTCCGAAGATGAAGGGCGTGGATTAGAGAATGAATATGAAAAGCTGAGAGTGCTGTTATCAGCAAAGGAATGGATTGGATTAGAATTTGCAGACAAGAGGTCATTAATAAAAATGAGAAAGAGTGTGGGAGACAGAACAGAGCCCTTGGGAACACCAGCATTTATTTCGTGAGAAGCAGACTTGAGACCGTTCAAAACAACTTGAATTGAACGTTTCGAGAGATAGTTTCTAACCCATAGAAGAAGAGTTTCATCGATTCCAAAAGCACACATTTTCGAAAAACCCTTTGAACCCTTTGAAATATCAAGTGCAACGATCTTGTTTTTGCCACTGAGGTGAATAGATTGGTTCCACTTTTCGGTGAGATTTGTCATCCAATCACCAGTGGACCTGTTGCAACGAAAACCGTATTGTCGGTCATTTAGAAGTTTTCGTGATTCAAGATATTTCATAAGCTGACGGTTTATCAGCGTTTCTATGAGCTTAGAAAGAAGGGACGTAAGTGCAATTGGCCGGTAGTTGGAGAGAGAAGAAGATTCGCCTTTTTTGGGACGGGCTGGACAAATGCTGTTTTCCATCTACTCGGGAAGAGTCATGATTATTAGGAGAGATAGAAAAGCTTACGTAGTGGTTTTGTCAGCGTGGAATTATGGGGGAGATACCATCTGGACCAGACGGTTTGTGAATGTTAAGATCTAATAATACTCTTGCGACTGCACGAGTACGGAAGTGGATTGGTCCCATAGAATGTTATACGTTCTCAAGTACAGGAGGAGACTGGGCACAATCTGGTAATGTGGAACTATCTGCAAAGTGGGCAGCAAGCAGATTGGCTTTGTCTATAGAGGTTACAGCAGGAATGCCATTGTAAATGAGCGTTGGGATGGAAGATGAGGTCGAATCATTAATGTTTTTGACAATAGACCAAAAGTTTTTACTACCTTTGGTACATAGTAGAATTTTTGCCTCAGCTTTTGGTCGTAGGAGAATTTGACACGCTTGATGCGGCCATTACATTCATTTCTGGCTCGTTTGAACTTAGATCAGTTTTCCTCAGTAGGATTTGTCTTATATAACCGAAAACATAACTCTTTCAACCAACAACCTCTTTGCAGCTCGAGTCATACCACTCGTTTGCCTTAGGTTTGATACTCTTTACCCGGTGAGGAATAAGGGTTTTATTCACCGGAGAATCGTAGTCGTTATCGCATGCGCATCAGCAGTAGCATCCACGTCATTATCGAGGAAGCAAAAAGCGAACCATGCAAAGCAAAACTGCAGGTGAAGAAAAGATGCCATCAATCTTTATAGTCAATGAAGATAGAAGAACACCGGCTTTTCAAAAAGTGCAAAGATATAAAAAGAAAAATGTGCGATCGATAACACAGAGATGTGCTACTCCAGGAATGATTTTCGCATGTTTTTCGCTAGGTTTAAACGTCAATGCCAAGGATGCGAGGCTCTAACAGAATCCTCTCACAATGAATAGAGAAAGACTGTAGTTGCGAAGCAAAAGACGCTAAAAATACTAAAGAACCACTTCTGCAGACTGCTAAACTGCGATCAGGAACAATCTTCCGCTGTCATTCAATATTGGTGACGACAGCGACATCCGGTCAAAGTGAAGTGATTATAGGACGAAGTGAAAGCATGCCAAAGATTAGAACCTTAGCACAAATTGCACCAAATACTTACTTACTTACTTTAGTGTCGCTACAAACTGGAATAAACCTGGGCTTTAACCAATATGTTTCCCTAATTAGCACGATCCCTAGCTAACTGCCTCTCGTTGCGCACTTCAAGTTGGTTAAAGTCGGTTTCTCTTTGTGCGCGCCACTTAATGCGAGGTCTTCCTCTACTGCGCCCAAAATCTGGCTGGGAATCGAAGAGTCTGCGATCTGGAGTATTGTTGTTTTTAGAACAAATGTTCGCTCAATATGACCAAGGATTTCTTCATCCGCATATGATACGATATATTCTTCAACACCGTACAACAAACAGGATCTCCTTAGTTTGAGTGAGGGATTTAATACTAAATTGATTTCCTAGCCTGGAGAAACAGCGAATTATCAAGCTTGCTCTTCTTGCTTTTCTTGCTCTTTTTTCTTCTTTCTGAAAGTTTCCCTTCTTCTCTGCCTATTATAGAGCTCAGTGGCAGCTCTCGTCTCCACCTGCAGCTGAGCCTTGTAGGCCTTGAACTTGGCTGCGAGCATTACTCATCCACCCATGGGTTTCTTGTTGCGGCTAATCTAATGGCTTGTTGGCATCGTTGCCATTGTTCTTCGAAATTCGATGCTGGTGGTGTGGTGTTAATCGAGAGGCACATTTCGCGAAGAAATGTGCGGTCTCTTGCGATTGCAGTCTTCCGACATTTAATTTTTTGACAGTTCGTTGATCTGGAGACCGCCATGTCTATGGATATCAAGTTGAAAATACCGTGTGCTGGCTTTTTTTACTTTACTTTTTAATTCATTTTTTATTTACTTAAAATATTAACTTAATACTAGACAAAAATGCTTAAATCTAACTTATCACCGTGTGCTGGCTATAGTGGCATATCCCAAACTCCCAGCACGATTTTAACATTGTACTTCGGTAGTCGCTCATAGGTTTGACAAACAGCTCGTAGAAGCAATCCTTAGCTGTATAATCTTTTTCCTCCGTCGGGGCGTGAGCGCTAATAAGGCTTATGTTGGCGAACTTGGCCTTCATGCCGATTGTTACAATGCGTTCGCTAATGTCTGGGAAACATAAGACTTCTTAGTTGGGCTCTATAGCCAACATGTACCAACCCATTTATTTAACTATCCAGAGATTAGCCACCTGAAATTTCACAGCAAAAGGATATTTAACTACTTTTGTTGAATTGGATCTTTCTTCTCAACTTTCTTTCGCCTTAAGAACTTGATTGGAGTCTTGTGTTACGTTTATTAAGATTACAAATGACTTATAAAGTTCTTATGGTCTTTGCTGATTATGTTAACCTTTTTGCGTTGCATAACATCGGTGATATTTAAAAATTTTTACAATGACTATGTGCTTGTGTAGCATGCGATCAAGATCTTAAATATTTTGGCAGTTCCTTTCATTTCCGTTTTTTATAGTTCGATTTTGAATTGCTTCTTATCTATTATGTAAAGGAAATTTATACTCAGAAATAACCCATTTTAATATAAGCCGGACTTTACTACTCAGTATCCTTCTTATCCTTTAGATACCCTGAACTTATGAGAGATAAGAAAAATATGATTTCATTATGATATCATTTGATTTTCGATAATCGGAATTCATTTATAAAGTCTTTTACTTTTATTTAGGAGTTATATCCCACACTCGAACTCCGTCTAGTAACACTATGGCAACGAATGTCCCTAACGTGTGTAATCATAATGGAACCAGTCGTTGTTTCCAAATGGAGCTTACCATCTCCTTGGCATAGTAGCTTTACATTCCAATACCCCAATGAAGCCATTCTTAAGTTCTATATCTCTCGTTACAAAACGTTGAAAAATAAAATTCTTTAGAGTCCATGTTCATAATTTGTTCCCTTTCGTAGAATCTTCTTGACTTAAATCCACCAGTCGTTATTCTAATAGTTAATAGAAAGGACTTTATTCTCCCGAAACTCTTTTATACCCGAAGCTCGTACTTCTCAGCCATAATCTCAATTTCAGCTTCAACCGAAATTTACGAAATGCAAACTTCCAATTCAATTTGCTTTGTAACCACATCGTCATCTCCTACCCCATGGTAGGTTACATCCCTACCTCTATAGCATATGCCATATGCATGCCAAAAGCTATTTTAGTCAATTTCTTGATAAAGCTGCTCAGTGCACAATGCCACGTCTTGACGATTATTGAGCTGGTTAAACTTGGATTTTAAAAGGAAACTTCCGCTCCTCCGGCGCCCACTATTATTACGAAAAATTATATCAAAACTCCCCAAATTGCCAATTTCCCGAAATACATACACATATGCATATAAAAGTGTCTGCCACCTCCAAATCGTGGCATTCCTTGGCGCACCCTGATTCGACAACCAGCCATGTCGGAAGGACCGTGTCGCGCCATCGGAATGCACTGCGAAATAAACTTTTATGATCCGTTGTAAAAACGGTGATGGTCCTGAGACTGTGAGGGCGAACAATGTCGTTGCTGGATGTTCACATTCACATCCACTTTCAATCGAGGGATCAATTTAGTATCGAATAAACTGCTCTGCTTTTATACATATACGAATAAGCCACATAAGTGTGTGCACCAATACGAGTTTCCCTTTCGCAAATCGGTTTATCTACAGAAAGGCCGCCATTGAAATCGAATTATCTCAGCGACCGACGCGACGTCCAGCGTATTGATAGTTATAAATAAGCATGCTCTACTCTACTCCATACACACTCACACTTATGTCCTTTTTTTCACAGATGAGTTTCGCAGCAAAATGGCATGCGAGAATGACAACATGCCATTGGTGTGTAATCCTTATTCCCGGATAGCGATATATAGTGCAAGTTTTGGACGCACCGAACGAGAGAGTGTACAGTGCAGCAATGGATCGGATCATCCAGCCGAGGACACTAGCAGCAAACAAAGTAAGTTGTTGTCGGCCGGGCAATTAACGGGACTTGCACCATAGCGAATTTCCCTCAATTTTCATGTTCATTGTAAATTTTCGTTGAATTGCAGCCTGTCTGGTATCGTACGCGACGGAGACAGTGATGCAGATATGCCATGGCCGGAGACGATGTTCAATCACAGCCGATGCTGGGACATTTGGTCGACCGTGCAAGGGAGAGGCCAAAATGTATCTCAAAGTGGTGTATACCTGCAGTAAGTCATTATGCCAGTCGGGTTTTCAGATGCTGTAGGCTTTTTGTTTCATTTTCTAACATTTCCAGTTCCTCGAAAAGTCCTAAAGGACAGATACGAAACAGCGCCAGAGACTGACGAGCCACAACAGAGCGAACTTGACCTCGATCAGGACGAACTATATGATGAGGACCAGTTTTATAAGGAATCTGAAGCGATACCACCAGCACCAAAGTTACAAGGTGCCATCCCAAATCCGGCGTTTCCCTACGATTTTTCGGGTGACTTGATGCCGAGTAGTACATTGATGCCACCCCTCTTGTCGAGGAATGACAGTAGTTTGGAAGGTAAGTGCACAAAATGTTTAGTGTGTGCCATATACATATTGAGTTTTGGTTCCATTAGTTTCTAAATTTTGGTCATTGACAGTTTAATATCTCTTTCCCGCATCATCCTTGCTTTGGGATCTGATTTTTTTAGCTCGTGGTCTTAAAAAATAATTTCTGCAACATTGTGTGACTAATAGCAAATTCATCACCTCTGAATTCAGAGGTAACCGTAAACAAATCTGCAGATCTTAAGTCGTATTTAAAAAAATAAAATGTAGTTCGTCAACTTTGATGCCTTGCGTTATTATGTCAAATAGTTATCTTCCCTGCAAACAATTGTCCAATACCACTACTCAGTAATTTACAGCAACTTTGACAGATGTTGCTTTATCAACATGGCAGCCATAAGCTAACCAATTTCAAGCGTTCCATTGGGTGCAGTGCAGCGTTTAGTGCGTTGGACTCCTAAGATCAAAGCAGCATCTCTAGATGCCAAGGTACTAAACTATGCGTTTATTCGCTCGTGGATGTTCGTTTGGTCACATGATTACCACCTTAGCTAGTATTTTCTAGAATCCCTTGAGGCTCCAGCCAATTGGTTCCTTAACAGGATATCTTCGGATTTTTGAAACTTGATTTTCAAATTCCAGTAATCAAATATAGATTTTGGTCCAGCCAGATCACAAGGAACTCTATCACGATCACCAGCTTGTGAGAGTTCTTTCTCGTATCCTTTGAGGACCTAAGAAATAAGGCCCTTAACATGATAGTTTTTGATATCTCTGCATTTTGTCGATACACACCTGCAGGTGAAATCTAATAACCTCTTCCGTAAGGGGTCTTTTGTATGCGATAAGATCGTCCGCATACTAAATTGCTGAAGAGAATCCGCGAGTTTACCGAACCCTGTTACAGACCAGTTTTGTTAAACAATTTTGAGGCAGCCGTTACATTTCCAATTTTAGCAACAAACGTTATATCGCTCATGATGTCATGAAGCACATGTTTATTAAGGCCAAGTCTGGTCAGCTTTAGATATAAGTCCTCTAACCATACGGTTAGGAAAGCCTCTACCTAATATCAGAGACCATGCGATGGCTCTCCAATTAGCCCGGTCCTTACCTAACTGTCTCCAGTTGCGCACTCCATGTTGGTTGAGTTCGGTTTCTACTTGTGTGCACCACTTAAAGCGAGGTTTCCTCTACTGTGTCCGACGACTGGATGGGAATCGCAGACTTTGCGAGCCGGAGAATTGGCATCAATTCTACATGACCTAACCATCTTATACGTCCAATGCGGAGTTTTTTGACCGGTTCTTGGTTGAATCTTCGTCTCCATAGCCCGTCAACGCAAACGCGACCGATGTTTTATTTTAAGAATTTTCCTCTCGAGTCAACCAAGGATTTCTTCATCCGCTTTTTAGACGGTCTTCTTACACTGAAGAAACAGCTGTTGGCAAGAGTAATTCTTCGTTAAATTTTTGACGAGATGTTGTTGCCAGAGTTAATAGCGGAGCCGATTTCAATGGTGACGTTCTGTCCAATGCGTCGATGTTGTGTGTCTCTTCGTGTTTACAGCATATATTTAGTGTTGCGCTTATTTACTGCTAAACACACTTGGGCGGCTTTCTGCTCGATACTAGCAAACGTGGCTATGACATCACGTTGAGTCCTGACAAACACGTCAATATCGTCGGCGTATGCTAGTAGCTGTATCGATTTTTGGAAAATTGTGCTTCTGGTGTTGGCTCGGGAGCTTTGCACAATCCTCTCAAGAATCAAACTGAAGAAGCCACATGACAACGCATCACCTTGCCTAAATCCATTTTTGGTATCGAATGTGTCGGTGAGGTCTTTTCCGAACCTGATGGAACAGGGAGAATTCTCTCTGTATAGTTCTTCTCTATAGATGATGTCATATGCGGCTTTGAAATCAATGAATAGGTCGTGGGTATCGATTTGGACATCTTGGGATTTTTTCCAGGATCGAAGTGTCAAAATTTGATCGCTTGTGGAATTTCCTGACCTACAACCATACTGATAAGGGCCGATCAGGTTGTTGGTAAACGGTTTCAGGAGTTCACGTATTACCGAGGATCTTGTAGGCGATGCTGAGGTGTTTTATGCCGCTGTAGTTGGCGCAGTACAAAGAGCCTCCCATTTTGTGGATCGAACTGAGGTTCCATTCTTCAGGCATACTTTCTTCCGACCAGATTTGACTTATGAGTTGGCGGATTTTATTTACACAGTCATCTCCGACAGGAAGGCCATCATTTCCGGCAGCCTTATTAAGCTTGAGTTTAGATAAACCTTTCCTCACTGCATTCTAGTCGGGTGGTTGGTAGTTTTCGCTGTTGTTGCCAATGTTGAATGGTTCATTCTGCTTGGCAGCGGAATGTTGTTCGTCATCGCCGTTTAACAGTCTGCAAAAGTAGTTCTTCCATAACCTCAGTATCGACTGCGT
Source organism: Rhingia rostrata (assembly GCA_949824845.1). Classification (NCBI taxonomy): domain Eukaryota; kingdom Metazoa; phylum Arthropoda; class Insecta; order Diptera; family Syrphidae; genus Rhingia; species Rhingia rostrata. The sequence continues at coordinate 119,960,963 of OX463756.1, read as the reverse complement.
CTCAACTTAGATTTTTCCTTGTTCTTCTCGACAGGATTCTGTTCGAGCCTTGTATCCTTGGCTTTGACGCAGTGGAGTGGCACCTCTCCATATCCTCGATCGCGCGCTTTTTTTTCTCTTTTTTCTTCTTTCTGAAGAGCCGGTGTTCTTCTTTTCTTCTCTGCCTATAGAGCTCAGTGGCAGCTCTCGGCTTCACCTGCAGCTTAGCCTTTTAGGCCTCGTTCTTGGCATATGTCGGCATTCCTTATCAAACCATTGGTTTCTTGTTTGTGGGCGCGAGAAACCTAACACATCAGTTGCGGCTGATCTGATGGCAACGTTGCCAATGTTCTTCGACATTTGTTGCTGGATGTATGGTGTTAATCGAAAGGATAAGGGATATGCGTTGGGCGAAGGTGGTAGCGGTCTCTTGCCATTGTAGTCTTTCGACATTAAGGTTCTTACAGCATTTCTGGATTGTTGTGTCCGAGTCGATGTTAGCTCCTTGGAATGTTCGGAGATCCATAAATACTGGATTCGTGCCTCTTGTCTATCGCAATGTGATCGATTTGGTTGACCATTCGTTGGCCGCCATGTACCTTATAGACATTGAGGTGAGGAAACCGTGTGCTGGCTATACTGACATTTCGTGCCTTAGCGAAGTCAATTAGCCTAAGTGTTTACCAGACGTGTTGTCGTGTAGACTATGTTTTCCGACGATACTGCTAAAGATGTTTTACTTTAGTACCTTTGCGTTAAAATCTCCCAGCACGATTTTAACATCGTACTGCGGTAGTCGGTCATAGGTTTTGTTAAGAATCTCGTAGAAGCAATTCTTAGTTATAATATTTTTTCTCCTTTGGGGCGTGAGCGCATATAAGGCTTATGTTGGCGAATTTGGCCTTGATGCGGATTGTTACAATGCGTTCGCTAATGTCTTAGAAACATAAGACTTCTTGCTAAGTCTGGCACTTATAAAAAATCCGCATTGGAATAGTCGCTGTTTCTGCTCGATATAACACGCTCCGTAGTAGATGTCACAGTTTTTCATCCACTTTTTACCGGTCTATCCCATCGTATTTCCTGGCTGCCAGTAATTTCTGCCTTGTAGCAGTTTAGGGCTTCTGCTAGTTGTTCGTGTTCACACCTACTTTTTTCATAACAGGAATGACATGGGTCCGTTGGCCTATCTGCCCATTAGTCTACTCTCTCTTTTTTTTTTCCTCAAAAGTTCGTCATCTTGCCTGAATCATCGACGTTTAAGTACATGGGAAAAGTCAAATATGTCGTATCAGGCCGTCGTCTTCGCGTTTCCTACGTCATCGACACTCAACGCTTAAACCCAACATGTGCAAAGTCATTTCTTTAGTATGTAGTTTTGTCATAGCTCCCCTATGTAGGCTTGGCCGTAAAAAAATCAGTAGGGCTACATATTTCTGAACAATCAAATGCTAGCGATGTTGCCCCTAATTTAGGTATTAATGCCTATATATCTCTCTTAACTAAGATAATAGTTTAATGGCACTAGGCCCCAAACACTCACTCGGCGGAATTGCTCGTCGGATTGATAGGCAATAGCTGGTACTTCTTTCACATCGAAGGATTAATGGATCAAAGTCACTTAACCAACTTACTGGCCCAACTTTTTTTTGGTAAATCTTTCTTTAACGACTTCGGTTTCCACTTTTTGTAGCCCCCAGGATTAAAATGTACACTTGAGCAGCGATCAAGGTTGCTATGCTCACCTGTGAAATAACGTAATGTGTGCCTAGATGAGATTTCTGCTGTTAGTCGTCTTTCAGGACAATTGATATTTGACGGATGGCGTAGTATAAATGTTCTTACCCCATCCCGGTTTTAAAAGCACTCTTATTCTAACGCTAGGGGATCGAAGTACAGTAACTATGATTTTCTGATCTTGTGGGCGTGAATTGCCGTCTTCTGTTTTAAAATCAGGCCTTACCCTCGCTATAGGAACTCCCTTAGCCTATTCCTGTGCTTAAAAAACCCAGACTCCAACGATATGTGATCGAAGCACTGTGACTGTGATTTATTTATTACGTTGCCCTGAATTGCTGTCTCGCCTTTAAAGCTCAGGCCTTAACCTCACCAAGCCCAGTAGCACTCCGACACTGTCCCTATGGTGTGGAAACACTGTAACTTAAGATTTCTGATCTATTGGTCCTGAAGCTCTTACATCAAGCATTAACCGCGTTGATACTTTTTTGTTACCGTCAGACTTTTTTTTCTTCAGTTTTGAATAAAATTTCAATTTATCAATCAGTGAAGTCTCCTCCAAACACCGTTACTACACAAAAGCTAATTCAACAACTTCATTTCTCAGAAACTGTTGTGTGAACCTCGCTTGACTTAAACATCAATTTCAATTACAGCCTTTCAATAACCGACTTTCCCGCCTCAACTCGAAGGCAAACTTCCTTTGTGTTTACCATTCCATGTCCTTTCAACGCCCTCTCCACGTCAACGCGCCTCATTAGGTGTCTTCTCTGTCAAAAGTATTTCTCATCTAACTAGAATATATTCCATTTGAAATCTCAGTGAATCTCTGGAAATTCATCTCACTCACTGTAATGGTTCGTGACCTTCTCCCTGTCCGACCACGAGCACCCATTGCGTCTACATCATCATTACCGTCGTCGTCCTCTTCATCATCGTCAGCAACATTACGATCATCTTAACATGCCAAACGAATTCAATTTGAATAATGTCCTCGTGAGCAGGCAGCCAGCGGGGCTCTACACCAGCACTACCATCAAGTCAACATCATTATCATTCGCTTGAGGCGGAGAAACCATGTACTGTACATGGTATGGGGCCGCCTACTGATTTGCATATCAAAAAAAAAAAAAAAGTGTTTGCCAAAACTGGAGGCGCCTTGCCAATGAACGGTGCTCTGCTCCTCCAAGTCTCTTTTCCATTCATCATTCCAAGTGTATCTTCACACTTACATTGTCCTGTCCTGACCTTTTGCGTTATACTTATGTCGATGCATCTGGTGTTGCTATTATGTCCCCAGCACTATCATACAGTCCCTATAAAGTCATTGCTACGTAGGAGGCCTGGCTTAATGATGTGTCTGGACTTATGTGTACATTAACACTTTAGTCATTGTACTTACAGGTTTTTGGTTTGCTTTGCTATCCTGCCCGCACCCTAAGTTCAACTTTTTTTTTGTTGATTTGCCCATTCAAATTTTGCACCCCATTCCAGCTGGCAGCGCATCAACAATAAGAGGTCCTCTAGGATCTCCTTATGAGGAATTTCTCATACCGAAGGAGGCAGACGTTAATATCTATGGCGAGAGTGAGTCAGTGGCCTCCATCAATTCGAAGAAAAACTTCTTTATGCAGCGCAAATGTAGCGATGATGCCGAACAAGAAGTTGGTCAAGGAAGCATGGTGAATTGTACAGATTTGGAACGCGTGGAAGTAATTGGATTTCTGGTTAATTGGATGCAGACGTACAGTTTTATTAAACGTGAGTTGCGGTTGTGGTTAACTTGGGATTGCTTGTGTGCCTGGGATCTTTCACATTCATTGCGGACTAACCCATCTAGCGGAAAACATCCTATAATCCACAAAAGGCTGGCAGGCTTTTATATTATTTTTTTTTTGATTTTTTTTTTTTTTTGGACGGGACTTTGCCCCAAACGTTAATAATAGGTTTTACTATGGGGGATGGAAAGGCGGTGTGGACTATGCCTCTGTTGCTGACTAAATTAGAATTCTCCCTGAAGTGGCAATCAGTTGTGTGTAGTTATAGACGGGAGCCAAAGTAATATCGTTGCTGAGTCCTTGCCCTCCCCAGAGTACCAGCAGCAAATCCTCGTTTAATTGTTAATTTGTAAAGTTGTAGCGCATACTGAAATTAACCCGGCTTAATGACGGCGATGATGATGATAATGATAATGATGATGATGATGACGATGATGGTTAAGGATGCTCGGATAGTGGTACTCCTGAAGGTGGATTTAATGTTGATGTAGAAGTACTTTTAATGCAAAATTCCGCTTCTGTTTTTGTTCATTTTTTTCTATGTGGAAATTTTTTTTAATGAAAATGAAGCAAACGTAGGTATATGCAAGTTCCGTTTTTTTTTTGTTTTTCGTTGCCCTAACTCACTTGGGGGTGTTTCGGGTTGATTGCAGCTTCAAAATTGCAATGTTTTATAGTTTTTATGTTCATCTCCCTGGGGCTACAGACACCCCAAATTCAAGTGGCATATCTACCTACGGATTCGGGATAAATAGAACGGTTTTAGCTGGTCTATGACTCGGAGTGTTTTTTTGTGGGGGTTTATTTTGAGCTCTGATTATGGTTATTCCGTTTTTTTTTTGCACATTTTTGGCAGAGAGCTTTCATTCATTATCAGCTATTTAATGTTATTGTAGGGGATGATTTGCATATCCATGGGGATGAACATTATCAATGTATGTATATCGGTTTTGTTATGTACATGTTACCTGTTAAATATAAATACTGTTGCATTTTGGAAATAATTTTTATATCGCTGGACATGGAAAGGGCTTGGAGAATTTAAAAAAGCCAATGCTGACTCTGTTTCCAGAGCTCATTGCTGAAACTACCTGGCACGAAAAACGTAGAGGGTGGTCCCTGCATAAGATCAAGCAACTTTTCGTTCTCCTCGCATAAACCCACGCAGTTTATGACTGTTCAGTCCGTGCACTTACTTACCTAACGCGCTCCCTACATTTTGGAGGAATTTGTTGAACGTTGCTTCTAGTGATTCTGTCTAAACACTCTGGCATCCAACCAAAAGTTCGGTCTCCCTTTTTGCCTCTAACCTAACCTGAAGGCTGGGATTCAAAGATTCTTTTGGCTGGATGTGGATCATTATTGTTAAATCAGTCGGTGTGGCTGAGCCAATGTATTCTACGTGATTTTTTTATTTTTGTACTACATACATTCCTTGATACACTACTTTAAGTTCGCAGTTGTATGCTCTCCTAGTCCTCGCATAAAGGACGAAGAATTTTTCTCCAAAAGTGCGAAATATTTGCTTCGATTTCCTGCTTATTGTCCAGCAGTCGCCATAAAGTAGGACTGGTAAGATAAGGGTCCGGTTGAGCAAACTTTCTGATTAGGAATTTTATCCCAATTTGTTAAACCAAAAAAGCATAGATTTCCTATGGTCAGTCTTTGTCGCATCTCCACTAAGGCATCATTCGTGGGGTTGATGTGACTCCGAGGTAGATGAACTCTTTAACTAGCTCAAAGTTGTTAATTTCAGCGGTGACATTTTGTCTAAGGTTGTGTGTCGATAGTGCTCTGTTTGTCGATTGTCGATTTGCCTAGCCACTTCATGAATTGCTGTAAGTGCTTCTACAACCATAAGAAGGGAACGACCAGTATAGTCGTTATAATCTACGTATCTCAAGAGTTGGACGGATCTGAAGAAGAAAGTGCCTTCCGTCTTTACTCCATCCCTACGAACTATCGTCGGAGCGGAAAAATCTCCGATTTTGTAAGATTCGAAGGATTTTAGCTTCGAGGTGTTCTCCCGAAAAAGCTTTTCGGAATATTTCTCCGACATTTTGTAACGCATTCCGGCGAATTGCGTTAAAGTGCGTTCAACTGCATTTTTCTTGCAGTTTTTGACAGCTAAGTGCAATTCTCTTTCCAATGTCCTCCTACACAAATGCTTCGCGGAAATTATTTACGAATTTTAGTGAAATGATTTTTGTTCCGATAACACATACATCGAATGGAATTTTAACCTCCGACGAAGTATGCATTGCGGAAAATTTCCGGTCCGACGGATACCTCGTTTGGGCAGATTATAGTGCGTCACCTTTTCGGAATATGGTAAGAGTTGGAAACCTTAAGATGAACTTTTTTCAAATTGAACGTTGCATCGTGTGTCCTCCAGTTTTAGGCAAGTTAGCTGTATCAGTTTTGTATATCCTGAATCTGGATCCGGTCATCACTTGATGCGGCCTTGAATCTAATGAAAGAAGGATGTATTTCGCCATGATATTCGTTTGTGTTTTCCCGGATTTAGCTTTGTGTGAAAATTTGGTTTATAGTCCATCTGCCGGAAGCCTAACTAGTTCGTTCCTGTGAGCGTGTTGCATAAAGAAATAATGGAGGCTACGTTCTTTCCAACTCAGCATTTTCTTCTCTTCAATTCTTCTGGTTCGATACACTTATCGTGAGGGCCGTGTTTTTCGTTGTAGCGCATTGATATATACATATTCTGAGATTTCGTTTTGGTACTTGCTGGCATCATCATACCACGGATATCTTTTCGGCGGTGGCCGACAGACTATGGTGTTTAGTTGATGATGTTGCATGTATATGAAGGCACAGCTGGGATCCTCTGACGCAGTTGTTGCTTGTAGACTCTGAAATCTTCGGTTCACTAGTTTATTTTTTGCACCATTCGAAGAGTCTTCTTGTTGAACAGTCAGGTCCTGAAAATGGTCAGATTCGTCGTATGGCACTCGTGCCCACAATGAAATCAGGTGATCTCCAGATGGCAAACCAAATATGTTCATAAATTTTCATCCAAAGTCCGTACATACAGGATATTGGATGAACGTCTATGAGCACATTTTTGTTTTGGTTGACCAACTGAAGTTCGCTCCAAGTCTCTTGCTTTGTGGCTACGAAGTCGCGTGAACCTAGTGCTGCTAATAAGAGTATTACATGCTGGCGCGAAATCTGTTAGTCGGAATGCATCATCTGTTGTCGTTTCGTGGAGGCTGTGCTTTCCAACTCACCTGCCGAAGATGTTATCCTTACTGATTTGGACATTAAAGTCCCTTAGAACGATTTGCATATCGTATTCTGGACAGGCTTCTTAGTCTCCGTCTAGATGGTCGTAAGATACCTCCTTGAAAGGGACTTTACCGTTACCCCTCAGACTATGTTTTCCTTACCGATTTTCTTATTGAAGTCACTTAGAACAATTTGCACATGGTAGTCTGAACTGGCTACGTAGGCTCTGTTCAGGAGGTAATAAAATTCGTCCTTGAAAGTGTCTTCAGTCTTATCTTTAGGGCCGTGTGCTCATACAAGGCTAATGTTGTAAAACGTTGCTCTGATGCGGATCAACGCCAAGTGATCACTAACCGGCTTAAAGTCGATTACGCTTGACCTAAAACGGTTCCACACAACGAATCTGCATATCTGTAGCCTTGGGTGGCAGCTGTAATAAATCTCGCTGTTTTTAGATTTGTACTCCTGATCCTGTCCAAGGTATTAGCTGAATCGAGGTAATGTATGCCCTGGACCGGAGTGGACAGATTCAAGCACCCGTGGTGTATAGCGTGCATGTGTTCCAGTTGCCTACTCGTAAGTCATTGCCTGTGGTCCTGTGGTGGTTTGAAGCTCTTTATTGTCAATTTTCAGTGCTGTGATCTCTTATACGTTTGCTATAAAACTTGGAGGGTGTCTTAGGGCTGCGTGGTTGAAAGCATCATGTGAAAGCAGATCCTGTCAAATGTCAAGCCACTGCACGTTGTATTTGTTGATGTTTGTCCAGAATCTTCATGTCAATCTATTACTTCATAATAAAACTTCTACATGCCATGTACCATGAGCGCCGATGACGTAAATGTGCAGAACGAGATTAAAGTAAAAACGAGAAAACGATATCTGTTTAGTTGTATCATCTAATAATTGCGCAAAAATGTTTCTCTCCTTAATTTGTATTTGCTATTTCCTCATATAATATCCTTCAGCTTATAAAAACTTCATTTACCTCTGAGAGAAATTGAATTAAATTCGCACCGAGAAACTTTTCGCTTCAGCCTTTTCAAAAGTTGTTTTCGATAGAGAAACTCTCATTGAATCTGGCAACTGTTGTTGCCACAACAGACTCAATTTAAAAAAAAAACGAAAAAATCCTTTGATAAAGTTCTGATTTTATCTTTTTAATTATCGCCTCCCTCGCAGAAAATCAGGAGCAATTCTACCTCTACCTCATCATATCAGTTGCAGCAGGAGTTCTGCTCTGCCTTACCTTGGTAATTGGACGTTTGGCAATGCAGAAACGACGTCACAGCAGAAAGAACAGCAATTCGAGTGGCAGCAATAGCGGCAAAAACTGTGACAGCAAATTTCAACAATCGACGACCGGCGAAACACAAATTCCCAACTCTTTTGGTGATGACATCTCCGACATCGATGGGGATATCGATCTGACAAGTGCCCTACCAGTTTCGAGTTTGTCGTCAAGGAACGAGGTATGTATAGAAACTTTGGTTGCCTAAATATTAAATATCGCCACAAGGATACATCCAGGATACTAATACCAAATTTTGTTTTTTTTTGTCTTTGTCCACTACGCTTTTGCTCGTCCTTGTGTTTTTGTCACGATGTGCTGTGGATGAATGATGTCGTGCCTTTTTGCCATGCGAAGACTTATATAGCTTACGCTCCAACTGGATATGGCGGTGGTATGCCACCACCACCAACATCGACGGCCACTACAATGCTAATGCCACAGAGTCATCACAGTGCGTTACTAGGGAGCGGTGGACAGACGGGACCAGTGGGTAACAGACAATCCACACCACCACCACCGAACATGTACAGCGGGCTAGTGGCCGGTCCACCAGTTAGCGGCGCAATGTCTATGGGTAAGTTTCGGTTGAATTTCAAAAGAGTTCATAAATTTGTCAGTTTCAAGTCAAGTAGTTGATAGTAGCAGACGCAGTACACAAGCACGCACAAGTGTAATGAATGAGCCTGTGCGTGACCAGCTTTTCAATTAGAATATGGTCCTAATGGCAAAGTCATTAAATCAATTTTGGCCAGCAAAACAGAGTCTATCTCTTTACTTTGTGCCCGCAAAGTTCGAGTGGGTTGGTAGTTGTACACAAGCTGCAGACAGCCATTGTGAGTTATCCTTAGGCTGTCGGAGTGTAAACACTGAGCTGTGTACACCGCAAAGACAAACTGGCATGAGTCCTAGCCCACAAGGCCTAAAACAAGGAGTAATTTCCGACCACACACATATACACCCAGTTCATATGCCAAGCAGTCGGATACTGAGGAATGAACTCCGGCTTGGCCATGTCTATTGGCGTTGGGGAGAGGAAACTACCAACCATACGGCGGCGTTGAGGAAAAGTGAAAGGTCAATCTCACAGAAAACTCATTTCATCCATTTTTTATAATTTCTCCCGTTCGCTTTTGCTTTTTCGGTTGTCCGTGCTTTGCTTGACTGGCTGCATTGTGTTGGAGTTGGATTTTGTGTGGCAGGACCACTAATCAATCAAAACGTGGAATGAAAGGAATTCAAACTTGATTATGGATATTGTGGAGCAGAGATTCATCATTCCAATGCTGCTCGATGAAATCTCGCAAAGGCGCTGTTGAATAAATAAACATTCAATCGGCGAAGGACTCGTGAGTGGCAGTAGTCCCTTCGAAAACAGTTGATGTGGATGGGTCAATGGAATGGATTGTATTTGATGGTATTTGTGCTTTGAGCTATTCATGTTAATTGGCTGATTACCGGTTTCTTGACATGAGTATTTTGTATACTAATGATGTCCTAGAACCTGCCTCCAATTTGAGGGATGTGAAAAGTTACTTCTCATCAAATGGATTTTAGACAACATAAACCCTTAAGGGATGTCTGCTGGATCCTACTCTAGTTAATGGACATTCGTTAGGATTATTAATGGTAGTGTAAAAGGATATTTTTTTGGTATAAGTTGGATGTAAGCATCAATTTGCACAGCGAATATCTAAAAGGCTTGGAACAGATTCCAACTATTTTATTAAGTGCTGAGGATGAATCGGGGTTGGTTTTAATAGCGTTCGTTGTTCTTTTGACCAACTTGTGGTGTAAAGTGCATCGGTGTGGGTTCCAATGGCAAACAAATGTCTGCTTTGGATTTATCTGGAGTCTGTCAAAGTCTGAAGATTTGTTCAGCTGCGGACTTTCAAGGCATTTAACCACATTGATAGATGGCAATTAGGTACATATTGCGGGTTGGGAAAGTCTGTTAGGAGACTTGTGCCTCTATTGTTAAAGCAAGGTCTTCTTTTTTCTGGATTGGGCTAATGGTACCTTATGACTGTGATTAGGAGTATGCTTTTCACTTCGTCTGCAGCGGATTTGCATAGAGCGGCATAAAGGCTGTCATTTCCACCAGGCTTACATTTATATATTGCTATTCTCACTTCGATGAGTTGGTTGTATCTCTCGCTATCATCTATTAAATGATTCATTCTGGCTCCCATTGGTATTCTTCCACATTCGCAGCACCCAACCGACTGTTCAGTTTAGATGGCAGGTTATAATCCCTGCCATTGACGTTTTACAGTTAGGTAAAATTTTCGATAATCATTCCTTACTTAATTTTACTTAACGAATTACAATGCCGTTGTGGTTCTCTATTAGAGACAATGAGTCATTACCAAGGCTACCAGTGCCTCCCTATTACAAGCTGCTCAAATCCAGTTAGAGGTTGGACATTTCAGGTATGATAAGGTAAGGTAAGTCCAGAGTTCAGTGGAAGTTTTAGTGTCCCTGGTATTGACGTTTTTACTTAACGAACTTCTTACTTCTCCGTCTGAGACAATGAGTCATTACCAAGGCTATCAGTGCCTACCTATTACAAGCTGCTCAAATCCAGTTAGAGGTTGGAGATTTTAAGTATGTGAAGGTAAGGTAAGACCAGAGTTCAGTGAAAGTTTTATCCCAGGTGTTGACGTTTAACATATAGGTGGGATTTTCCATAATAATTCCTTACCTTTTCTACTTACCGTACCGTTGAGGTTCACTGTCTGAGACAATGCGGCCTTGAATCCGTTATTATCATTTACATACTGCTTTCAGTAGTTCAGTTCAAGCGGCCTGGGATCCGCAAGCGCTTGATCCTTTAAGAATATGTTTAATCCGCATTGTTTTCTCAAAGTAGAAGCCTTGGATTCGACGGCTCTTCACGTTAGCATTACTGTGAATTCGGTCAATATGGCCAAAACATGTTTTAACATTTTATTTGAAATCCGCATTTTGGTTAGTTTCACAAAACTCTCCTCCTTTCACGATCATCACTTTGTGACAAATAAATTGCTGACATTCAGCGTTCGAAAGTGCTAGCGTCGTTAATTAGGACTGGTATGTATAAGGTTTGGTAGAGCAAACATTTGTACTTTTAGGTTGAAAGTTTTAATACCATTTGTGTCTCTAGCCTAAAGAAGCGTTGGGTTTCAACATCCAATCTTTATCATATTTGCACTTAAGTGTCATTCGTGGGATTGATGTAAACTCCTAGTCCTAACTACAAAAAAATAATTAAAATAATAAAAAATGTTTCAACAGTCTCGTAAGTACTCCTGTTTTATGCCGAATGTGAAAGTCTAAGTTGGGATAAGCTTTTCTTGATACCATGAATGATTTTTTCAGATCATCACGAGAGCAGGAAAAATCATTTATGTGTTGCTGCGGCTGGGATTCGAACCCGGACTTTCTGCGCGGCAGTTCAATGAACCATCGCGCAACTGAGCCCGCACTCCTTAACTACTTTAAAGTTATTGCAAGTGACATTTTATCGAAGTTTTTGGGTCGAAAATACTTTGATTGTTGATTGCATATAAAATGTTGTCCAACAAACAAGATCGCTTTCTCATCAACTGTCATAAATGATCGTCACTATATAGCAATAGTTTAACAGACATGACGAAGATAGTGTCATCCCTGTTTTCACCTACTCCCAAAACAATCTGTTCCAGCACAATTGAATTGAAGAAATCGCACGAAAACCAATCTTCTCTTAGAAATCGGATTCATGTTCAGATGAGTTGGATTCAAACGAAAAACCATTATCGCTGTAGTGAGCTCCAATCCATGGCTGAAATTATACTCAAGAATTAACCATAAAGTGAATTTTTGTTCTATAGTGGTAGAAACGTTGAAATACATCAGAAGTTCACATGGTAAGATAAGTAGGACTTTATAAGCGACATTAAGAAGCGATAACCATTCCTGTTCTTCCCTTCTCCTTTCATGTAGCTAATGAAACATTACTTTGTTGATATTAGTTTTGGCTGTAGGCAAACGACGGGATTTTTCGTTAAACATTAGCTGATCCTGCTTGCAGTAGTAAATATCTGATCCTACTTTTGCCGGGGCGACTTTATTGGATTTCCTGGGTGGCAGTTCTGTGTGCATGGTATTAGCACTGTATCACCAAACGTTTTCAGCTGCACCTGTAAGAGGTCTTAACAGTCCAAGTGCCAACACGAATAGCCTTGCCTGTTTTCATTTAACATATCTGTTAACAAACCCGAAATAAATCCTTACCAAGGCTACCAGTGCCTTCTTATTACAAGCTGATCAAATCCAGTTATAGGTTGGAGATTTAATTTAATGTTTAATCCAGGGGGAAATATGCAATGAGAATGTTAGGATAATGAAATAATGGCAAACACGACAAAACAAATGAGGTGAGAAGTGGAAAGCAAAAGGGTTATCTAGGCGGACATGATAAGCAAGCTAGGGAGGGATTTGAACAATATTCTCGCACACGTCACAACTGCTAGACAAGAAGACTGACACGAGTGTTGTTGTGTTTAGACCAAGAGTCAATTCCCATAACCACAGACGAGCTAAGAGGAAACTAGCATGCCAGCAAGGACTCAAGTGTAAACATGGTCTATGCCACAAATGACCTGAGTTCAGTGGAAGTTTTTTTAGTCAAACATCAAACTTCAGAACTAGGTACATATACTTAGCTGTTCTGTGGGCTTCAAAACAACGTTACGAATGTATTGCAATTGTATTGAATTGGGGGTTCTCTGTTAGAGATAATTCGTACATCAACTGGTAAAATTCTAAGTTGTAGCACTGCATGGTGTAGTTCTTACTCTGATACGTTGTCCATCAGGATTCATCGTTATTCATTCCTATGCTCTGATCTACCATTTGGCTGATACCATTTTTAACGACTACTTAGTCTCCTTTTGCCGCACTTTCTATCGCTATGGCAAGAACTATAGACGATAAGTTTTCGCACTTTCGTCTGTTGTTTTCTTTGATATAGCTTTCAGAATCTGTAGCTTCTTCTAAAAAACGAGTGACTTTGAAATTAAAAAACAAACACGAACAAAGAAGTCCAGTTTAATCGCGCAATCTTTCCGGTCTGTTGAAATCATATAAAAAGAAGACATTGAACAGCTCCAAACCACCGATTCCCATGAATAAAAACTTGTTGATCATGGTTCCCTATCACTTACCAGTCACAGTAACCATGTAACTTACATCCTTAAACAAATCAGTCCCGATGACCTACTCTACGTAAATGGGTATTTGTGAACAGCAAGACTAGAAGACTGGCATGAGTGTTGTTGTGCTTAGACCAAGAGTCAATTCCCACACCCAGCAGCGAGCTAAGAAAGAACTAACATTCCAGCAAGGACTCAAATGCAAATAAGGTCTACGGATTCGTAGTTCCCCGAAAGCACAAATTTTGCTTGTAATCGTCAGATGGAAATAAGCCTCGTCGCTCATAATTAATTTCGACCGAAAATCTGACATCGTGTCATTGTGTTTCAAGTGAGCAGGAGTTTGGCTTAGACTCGATTGGTGGTCTAGAGGCAGTCGCCCTTGGACTGCCTGTACATTTTAAAGAATGATCGTCAAGTCGCAGCATTGACGATCGTCGAATGCCCAATTGCGTGGCTCGCACAAAAAAGAGGCTTAGGGTCTTACGGTGCTTCTTCCGTGTTTTCGAAGGAACCATTTAAACGCTTTAGTTTTCGTGGAACGGAAGGGATATTTGCGCCGAAATTTACGTTGCGACCAAATCACTGAATTGTTCCCTTAAAAAATTTCACCACAATTTCCCATTCTTGAGGTGTATAGCGTCCCATGGCTTCTTGAAGTGAATGTTTGAATTTTTTTACTTCACCAATATCAAAATAAGAGGGAGTTGCTTCCATTTGCAAAAGTTATAATATCCTCCGCATGTTTAGTTATCAAGCAAATAAGGATCCTTTCCAATGTTGCTGTTGTATTTTTAAACTGTTGTTTTTCTAAGACTAACCGGACCCGCATATTACTTACTCACTTAAGTGGCGCTACTGTTCAGAATGAACCGGAGCCTCAACCAATATGCCTCTCCAATTAGCCCGGTCCTTAGCTAACTGCTTCCAGTTGCGCACTCCAAGTTGGTTGAGGTCGGTTTCTACTTGTGCGTGCCACTTAAGGTGAGGTCTTCCTCTATTGCGTCCGACAGCTGGAGTACTGGTCTCCATTCGTTTTACATGTAGTAGCCATCTTAAACGTACAATGCGGAGTTTTTTGACCTGTGGCATGTCGCTGTATAGCTCGTATAGTTCTTGGTTGAAACTTCGTCTCTAAAGGCCTTCAACGCAAACAGAACCGAAGATTTTTCGAAGAATTTTCCTCCGCTTTTGAGACGGTCCATGCTTCAGCACCGTATAGCAGGACTGGGATGATCAGGGTCTTATATAGGATCTCCTTAGTAGTTCGAGTGAGGGCTTTACAACTGAATTGCCTCCTAAGCCCGAAGAAACAGCGGTTGGCAAGAGTGATTTTTCGATTAATTTCTGACGAAATTTTTTTGTCAGAGTTAATAGCGGAGCCAAGATAGACAAAGTTCCGCATATGGACCACTGAAAATATACAACTTCGTGGCGAAACAGGGTGGTAATAACGAAGACTCTAGTTTTTTGCTTGCAACCATTTATTTTTATATGAACTTCCTGCACTATACCTGGAACAAAATGTCCGAATATGAATGCCTTAGCCACGAAAAATTCTTAAGGCAAATGGTCACTACAAAAATGATTTGTCAGATCATATCTGCTACGCTTTGCTACGACTGGCATTCGAGGTCAGAACTTCTACGCGGCTATCCAAAACACTAACTACCACGCCAATGAGCCTGAATCAAGCTGCTAAAGGCCGAGTATCTGTCTCCGTGGTATACGTACTTCAGAGTTCTGTTTTTTACTGTACATAAAACACATGATACGTATATATAAATATTGGACCACCAATAAACGCTACGTTTGCGCACTCATGGGTTACATCTTCTAACAATCTTTTTATCCATCCATTAATATTTATTTTTATTTCTAAAGGTATAAAAGTTACCAATTTCTAACCCTAATCAAGATATTGAAGATCCATGGCATCATAGGCTAAGTTAATGAATTTCTCGTTTTGCTATAGCTAAGTTGGTAAGTTATGTATAGTTTTACGGTAGCCATTCTTTCTGTTGTAAGTCAACTTGGCTAATAGCTCGCTTCTTTACTAACATCGTGTATGATAACTAATAAAAAAAATCAATGTGACCCACGCTACTCTGTCGAACCTATATTCAATGTTGAGTAAGCTTGACACTTATATCTGTTTTGAATCATCGCAGGTGCATTAAATTTTCATCTCGTCTTAACGCCATCACACATATGCTGCAAAGATCTACTTTGTTCGTTGCCTTCCTTTTTCATTCATCCTTTCTGTTTTCCATAAATCGTTTAACTCACATTAAATTAAAATTCTTGTTTCCTTTTAGGAGGACCACACATGATGCCTTCAGCCATTAGCTCAGTTTCACATCACACATCGGCGGCGCCGACATACATACCCGGCTCAATGCTAATGTCTGGCCCGCATCCTCATGCAACACTACGTCGCACTATGATACCCACTAGCATGGGTATGATAAGCAACCCCTCACCACCTCCAGGTATGGGCGGTGGCAGCATCTATTACGACAGTACCATTCCACGGAATTTAAACCGTGGTATGTCTGCCGATAATAATCAGTACTTTTACGGATGACACTCACTAAACCGCAAAGCATCACTGCCAATCGCCATCGCAGTGCGTCCACCAGCGGGTATAAGCCTTCTGCCAATGCCAGCACCAGCTGGTTACAATCCCAATTGCAGTCGTGCAGGTACACCAACTGGCTCTACTGGTACTCAACTATCAGATATACCCGCGATCACAGTCACCTCATCGTCGTCATCGTCGAGCTCACCATCACCCTTAGCCTTAGTTAATCAACAGCACGCTTTGAAAATCTCACGAAGTCAAGCGCAACAGCAGGATCAAACTTCATCTAGTCAGCAACAACTTAGTCAGGAACAGCAACAACAACAACAACAACAGCAACAGCAACAGCAACAGCAGCACTCATCTCAACAACAACAAAGCCAAACCCCTTCATCCATGAACAGTGCAGTGCAAATGTGTGCGTCGGGAAGGACTTACTGTTTCTAGAACAGGATCTTATACATTGATTCGAAATTATCGATTGTCGGTAGCCCAATGCAAGCGTTGTCAACCGATGATGACCTTGTATTTCTGTAAATAGCATAAAAAAGCAGGAAAACAAATTAACAAATGCCCCCGAGTGATAGTGAACCAAATTTCCACATCGGTAATTTTTTGTAATCAGTGTGTATGTGAGAGTGAGAGATTTCAACTTGCCTTACCGAAGGACTACCGAAGTAAACAAAAACCAAACCAACCAAAGCCACACAAACAATGAAATGAGATACTCTTTTGTTCAGCGTTTCAATGCAAACGCACTACAAATGACTTTTGCACTCGAATTTAATGAGACATTTTTTTTTTATAAACATATATTAGAATAATTTTAGAACTATTGTAAGTACTGTTATTAATAACGGTAAGTAAAGACAATTCTATAATAAATTAGGCTTTGTAAAAAATACACTTTCTGGTAATCCAAGAGCTTGGGGAATATGTTAAAAGGTAAGAATGGCTGTTTAGTCTACAAAATTTTATCTTCTTAAGGATGTCAAAATCCTATCAAAGCAACATAATAATTCGATAATAATTAATGTAAAAAGAAAAATGACAAAAAAAATTATTTATTGGAAAAACATTGAGAATATATGCAATTTAATTTATTTTTAAAATTTTTAACATTAAATGCCTCGTCAAAAATAACGTCGTCCTGACCGTCACGATCTGCGTAGAATCTAATCAGTTTGTTCAAACAGAATGCTGGCCGGTTGATAACGCAGTGGGCAGATATATAGGTACCGGGTCGATTTAAAAATTGACAAGGAATATCGTATCCTACTGATCAAAATAAGAAACTTTGCCCGCCAAACCATACCTCTAAAATAAATTCTGATGTCCCGACTTTTGATCCATATTTTTAGAAAGCCCACTTTGACCCATTTAGGCCCGTTTACTGATTCGGAACATAAATACTTATGTTTCACATAAATCCTTAAACCCTTATTGCTTTGCACCAAAAGTAAACTCAAACATAAAAATCCTTAAGTTGAACATAACTTAGGTAGAAGATAAAGTGCTACATAAGATATTTAAGTCAGACATTTATTTTCGTTTACTATTGTTTTTGACTTATTTTTCATGAATTGTGAAGATACTGGTACGATAATTTAATTAAAAAGTAAATATAAATGGATTTTGAATTACCGGACTTGATCGAAGATGATGTGGAAGTTCTTGAAATTCTAGAAGTAGGAGTTCCACGTCAAATTTATGAGAGGAATGAATATTTTTATTCTTTTGACGAACTTTCCTTTTACAAAAGATTTCGATTAAGAAAGGAAATAACCATAACTATTTTAAACCAAATAGAATACTCTTTAGAATGTCCATCCAACAGGTACGTTAAGCTTGAACTATTTATATTAAAGTTAGTTTGTATATATAAAAGTATTTGCCTTCCTAAAGGAATAATTCAATCGCTCCTATTAACCAACTATTGGTTGCGCTACGCCTTTTCGCCACGGGAAGCCATCTCCTAAGTATAGCAGATTTTGGTGGAATGCATGTCTCAACAGCTTCAAGAATAGTTTTGAGAGTTTCAAGAGCAATAGCTAAACTGGGAAATGATTATATAAAATTTCCTGAAACTGCCACCGACATTTCAAAAACCAAGCGTGATTTTTTTGATATAGCGTCGTTTCCAAATGTAGTTGGAGCTATTGACGGCACTCACGTCAAAATTCAGTCGCACGGTATATTATTACATAAGATTGACTCCAAAAATAACATCTATTGGTACGTTTAGGTGGGCCTGATGGAGAAGTTTTTCGAAACAGGAAAAGTTATTTTTCTATCAACGTTCAAGCGATTTGCAACGCTCAAATGATTTTTACTAATGTGGTGGCTAGATGGCCCGGGTCTACTCATGACGCAACAATTTTCAATAATTGTGCAATAAAAAATGCTTTGGAGAGACAGTCAAATGCAAATGTGAAATGCTTTCTCTTGGGTAGGTTTCATATAAATTTGTTAATTTGTAGGTTTTATTTTTTCTATAAAACAGGAGATTCAGCTTATCCTCAAAAATTTTATTTGATGACTCCTATTCTCAATCCAAGAAGTCCACCAGAACAATTTTATAATGAGTCTCAAATTCGTTCTAGAGGTGTAATAGAAAAAGCTTTTGGGATTTTAAAAAGAAGATTTCCCGTTTTGGCTTATGGTGCTCGATTAAAACTGAGTACAGTATTAACAATTATAATTGCTACCTGAACTTTGCACAATATTTTGAGGCAAAAGGGTATATTTGAAGACCCTCCTGAAAGCTTCGATTTCAGTGAAGAAGATCTACAACGTGCTATTACTAATGGACAGATACACACTGAAAACCCCTCTCAAAACAACAGTTCAAGCTCGACGTTGAATTTTAATATGCAAAAGCGTACGGATTTGATAAATAACTATTTCGCAGGATTATATCAAACTTCTTAGATCAAAAACAGAAATAAAAAAAAAATTCAACTCAAAATAAAATTAGTTTTACTTCAGTCAACGATTAACTTCTTTGAAAAAGATTTCAATGTCTTTTAAAAGATTATGGGCATCTTTTGTTGTGCACTCTTCTTTTTGTATTTTTTTTAAAACTTCACTTTTAATTGTGATGTCTAGTTCCAGAGATTTTTGCTTTAATTGATGCTCAACATTGCTTTGATATTTTTTTTTTGTATTGCTTCTTCTTTTAAGGTATCAAATTGCAGTTTGGCTAGTTCAATTTTAATCTTTGAAAGCTCGGAATACTGCTCTGGTATTTTGCTGCTGTGCAATGTAGAGGCGACTGGTCTTCGTCTTGCAGTCCATGGAGCATTATTCAGTGGTTCGGAACTACAAAATTGTTTTTTAAAGCCCTTTGTCATCACTGTTTGTTGTGTAGAACCGAATTCAGTATCAGGCGAAATTTCATCCTCAACAAGTATGTCTTCGGCTCTGTGGGCTGGGGCTTTCAACTTCGGGTGAACTTGTTTTTTTAGCATTGAGGGCTTGTAATCACTCCAGTCGTTGTTGGATTTTTCATTCTCGTCGCACTAGAAAAGATTTGTAAATATAGTAAACAGTTTATAGTTTCTAAAGTTTATTTAGATGTTACCTTGCCGCTTTCTTGTTGTTCCACAAAGCCGTCACCATTGAATTCGTTTTCCAGACCATAAATTGTTTTCGGATTCATTATTGTTACTGCCAGTTCAAAATTAGGGTCAGAAGGTGTGAATGGCTTACCTCCTCCTGTTTGGATAGCAGAACTTTTTTCTTTTGCTGCCTCCTTCCTTATTTCGGCTTTGTAGTTGTTATAAAACCTCTTTAGCGATTCGCTGTTCCTAAAGCATGATCCTGACTGACTGTTAAATTTGTTCTCAATTCGATTCCAAGCATTTTCTTTATCTCTCCACGTTGCGCCATCGGTTTTTTTTTTATTTTCGATGACTTCTTTTTCATCAAAAGCACAATGAAGAAGAAGCGTTTTTTCATTCTGCGAAAAATTTGGGTTTCTTTTTTTATTTCCAGACATTTTTCAAATCAAAATATGTACCGCAAAATACGTTTGAACAGAAACAAACCAAAACTGACAAATATTCAAGAATTTTTTTGTAATCGATAAATAGGCCTTTGCCATTTACGTTTTAAAGGCAATATCATGTAAATGATGCCCGCGGCTCCGTTTCAAATACTCCATTCGGATTTTGCTTCACTTTTTCGAGCATTTCGGCCTGTATTCAACGAATTACGCGTGTTATGTTACCCTGTAAGGCTTCAATCGTGGTATGCTTGTCCACATAGACTAACGATTTGACATAACCCTACAAGAAATAATCAAGAGGTGTTAAATCGCATGTCCGTCCGTCCGTACGTCACCAGTTTTTGGGCCTTCAAATTTGAGCTAGAATGATGAAAATTGATTTGTTGTTGCTCCCAGCAGAACAAGTGTAAACATTTTTGAAATCCGCCCACTGCCACGCCCCCTTTTCAGAGAAACGTAGTTTTAGGCCAAACCGTTAGAGATATTGAAAGAGTGTCTAAACAACATATCTAGATAATTCTATTGTCTATATTTTGTTTATACAAAGTTTTTTGCAACCCTCATTTTTTGGGGGCGTTTTTAGTAAAAAAAAACGTTTTTCGGTAAAATTTTAAACATTTCGAAATTAAAACATTTGATGCAAAATCATTGGTTCTGTTAATATAAACATTTCTTCCATATATCATTTTAACCCACACCCAGGCGTTTTCATACAAAAACCATATCTTTACACTACCGCACTGCATAACCAGGCGAAAAACGATGTTTTTTGTCGAATCATAAATGCTTTTGATAAACTGTCTGAACAATATGTTCCGACAAAGACATTTTCTATATTTTTTCGCCAAAAAACCGACATTTTGAGAATATTTTTTTTAAGGATTGGATGGGATAGGGTATAAAACGATCCACATAGTGGATTGTAGCCTTCTCAGTATTTGTTGGCTCACCGTGCGTCGCGTCAGTGCATATGCCAATTAATGCATCCAGTGATATATGTTTACCGTTGAAAAAGTTACTTAATTTGGTTGTTTTGTATTCAGCGCCTTTATGTTCCATTGTTACATAACCAATCAATTCAGAATTTGCTTCTCTCAAAATAACGAGATGATGTTCTTTTATCATCGTAGTATGATACTTCTCATCAATTTTATCTCTCCTTAGAGTATTATCCTTTCTGTCATCGAATGAAAACGCAGGCAAATTGGTATCATCTAACCGTTTGCATCCAACAAATGCATCCACTGTTAGTCTTCTTTGATGTCGATCCTGCATAAAGTCTTTGAGGGCCGCATGGACAAGCACATGGAGCTGCCTTCAAATCACTTTTACATGTTCCAATGTAAAAAATTGCTTAGAGAGATTTTACACACATTGGAAATTTTTGGTTTTTCTTTTTTGCTTTGATTTGGCCTTGATATTTTTTGTCAAGCAATCTATTCAATTTACAAAATACACTATTTTACACTATTTTTAGGCAACATTTCCAAACCAAGCTTTTCCCAAATTCCAACCAACTTATCTTATACAAGGTGGCGCAAAAATAACCTTCCGATGTTTTTTGGCTTTAACTTAAAAAAAATGAAAAACTTTGATTCTTCTTGTGGATTATTTTTATTTATTCTTTTTTTTTACATCAAGTCGAGAACATGATGTCATGTAAATGGCCGCCGCCACAGTTGATTGTCATTTGAGCCTTTTTTATGGCATTTTCCATCACTTTGGCCAAAACTTCCGGCGATAGGTAATCACGTTCTTGACGGATATTGTCTTTAAGAGCTGCAAGAGTCTGAGGCTTGTTGACATAAACCCGCGACTTCAAAAAGCCCCACAAAAAGAAGTCTGGAGCGGTCAAATCAGGCGATCTTGCTGGCCAGTGCAAATCGCCAAAACGGGAGATTTGGCGCCCGGGAAATGCATCCTTCAGCATATCGGTTGTGGCACGTGCAGTGTGTGCCGTTGCACCGTCCTGTTGGAACCACATGTTTTCCAATCCCAATTCATGAAGTTGCGGCAAAAAGAACTCGTTGATCATTGCTCTGTAGCGCTCACCATTCACAGTAACCGTTTGGCCCGCGACGTCTTCGAAGAAAAAAGGTCCGATGACTCCTCCAGCGAAAACACCACACCATACAGTGACTTTGAGCGGGTGTACTGGATCTTCGTGGGTTACACGCGGATTTTCAGTGCCCCAGAAGCGTAAATTTTGCTTATTTACGTACCCGCTAAGATGGAAATGGGCCTCATCACTCATGATTATTTTTGATGAAAAATCATCTTCCTCTTGGTGGTGATTAAGGATGGCTTGAGCGTATGTTAGACGCGATTGGCGGTCAGCAGCTAGCAGCTGATGCACCGTCTGGACTTTGTACGGAAACATCTTCAAATCTTGTACCAAAATTCGCTGTAAAGACCGTCGACTGATACCCATTTGCATGGCACGTCGTCTGGTCGATGTCGACGGCGCTTCCATGACATCTTCGGCACCAGCAGCAATATTCTCTGCAGAACGGCTACTCCGGGGTCTGCCACGTCTGGCAGCATCTCGTGTTGTGCCAGTCTCTTCGAGGCGAGCGGCTAAACGTCGCAGTGTTTCACCAGTAGGCGTTGGACGGCTAGGAAATCTGCGACGAAATTCACGTTGTGCCAAAGTCACCGACCGATTATTGCTCAAATAAATAGTCACCAATATTCCGCGTTCTGGAGCAGTGTACCGTAACATTGTTTATTAACGTGTATTTCGCATGTGTTTACAACACAAATGTCAAAACAGAACTGACATTAGGGGCCAATCGCAAAATTTATAGCATTTTCTGATAGGAGGATTACTTTTGCGCCACCTTGTACTACGTCAACCCAAACGAGAGCGAAGATTTTCTTAAAAATTTTCCTCTCAAATCGACCAAGGATTTCTTCACCCGCTTTAGAGACGGTCCATGCTTCAGCGTCGTAGAGCAGGACTGTGATGATCAAGGTCTTATACAGAATCTCTTTAGTAGTTCGAGTGAGAGCTTGCCTTCTAAGCCCGGTAGAAACAGCGGTTGGCAAGAGTAATTCTTCGTTTAATTTCTGACGAGATGCTGTTGTAGACAAAGTCCATTACTACCTCAAAGTTATATCTGTCAATGGTGACGTTTTTTTCAAATTCGCCGATGTTGGGTGTCCTTTCGTGTTGACAGCATATACCTCGTCTTGCTATCATTTACTGCTAAACCCATTTTTGCCGCTTCCTCATCACCAACATCACGTTGAGTCCTGTCAATTATGTCAATATCGTCGGCGTATGCTAGTAGTTGTACCGGTTTTTGGAAAATTGTGCCTCTGCTGTTGCTGTTGGCTGCCTATAGATCTCAACTGCAGCTCTCTTCTTCACCTGTAGCTTAGCCTCGCAGGCTGCGAGCATCTGTCGGCATTCCTCATCAATTGATTGGTTTATTGCTGGTGGGCGCGAGGAAGCTAGCACATATGTTGCGGCTGATCTAATGGCTTGTTAGCATCGTTGCCATTGTTCTTTGGCATTCGATGCTGGTGGTATGGTGTTAATCGAGATGTTTTGGGATACACGTTGCGCGGAGGTCTTGGCGGTCTCTTGCGATTGCAGTCTTTCGACATCAAACTTTTTCACAGTATTTCTGGATTGATGTGGCGAGTTGGATATCAACATTCTTACCTTGGCTGTAAAAAGGTAATGGTCCGAGTCGATGCTAGCTCCTTCGAATGTTCGGGCATCCAACATACTGGATGCGTGCCTCTTGTGTATCGCAATGTGATCAATTTGGTTGACCGTTCGTTGATCTGGAGACCGACATGTCCCCTTATGGATATCGAGGTGGAGAAAACGTGTTCTGGATATAGTGGAATTTCGTTCCGTAGCGAAGTCAATTAGCCTAAGTCCGTTACCAGACGTGTTGTCGTGTAGGCTGTTTTCCGACAATACCGCTAAAGTATGTCAGCAAAACTGTTGAAATACTCGTTACAGGACACCTAGAATTTCTACGTTTCAATAATTCTCTTTACAGTTGATGGTTTTAAATCACGTTGACCACCATAATTTAAACAAAGAAATTGCGGACTGCAGCTGACAGACCTTCACTTTTTTTAAAACATTGCTCAACAATACAAATGCCTTGTATTTTCGTATAGCTCTCCATTTTACTAACCCCGAACTGTCAGCTGTAACGTTAATATCTTTTCTCCGTTGGCAACTCAGCAATATTAATTGGCGCAAAATTCAAATTTTGTGTGAATAATGGGACACGCGTTATAACGATTTATTTAAAAAAATAACACGATTTTGTTTTAAGTTTGATTTTCTTGATTGTAAATAAATAGTTACCGGCCTTCCAACTGTCAAAAACAATCATTCCTTTCCAAGGCATGTGGTTGCTTCTTTACAATAATGTTTTTTTCGAGAGCTGTAAATGTACATTAGTGTGGGGACATGTCTCATCCTTCCGGTTCTCACCTGCTACTGCCAAGATTTACACAGAGATTCAAAAGGCACGCAGCCCAAGTGTTTCCAGTATGTTCACGCGAATCCTTCCTATCCTTCATCATATATGTATGTAGGTATCATGTAAATATATTTTAGTCTTAAAGAAAATCTAAATCACTATGTTTTTGTAATATAATATTAAAATTTCCTTTGCAATCAATACCAATAAAAAGCGAACCCAAACCTGTTTTTTTTAAACGCGTATGTGAAGACTTGTCCATAAACAAAAAAAGCAAACATTTCCCAAGCTCTTTTCTCCAGCATCTGTAAAAGAAATTGTTAAAATAAAAAAAAAAAACAAAATGTTTATAAATAAATTTTGTTAAAAGATAAAATTATAAATAACTTAAATTAGAAATAAAAAAATTAATAACTAAAAGCGTGTACATATAAATAAAATGAATCTCAACTGTATAAAGTATTTAAAAAAAAATAAAATATATTTATTAAAAACTAAAAATGGAACATTATTAATTATTAATATTATCAATTATATAAATTAAGTAAGAGAATACAAGAAAAGAAAAAGATATTTATATTAAAAAAAACACACACAATTAAAAAAAAATAGTAAAATTTGTATATGAATACAGTAAAAAACCTAGAAATACCCCAAAAAAATTGTACAAATACCGTTTAGCAAATAATTTTTAATTTTCTTTCCTCGTCCTTTTCAGTTAAGTAGGAATGTGAGTGGGGTTTTCTTTTTTTTTATTTTAACAGTGGGAGAGTAAAAAAATACGAAATATTTATTTTTCCCGTTTAAATCACAGGGTACGCAATAAAATCCCCGAATTCGGTTGAAAATATATCAAAAGTTCGCATTTTCATTTCTGTCTCTTGTTTTATATTTGTTGTGTGTTTTTTATTCCAGAGAGCCTGAGGACTTTTAGAAAACTCTCTATACAATCCTTTTTCGATTATATACAAAGATGAAACTAGGCGTCTGTTGTTTTGTTTGCCCCCAATAATAGGAGTTTGAGCGTTTTCTGTGTTACATTGTGTTATGATTGGGATACATATTGTAGTATGCTTAAAACGGTTACAGAAACCTATAATGCCGCTAAGAATATACAATGTGTGCGTATATATGGATTTAGATGCATATAAATTGTTTGGGCTTTATTATACGCCCCCAGCATGTGTGGAATATTTTATGGGGAATTTCGTCAAGGGAGGGTATACTAAAAACACGAACCAGAAGTTTGGTTAAGAGAGTGAAAATAACCTACCAAGCATTCGTATGCAGGTATTCTGGGTTAAGGGTAAGTATAAGATAATTACTGGATAAGGAAAGGTTCGTAAGAAGTGTAGGGGTAAGTGTAGAAAAGTCAACGTAGGTATGGCAATTAAAAATGGACGACGTGAAACGGAAAATTTAAATGGGAAAACTTCGATTCAACGAATTTGCAATTTTTACTTTGAACTGAAGTAAGTTTACCATCTAAGACTAGAGAAAACATCTTATGTATAAGGGACCCATGTGTGTTTGTTTTAGCCGCACGACTTTTTATGGATAGTAAACAATATATGAGTGTGTGGATTAAGGTTATGCATATATACACATATATTAGAATTTGGTAGTGAAAGTGACTTTCCGGTCACTAGATACCTACATGAAACATAAACTTCTGGCAACAACAAGTTCATAGTTTCCTATTCCTTTATGGTAAGACACATGATATTATAACACAATCAGGGGTCGAATCGCGTCCTCCATAAACCAGTAAGTCGTTTTCGTAAAGTATGTATTTGGCATTGTCGTATACGTGAACATATAGTCGTGAACGTAATTTGGCATCTCGCACCGGTTGGCTGCATGAACGTATACGTCCAATCTCAATATCATTCGATCGGTGTTCGTAATTTATGGCTTGCAAAAAATAATGGAGAGTAATGTAAATTAAAAAATGTTTGATGGGAATTAAATTAAAAAAAGAGAGAATTTTTGAAATACTTGTTCCTGTACTTTTTTCCCCTGTGGGCTGGTGGAAATCTTCATGGACACGATGAGCACGTGCCCAAAATTTGTGCTCACTAAAACCACCACTTTTTATATCTATATATTAAATTTAATTATATTAGTTTTCATACATAGTTTGTAACATAGAGAAATAATTAAGCTATATCTAGCTTAAAGTATATGGATCGACTCAGAATCGATAGCTGAGTCGATTAAGCCATGTATGTCATTCGTCCACAAGTTTTTGGGCCTTAGATTTTGGGGTAGAATGATAAAATTTGGTACACGTGTTTGTTGTTGCTCCCAACAGAACATTGGTTGTGGGAATATATATAAACATTTCTTCAATATATAATTTTAACCCACGCCCACTTTTTTTGGAGGTGTTGTCATACAATAAAAACATTTTTATACGCTACCTCACAGCATAACCAGGCGAAAAACGATGTTTTTTGTCGAACCATAATGTCGTGACAATGACATTTGCTATATTTCATCGCCATATAGCTGACGTTATTTCTTTTAAGGACGGGATGGGATAGGGTGCTAAACGATCCGCACAGCGGGTTGTAGCCTTCTCATATGTTTGTATTTGTATTGCAACTAAGTATGCGACTTATCTAGCAATTGTTTTTATGACGACTAATGAACGTTGGCAGATAACATTCCTGCACTTTCCGCAATTTATAGCGCGGTTTGTTATTTTCGGCCCAAATTGAAGGACTTAGTTCTTTCAAGATGCCGCAACAAATTTGTTTCGTTAGGAATTTGGAGGACGGTTGTGTTAACGTGTCCTAATAAGCGTTTTTTTTTATGTATTCGTGCAAATTTTTTCGTTTCGTCTTTAACCGGGGGAATACCCAAATCTCTGCGTAGATCCTCGTTCCTTATGTACCACGGCGCATTGATGAATGATCTTCACATTTTGTTTTCAAAAGTTTGTATAATGTTTAGATTCATTTCATTTGGACAACTCCATAGTTGTATTCCATATGCCCAAACCGGTTTTAGCACTTGCTTGTAACTATAGATGCTTGTTATCAAGGTCAGGTTTCGAACATTTTCCAAGCAACCGGAACAATTCTCTGGATTTATTTTTCTTCGCATTTCTTTTTACATGCGACTTTCATTTTGATCTTTCATCGAGTATCATTCCGAGATATTTCGCTTCATTTGCAAAAAGGGACTCGAACCGTATCGAGAAATACTGGCAAATTGTTTGTCCGTTTATAAGAAAAATTTACATGAATCGATTTTTTCTCCTTTTCCGCCAGGATTTTGTCCATTCATTTAACTCGTTAAGAGTGTTTTGTAATTTCAAATTTGTTTCTTATATTGTTTTGCCAACTGCTAGTATAGCTGTATGGTCAGCAAACGTGCAACTATTGTATCATTTGTTTGTGGGATATCACGTGAAAATAAGAGGTACAAGTGTGGTCGCAGGACGCTTCCCTGCGGTTATGTGGGAGATAGACTGCTGGTATCAATATTATGGTATGCTATTACAATACCGAATAATTAACAGATGAGACCAAAGCGCTTTTATCAAGAAGGGAGAACCTACAAAACAAAGAAAACTAACAAAGAAAACTTAACAGCCCAAGAAAAAATGAACTAAAATACCTTCGAAAAACTATTAGAGAAGATACAAATAATGATATTCAAACATATAATAAAACAATAAGAAATAGTCAGTAAGTAAATGACGATATATCGACGGCAAAAGCTACTGAACGAATCTTTAACTCAAACATTTTTTACGAAAAAAGACATTGAACAAGCAATAAACGATTTAAAAAAAGAAAAATGTAGAGGAAATGACGGCATTGCAGCAGAGGTGCTCAAATATGGAGAATAATCTCTTTTTTTTTTTTTTTTTTT
Organism: Rhingia rostrata; assembly: GCA_949824845.1. Lineage (NCBI taxonomy): Eukaryota > Metazoa > Arthropoda > Insecta > Diptera > Syrphidae > Rhingia > Rhingia rostrata. The sequence goes on along the minus strand of OX463756.1, from coordinate 119,932,826 downwards.
TTTTTTTTTTTTTTTTTTTTTTTTTTTTTTTTTATTAATTTGTGTATTTATATAGACTTAACAATTTTATATACGTTTCTGCGAAGCCTTGTGGCTTGTCTGCAGAAGGTTGTGTTTCTTTAGGTTTAAATTATATAAGTAAGCTTGAGAGTAAATATTTTCAAAAAAAAAACTAAGATAGTACATACAAAAACTTTATGGATAAGTTAATGACTTGAGTTTAATAAGAAATGTTTAATGTTTTTTTTTCTGGTCTTGTAATTCTCTATGCTCACTAGTTCTCGAGGTAATTCGTTGATTGATGCTGGAACGCTGTATTGAAGTTGTCGTCTACCATAAACATTATAATTTCTTGGCAATTGAAGCATACCTTGGGCACGTCTTCTGGTGTTGATAACATGGTTTATTGGTCGAATAAAACGGTCATCGTCAAAGTACTCCAGTATTAGTGTCATCTTATAAATTTGCTCGACCTGAAGAACTTTGAACGTTCTTTCATCGTTGGGCGGATAGCTCGAGTTTATTTGTTTCAGCGCTGAGTTTTGAAGGCTTTGTAATTTTTTGATGTGGGTTGTTGCTGCGTTGCCCCAGGCAAGTATACCATACCGTAACTTGGACTCAACTAGGGAATAGTACACTTGTTTTAAGACAGGAACCGTGGCATGGTACCGCAAATGGGCCAATGCGTATAACGCCTTCTTCAGATCCATGCGAAGCTTGTCGATGTGTTTGCTCCATAGAAAATGAGAGTCAATGATAACTCCAAGATATTTGTAGTTTTCTACTAATTCAATAGTTTCGTTTGCAGTGTTCGGACAGGCATCATTTCTCAAGTATATTCTACTCTGTGTGGGCTTGAATTGTGGACTCCGTATATGTATCATCTTGGTTTTTGATGCGTTAATAACTAGACCGTTATCGTGGCACCATTTAACTGCAGCATTCAATTCCTCCTGCATAATTCTCGTCGCTGTGTCGAGAGACCTGTGGCGTACCACAATCGCCGTGTCGTCTGCAAAGGCAAAAGGAATGCTTTGTTTAAAAACCCGAAGTAGTTCATTCGTGTATAGGATAAAGAGAATTGGACCAAGTTTTGATCCCTGAGGGACTCCATACTGCACGTCTCTTTTCTCACTCATCACGTCCTTAATTTTTACGCAAAACATCCTGTTGTGTAAATAATCCTTGAGCCAATCAGCCATTACTCCTCGTATGCCAATCCGTCTAAGCGCTTCTAGTAACTTTGAATGGTTAAGAGTGTCAAAAGCTTTACTGAAATCCATGAACAGGACTAGAACATGATGGCTTTTGTTTAAACTATCATTGATACAGTTTACGAATTCACCTAGCAGTTTGCCTGTATTTCTGTTTTTTTGAAACCCTTATTGACTTTTATGAATAAGAGAGTGCTTGTCAATAAAACTCTGCAATCTATGCGAAATTACGCCTTCCAGACACTTTTCAACTACTGGAAGTATTGATATTGGTCTATAATTGCTTAGTTGATTTTTAACTCCATTCTTATAGATCGGCCTCACGACAGCGGTTTTCAGTGTTGACGGGATTTTTGACTGTGTCAGGCTAAGGTTAAACAGTTTACATAGAATAGGAGCAAATATTTCGGCGTGTCTTCTGATATCAACGGCTCTAATTCTATCAATTCCTGGCGATTTGTCTTCACCAAGGGAACTTATAATGGCACTCATTTCTTGGATATTTGTAGCATTAGCGAAAATAGAGTTCTCTACCCTTGCATTCCTATGATTCGATGTGATGGAGTTACAGTGATGAATAATTTGCGACGTCTGTGTAGAGAAAAGTTGTGCACAATTGTTGGATAATGTTTTGATTTCAAATGAAAAATTTTTAATCATCGTATCATCAATATTTGACCTTTTCCTTCCTAATATTTGGTTTATTAATCCCGCGGTTTTTCTAGGATCGGCCTTAAATTGGATGAATTGGTTCTTATAGAAGTTAGATTTTTGAGCTGCTATCATTTTATTTGTTTTGTTCCTGTAACTTTTATACTCTCTTTCATAGGATTTGTTGCCTCTATTATTTTTCCACCTTCTGTAGAGTTCATCCCTTTTTTTGCATTCAGTGACAAGGTAAGGGGTTGTCCAGGGGCTATTTATTCGTTTGTTCTGCGTTGATTTTGTGTAAGTTGATCTTTTATAAATATCATTTAGTTTGCGGACAAGTTTATTATATAACTTCTCGGCATCTTCTTCGTTACTGACTTCTTTCCAGTCTGCTTCCAAAATGAGCTCATTTACTCTGCCGTTGCATATATATGAAGTACTGACTATGTGGTTATCTGATGTTGCTAAATCATCTGCGGAGTAAAGAGTTGGGTAATGGTCGGTGATACCACTCTCGACCACGGCGGAATTAATTTGTTTATCAACTCTGCTTACAAGGATGTGATCAATTATTGATTTCGTCCCCTTCTTAGGATCTACCCGTGTACATTCAGTAATGACATTCATCAGTCTCAGTGATGCTAACATCTCCAAATAGTCTTTCACATAGTTTGAGTTACAATCATTAATATTTATATTCATATCCCCCATCACAATCATTTCTTCATTTTTTCCTATTTGACCTAAATTATTTGCAATTTCATCAATAAATGATTTTTTACTAAAGCCTGGTGGTCTATATACTCCAACAACGTACTTTGTAATGTTTCTTTCCGTGAAGCTAATTTTAATATTTTCATATGATATAGTTTCCGAAGGTATTCGTTTGTGGGCTAAATTGTTCCGGACAAACATCATAATTCCTCCACCTCTCTTGTTTTTTCGGTTTACAAATTCCAGATTGAAACCATCGATTTCATAAAAACTTGTTTCTTCATCTTCTATGTTTGGAAACAGTTTAACAGTCATAGCCACGATATTTAATATTCTTTTCACTATAAAACACATTCCAAAAAAATGGAAACAGTTCATAATTACACTCAATCGCAAAAATGGAAACATATGTGACATGAACAACTACAGACCGATTTGCAACATTTTTATGATCTACAAGCTATTTTCCAAAGTAATGTACAAAAATACTGAGGACGTTTTGAACAGAAGTCAGCCAAGGGAACAAGCTGGGTTTCAAAAAGGTTTCTCAACAACAGACCACCTGCGGACAATGAATCAATCAACTGATCGAAAAATTCAATGAATTCAAAAAACCATTGTGTTGCGATTGCACATTGGAAACGCTTGTTTACATTAAAATATTGACATTTCATTTGTCTATATATTGTGCTTTTCTATGTAAACAATTTCTTATGTATAAGGTTTACTTGTCAGTTTAAAACCCACTTGAATATTTTTTTTCCGCCAACGAGGTCATTTCCAATTACTACACCTTGAGTATGTTAAATTATAGTGAATTAGAAAAATCTTTTAATTTAAATCTTTGCGGAAATTCAACATTGTGGTGACGAGGATTGGTGCAGTACTAACCCACATATAATGGATAAAGGAGCGTCCAACAAAGAATTTATGGAGCAGGTCTTGGCAAAAGGAGCCTTAGCTTCATTGTCATCATTTCCATCATTTCGTCAGTTCAACTCAGAGAAGGAACGTTGGGGGAACTACCTTCTTCAGCTGCAACAACATTACACTGCGAATTCCCTGGAAGATGATAATCTTCGGAAATCACATTTTCTGTCAGAGTGTGGACCAGACGTCAACGAGCTACTCAGAAAGCTTTTCGAAACAGAAAACGTAAGTACCTACGCACACTTTTAAAGAACTAACGGAAAAGCTTACTCGCCATTTTCCCAACAAATTACATTGACATTGACATTGACATCACAGTACTTCGCACATGAATGCAACGAACTACAGACACATAACAGCACTGGCGACTGAGGCCATCGGCTGGGACAGATCAAGACAATTATACAACAGAGAGAGACGGATAGATAGATACATAGAAGGAAAGACATATAACATAAACCTACGTGGCACAGAGGAGGAGACATCGATTTATATTGTCTCATATTATCGCACAGGTGGCCTCAGATAAGCTGGCAATTTTCGTAGAAAACAAATGCTGCCGAAGCTGGGGCTTGAACCCGCAGCGCTCGGCTTAGCAGTCAACTACGCATTCCTCTGAGCCATGGCCACCTGCGACATTTTCCCAACAAATTACATGTTTTGGCTTCACGGTGTAAATTCCTCCGCACAAAAATGTGTCCGAGCCAGTCATATGCGGAGTGGATCGCAGACTTGAGAGGAGTAGCAAGGAGCTGAGCTTTTGTCTGTGGTAAAGAAGGTTGCCGTCATTCATACGCAGATATGATGATAAGAGACATGATAGTGTTTCACACTCCTCCCGATGCAGTCCGCAATGCAGCTACTCAAAACAAGAATCCTACACAGGAAGAGATTGAAGACTTTGCCATTGCTTATGAGTCCAGCCGGATTGCTAGTGAAATCTTAAAAGACAAAGGTGCATTTCCTCTGCTGAGGTAAACTTAGTCAATGCAACTCACAAATTCAGTAGGACATATGAAAGCCAACCAAGAAAGTCTTGTCCAGGTTGTAATATATATCACGATTGCAACGATTGTCGTCATTTGGAGTCAGTGTGTGATCTCTGCGTTAAGAAGGGTCACATCAAAAGCGTATGTTTGTCAGCAGCACAGCGATCCGATGGTGGGACTTTATTCAAGAAGAAATGTCAGAATTATATCAAAGTCACGTGGTCGGGTTGTAAAGAAACAAAGTGAAGACAATCGAAGAAGAGAGCAGGAATCAGTGCATTCCATTCACCACCTTGTATCTTTTGTATAGATAGATGGGTTTTTATTTCGTATTAACATATCTTTTAACATAATTTAGTAATCGCACAGCAAAAGGTACAGAGATATGATACATGTATATCTTTCTTTTGAAAAATGATTTCAACAGTATAGACACATTAAATATTTACATTTATGAACATTGGTTTTGAAGGAAAACATGAGAAAAACCTTCAATATAAGTAAAAAAAACGAAATAGTAAATAATTGCATAAAAAAAAGATAAAAAGCCATAAAAAATAAATAAGTTTATAAACAAAAAAAAGTAAACAAGAAGATAAATAAATAACTAAACAAACAAAAAAATAAATAAATGAACAATAAATAAATAAATAAACAAATAAATAAATAAATAAGTTAAGTAAACAATTAAATGCAAATTATAAATAAATTAATAAGATAAATATAGAAACAAATAAGTACAAATAATATTTCTAATAGCTTTAGTTGATGTTTGTAGCAAATAGCGCATTGACTAGGCGATTTTCAGCAAACGTGCAGGAATTGATAAACTTATTTGTTTGTTTTAATATTTTCGAAGATATCAGTTCAACACCTGCTTTTTGTGAAGGCGAAAAGTGGGATAGTCTGTAGCTAGATTCAACATAAGTTTAAGAACTTTGTTCTGAGCTACTTGCAGTATTTCAAGTGACATATTGCGGATTTTCCATATACTGAACAGCCATCAAGGAGTATTGCTTGAAAAATAACTTTCATTATTATTATTTTATTTGTTACAGATAATGAAGATTTTCTGTTAATAATGGGTAAAGAATTTTCGTTGCGGTTTTTACTTTATTAACAGTCTATCTGATATGTTCCTGAAATGTCAGTTTACTGTCAAGGTAAAAGGGATTTTTAAACTCCACATTAACTCCATTTACCCGTAAGCTAGAAGAAGGAAGAAAACAAGGTTTTCTTTTTCGAGTGAAAAAGATTGCTTGCAATTTGTCTTCATTTAGTTTAATTTTCCATTTCGTGAAGTACTCTTGCAAGATTTTCATCGCATTTTTTAAGATTGTTCTCAATATTAAGAGCACGCTTATGATATAATAATACAGCCGTATCATCAGCAAAAATAGCTGTTTCGCACCCAGGTAACTCAGGAAAATCGGACGTGTTGTAAAGTATAAGTCCCAAGACTGAGCCCTGAGGTACGCCCGACTTATATTGTATTAAATTAGACACACCACTGTTGACAGGAACTTCAAAACATCAATCAGACAGAAAACTTAGAACTATATTGCACAGATAAGCTGGGAAATTAAAGTTGGTCATTTTAAAGATCAGACCATTATAGACCATTATGCCAAACTGAGTCGAAAGCCTTTTCGATATCGACTAAAATCACGCCAGTTGACTTTCCTACTAACCGGTTACTTCTTACATGATTGCAAATCCTTATTACTTGGTGGGAAGTGCTATGAAAGCGCCTAAACCCAAATTGTTCATACGGAAGAATCTGGTTGCCTTCAGAAAATTTAATGATTTTTTCTTTAAGAATCCTCTCATAAATTTTGCTCAAATTACTAAGTAGACTCATTGGTCGGTAATTATCTGGATCATCTGGAGACTTGCCCGCTTTTAATATCGGTGTCACTTTTGCAAGCTTCCACTTCCACAAGGAAAATATTGAAATTTTAGACAAGCGTTCATAACATATGACAACATTTTGATACCAGTTTTAGGTAGCTCCTTGATGTAGATATTCCTGATTAGATCTAGCCCTCCAGATTTTTGTGTTACTAAGTTATTTATGAAGAACTCAATATCATCTTCAAATACATAGGCATCTACCGGTAAATCGATTTCTAAGGATGCGAGCGTTTGAACCGCGCTATCTACCAATGAAATTGTATTCATATCACTCAAATTTTGCGAAATGATATGATTACGCTTAAAAGTGAGAGCAAGTGCATTTTCTATCTCGATGTCTGTAAAGAAGATATTTGATGAGTTTCTGAGACAAGGTACCTGTCTACTTTTGTTTCAAGATTTTGTATAAAGCATTTGACTCAGTAGAACATGACAAAATATGGACTACGCTGACGAATCAACGAATCAATCCCATCCTTATAAGAATATTGAAGAATATATATACAGACAGCAAATAAAAACTGAAAGAATAGGACGAGAAATAAAAATAAAAAGAGGAGTAAGACAAGGAGATCCAATGTCACCACCATTATTCTCTGCTGTATTGGATGAAATATTCATAACTAGGACGGTCGATATGGAATAAATATTTGGAGATAACTTTTGAACAACTTAAGATTCTAATCTCATCTAGTTCCGGACAAATACAAGATATGCTCATAGAATTGGCTGACGAATGCAAGAAATTTGGACTTCATATAAACCAATCAAAAACAAAAATAGCGACCATCCATAGAAAGACTAATATAATATAAGATAACCAAAATATAGCATGTGTCGAAGACTATAATTACCTAGGTCAAGTTAAATCATTCATAAACCAAGAGAAAAAAGAAGTAAATAGACGCATCACCAATAGTTGTAGACAATTTTGGAGTATAAAACAACTATTCGAATCAAATTTAAGAGATGATACACGAAAATGCTTATTTGGCTCCGCTATTTTACCTGTAATGACGTATGGGTTACAAACTATCACTTTGACTTCAAATTCACTCGAAAAACTACGAAAATGCCAAACCAAGATGGAAAGAAAATTGCTCAACCTGAGAATTGTTCAGAGAGTGAGGAACACAGGAATAAGGCGACGAACCGGTATAATAGACGTCGTTGAACGAGTAAAAACACTCAAATGGAATTGGGCGGGACATATCTCTAGAATATAGGACCAAAGATTAACAAAAATTGTAACTAGTTGGACACCACCAGACAGCAATAGATCAGTCGGGCGACAAAAGAAAAGACGGAACCATAGAAGAATTTGGTACAACAACGCAAAAGACAGCGAGCTATGGGCAGTATTGGGGGAGGCTTTCGCCAGATCATAAAATTTTGAACACATTTTCTTTCACTGATTATTTATTCATGCTTTGCATTATTCTTATTTTTTAACACATATATTATGACTTATAAGATTAAATTAAATAATTTAATATGTAAAAACTTTTTTAACGGCTAATAAATTTTGTAATAATAATTATTAAAACGCTCTATACCATATCTGCGTCACGACATTAATATCATGGTAAAGGGTGATCCATTTCGAGGTTCCCTACTTTTTTAAAGAAAAAAATACAGAAAATTAAAATTTAATGGAGAATGTTTATTATCATTTGAAAGATCATTCTTTGGCATTTATTTTTTGAAGATTATGTCTATCAAATGTTGGCCGTTGCTACGTCGCAGATGGTCCATCCGTTCAGCCCAATTTTCGATCACTCGTTCGAGCATTTCGACTGGTAACTGGCGAATGACACGCGTGATGTTTTCCTCCAAGGCCTGAATCGAAGCGGGTTTGTCGGCATACGCTTTTGACTTTACATATCCCCACAGGAAAAAGCCTAACGGTGTGATATCCCACGATCTTGGTGGCCAATCGACCGGCCCAAAACGTGAAATTATGTGCTCACCGAAATGTTCTCTCAATGAGTCCATTGATTGATGCGATGTGTGGGAAGTGGCGCCATCTTGCTGAAACCAAATGTCGCCGAGATCACGAGCTTCAATTTCAGGCATCAAATAGTCGGTTATCATGGCACGATAATGGTCGCCATTGACGGTTACGTTCGCACCGGCATAATTTTTAAAGAAATATGGACCGATGATTCCACCGCCCCACAAACCACACCAAACCGTTGTTTTTTCGGGATGAAGTGGCAGTTCTTCAATCTCTTCAGGTTGCTCTTCGTCCCAAATGCGGCAATTTTGTTTGTTTACATACCCATTGAGCCAGAAATGGGCCTCATCGCTAAACAAAATTTGCCTCGAAAACGTCGGATCTTCTTGGAACTTTTCAAGAGCCCAAAGAGCGAAGCGATGTCGCTTGGGAAGGTCGAGCGGCTTCAGTTGTTGCACAAGCTGTATTTTGTACGCTTTCAATTTAAGATCTTGACGTAAAATGCGCCAAGTCGTTCCATACGTCAGTCCGAGTTGCTGCGAACGGCGCCGAATCGACTCTCTACGGTCTTCGTGTACACTCTCAGCTACGGCCGCTATATTTTCTTCACAGCGTGCTGGACGTGGTCTATTCGATCGAATATTATCCAATAATGAATGCTGGGTCTCAAAATGGATGATGGTGTTGCGAATAGTACGCTCTGTAGGCCGATTATGTTGACCATAAGTTGAGTGAAGTGCACGAAACACATTCCTCACAGAACGTGAATTTTCATAATAAAGTTGAACAATTTGTAAACGTTGTTCACGCGGAAGTCTTTCCATTATGAAATGCCAAACAATACTAAACAAAAATAACATGACACGACTCACACGTGATCTTGTCGAAAAACGAGCACAACATAATATTGAAGTCGGCTACACACACGCAGTTTTAACTGTCCGGTTTGCCTATTTAGGCCGCCTGCGCAGTTATTACTGAACGTGTGTATGATAAAGTTGTCAGTTTTTTTGGCCTAAGCAGGCGGTCGGAGAAAAATCGAAAATTCAATCGTTTTGCCTGTTCAGTCCACCTGTTATTAGAAAAACCGGAGCGTGTGTAGCATCAGGCATTCAGGCCGTGCGTCGCGACGGTTTGAAGTGAAATTTAAATGTGCGGAGACCGAATCATGTAGGATCAAATCATAGAAACGATTAGTATTTTAAGACAGATTCACTTTAAATATTTCAATTAAATAATACTATACCTATGTTATACTATGATATTTGTGATGTTCAAAGTTCAAACGCTACAAAAGAATACGGCTATACCAGCAACGAAACATATTGTATCAACACGACATAAAGGGGGACGCAGACTCGATGTCTTTAGCCTATGGGTTAGGCGATTGTAGTAGTCGTGATGCAAGAAGGGCAATCAGACGATTCAACAAAATCCTAGCTTGCTTAAGCGCTTGCCTCTTAAGGACTGCCTCCCATCTCGGACGTTCGCGAATCAACCAACAACGATAATACCGGTAACCATGCAGTAAGAGCGGCCGCTTCACAGGGTGACTCTGATACTCTGTCGGGCTTACCCACTGATATTGAAGTAAGATCATGTGAAGTGATGGGCAAGACCGAAGGGAAACGGTAAACGCAAAAAATGGCAACAAGAAGGTAAGACAAAAGGGTCTACCCACTGTCGCAAAGGGAAGTTGAACTGGAGTGGCGGGCGACAATATTTGGAAGCCGAACATCAACCAAATTGCAACAAGCTGACCGTCGAAATCGGCCTTTCAAGAGGCAGTATTCATAGCAACTATGGGGATACCCACGGTTTCCGAGGTAATACCACCTAGAATGGCGGTACTGAAGATTGGCAAGCAGCTATCGCAGGAAGTTCGAAAGGTCCAGTAAAGCATATGCATAGCCGGCTCAATATCAGTGGGTCCACACAATACGTGGCACCCAAAAAGCGAACTCGTTTCGCCAATCATTATGTGTTACCCGCTAGCGAGGAACGTTTACGTATTGCGGTGACCGACACAACCCAACCAACCCAGAACTACGGCTGAACGAAGAGCAATGGCGATTAGTACACAACACAGAGACACAGCAAATGCCCCAAACCTTTGGGAAAATGGTCCATTATAAAGGATTCCGGGTAATGTCCTGCGACCATAACTGGACCCTTCAGTGGCTCAATACGATGATAAGAAGATGACCAACGCTTGACCGGAGCTGCCCTAACTTTGTTGGAGCCCAAAGATCTGATATCTGCTCCCAGAAGAATTATTAGAACTGCTTAGCCGTCAAAATCCTCACATACCGTCCGATAACTTGCTGATCACTGAAATATTTGAACCATCTGCCTAAGGACAAAGCATTCGTTTATCGCAAAATAAAAAAACGCTGGCGAAATTTAAAGCTAAAGGTAGGATTTAATTTTTAGGATGTCAGAGTCGGTGGTCAAAATGTCCATCGATCCAAAAAATGCCAACCTTCAATTGCCATGTACTACTACTAAGCCTTCACGATAGTAGGTCAGCCAGCGATAACCTACTCCTCCAATCAAAACGGAGATATCACTTGAGGCACCTATAACACGTCACAATCTGTTGGGTAAGCACAACCATAGAATCAGACTAACTGACTGACACCAAACAATGCTGGAAATGCGGAGATCCAGACGTGGAGGAGGATATCATCCACCTACTTTGTCAATGCCGCGCAATCAACAACATAAACAAAGAGATCAATATAGCACAGATCGTCCGGTTCTGCTGCAAATCGGGATGGAGCAGTTATGTATTTGCTTATCTTATCTAATTAAATAAAAATAGTCTGACCATGAAGTTTAGAATTGTAGGATTTCTGTTTAAAGAAGTGAAAGCGTTAAGAAGGCTGTATACCTTGATTTAGCATGAAGTATGGTCATACTTATAACTTTCATACGTTATATTTTTCTATTATATATTTGACCACATAAGAGGTCATGTCAATAGTATAGCAACTTCAATATTTTAGTGCACTTCATGGTACTTACAAAGTTAAAGTGCCCTGCGGAACACCTGATGATGATTATCGATACAGGACCTCAAATCTATTGCTTCTCCATTTGATTGTGCAAAATTTACTTTATTTTCCCCAAACAGAACCTCTAGTTTAAGGCCGATTCGGAACGACAAATTTAGGAAGCTTCTCATGATAGTTTTAATGGTTTAAGAAATATTCAGGTTGTTGCCGGTGCAGCCGGAACCTTGCCCTTAGTAGTCCCATGGATTAACGTTACTCATACTACAAATAATAACATGCATAGGATCCTGACTTTTCAAGTCCTACTTTACGACTTTGAAGTATAATCTGTATTCAGAGCAGAGGAAGAAACCTATTCTTTAGAAAATACTTCGATCCTGTTTGAGCACACGGATGGAGAGATTACAGTTCAACCACAAAATTTATGAGCTATGTGAATGGACTATGCAATGCTTAGTGTGAATGGAAAACTATATTCCAGACTAAACAATCTTCGATTCGCAGGCAGATGCTGTCGCAGTGAAGAAACATCGCGCCGTTAGTAGCTCGCAAAAGTTGAAACCGATCTCAATAAAATTAAATACAGCTAAGGACCGAGCTAACTTGAGACACTTAGGCCTTTATCTTTTAAGTTCGATATCATCCTAGTTTCAAGATTAAACTCGAGCTAACCCGAGAGAATAGTTTTTCAGTCAATATAAATCCAGAGTTAGTTTCGAGTTAACCCAGCAAATTTGGTGACTTAACCCTGGAGCTAAATGATCAGATGTTTTTGACAGATGGTAGATAAAATATCTACCAAACAAACAACTCTGAGTAACTCAGCACTGAAAAACCGGGCCTTAAGTAAATAACCTAATGTCCTGAAAGCATTAGTCTTGATTTGTATGCCTCTTGTTAATGGCAGGCATGCTTCGTAATAGTCGCTAATCCTGATACTTATAACAGAGGCCATAGTAAATGTCATCTATATGACTTTAACCCGACTTGACAATAAGCTCTGAACAAAGTCCTGTACAGACAAACGTCCATATTTCCATCATGTGCAATGAAACCACAAACGACTTATTTAGCAAAAGTCCTAGTATCCCCATAGATCACCAGAAAAAGCTGTTATAAAGGCCTTACACATAGCCTCCAATAAATTATTTTTTTTAAGGGAAATACATAAAAAGAAAGTATCTTTCAGAAGCACACTTGAGCAGTTGTTCTGGGTTCTACTAGCTGTCCGCATCTTTCATAAACGGGCTGGCATCCCAGAGTGCGTGCCCTCAACATACATAAACAGAAACTGAGAACACACAATGTACAACAAACTAAATTCAATCTTTTTAAGTTTCCTATTTCCGCTACAGGACAATATTTATGTATGTAAATCTCATAACACTCAACGACATTCCCCTTGCTGATGGAATCCTGTCAAAATAATGGATCCGCATCCCATCTGTGTTTACATTTTCGGACAACGAATCCCATTTCTGTGGTATGTAATGTAATTACCTCATCTCCGTAACTGGATAACTATGTACATCTTCTGGACATGGGTATCGGAGACCCACAAGCTATACCCTCGACAAAAATGTTTTTATTTCCTTTTTTTCTTATTTCCCCTTTTAGCTGCAACAAAGATGGGGGTAAATTGACACCACTTAGGGATGGAAACCACAGTGCAACGTCATCATCTTCGTTAGATATTGTGAAATATGAAGCCTCCACCTTCTTGGATTTTTCGAGGTTTGCCGCTATGGGATGACAAGAGGATTCTATTTGAGTACGGGAACAAACAATGAAATTATATATCCTATCTGTGTATGCAAGTGCGAGATGGCTTAACCCGCCATCTGTTTGATTAACTCTGCAAAGTGAGGAGTAGATCCTTATTAAGCCTTGTGTGAACATGTACAACTGATGATTATCCTGACATTGACGATAATAATGCTGAATGTGTACACAAATAAGGGTTGGATGACGGTGGAGTTGTATCGAAATTGGGATTTTGTCGATTTCAGTTTAACCGACCGATACATCTTCAGCCAACAAGTTGTAGTTGAATTTAATTCATCCCATTGGAATCCTCGACTACTGTAAAATAACAAAGGAAACACCCAGAAATACCGCTTTCATAATATAGATACTCAATTTAAGTAATTAAATTTAAGCGATAATGTATTGAGATATTTTTGGGGTATTCACCTAACGCAAGGCAATCGGATAGTCATCCATTAGCATTGTTTGCGCGTTCGCTGACAGAAAGTGCTGTGTGTCAGGACAAATAACTGTGACCTATCAGGATAATGTGTCAGGGTACGACAAGGAGTATTCTTGTTTGTGTGTACTCAACGAGAATGGGGATACTGTTACCGTGGCTAATGATAAACGCTTCTTAATTGTTTGTAAATTAGTGTTCGATGTCAATAACGAAAAATTGATAGATGGATTCCAGGACACAATAATACGTCCTTCACTGAGGTAGTTAACTACTGTACATAATTGGTTTTAAAGCCATTGGGAAGTGAATAAATAAGTCGTTGGTTGATTCAAGGAATTCATTATTATTAATGATACATTATTGAACACTTGAAAAGGATGTGCATTTATATGCAATTTCGGCGAAATCCGGTTTTTTTACTAATGCTTAAAAAATTCAGGATGTAATTATTTCTGAGATTCAATTCGGGTGTGTAAACATATTAAGAAAATATTAAGCAGCGGAATACTGTTTTTTTTTTATATATACAATTTTTTCTTCATCTTAAGACAAACTTACATGCTAGAAAAGGAATTTATGAAAAACTAGCCTACTTAACAACTACTTAACTAACTTACGTTACTGGCCCTAAATTAAATTATATCCTGATCTTAATGATAGTGCAGCCAGAATTCTCCATCGTCATCCTACACAGACGGACTAGTTTGGCCGATATACCAAAACTAGACATGGCTCTGTATAGTTCCTCTCTGTAAATGCTGTAGTATGCGGATTTTAAATCGATGTATAGGTGGTGGGTATCAATTTGAACTTCTTGGCTTTTGATCGGTTGTTGACTTTCCTGGCCTAAAACCACACTGATAAGGGCCGATCAGGTTGTTAGTAAACGGTTTAAGGCGTTCACATATTACGGTAGATAGGATCTCGTAGGCGATGTTGCGGAGACTTATGTCTCTGTAGTTGGCGCATTTTAGAGGGTCGCCTTTTTTGTGGATCAGGCAAACGATGATGAGGTTCCATTCTTCAGACATACTTTCATCCGACAAGATTTGGCTTATGTGTTGGTGAATGTTACTTACCAAGTCATCTCCGCCGGTTTTATAAAGCTCAGCGAGAAGGGTGTCATTTTTAGCAGCCTTATTTAGCTTGAGTGTTGATATTGCTATCCTCACTTCATTCAGGTCAGGTGGATGGCTGTTTTCGTTGTTGTTTCTAATATTGAATGGTTCGTTCTGCCTGACAACGGAATGTTGTTCGTTATCGCCGATTACCTGTCTGCAGAAGTGATTCTTTCATATCTTCAGCTTCGACTGAGTCTCAACTACGATTATTCCTTGGCCATTTTTGGCGTTTCACACTTTGGTAGGACTTGCGAACATCGTTCCTGGAGTGGCACCTCTCTATATCCTCGATCGCTCGCTTTTCTTGTCCTATTTTCTTCTTTCTGGTCTGCCGGTGTTCTTTCCTTCTTTATTGCCTATAGGACTTAATGGCAGCTTTCGACTTCAGCTGCAGCTTAGTATTGTAGGCCACTTCTTATCTGCGACCATCTGTAGGAATTTCTCACAAAACCAGGGGTTTCTTGTGAGAAACATAGCACATCAGTTGCAGCTGATCTAATGTCTTGTTGACGTAGTTGCTACTGTTCTTCGACATTCGATGCTGGTGGTATGGTGTTAATCGAGAGGTTGAGGGATATGCGTTGCGCGAAGGTGTTTGCGGTCTCTTGCGAATGCAGTGTTTTCACATTAATTTTTTTCACAGTGTTATTTGTTATTTGTTGCGTGGTGGATATCCGCATTCTTACCCTGGCTGCAAAAGGGTAGTAGTCCGACCCGATGTTAGCTCCTCGGGATGTTCGGACATCCAAAATACTGGATGCCTGTCTTTTCTATTGCAATGTGATCAATTTGTTCGGTCGAGGTGCGGAAACCGTGATGAAACCGTGTGCTGGCTATAGAGGCATTTCGTTCCAAAGCGAAGTCAATTAGTCTAAGTCGGTTACCAAACGTGTTGTCGTGTAGGATATTTTTTCCGACAATACTTCTAAAAATGTCTTCTTTTCCTACTTTTGCGTTTAAATCTAACAGTAAGATTTTCATGTCATAATTCGGAAGTCGCTCATAGATTTTGTCAAGGAGCTCGTAGAACCAATCGCTAGCCACAGTTTTCCTCCGTTGGGAATTGAGCGCATATATTTCTTATATTGGCGAATTTGGCCTTGATGCGGATTGTGACAATGCTTTCGCTAATGTCATGGAAACACAAGACTTCTTGCCTAAGTCTGGCACTTATGACATATCGCCATCCAAATAGTCGCTGTATCTGCTATAACACGGTACGTTTTTAAGATGGCAGTACGTTGCTGGATGGCAGTAATGTGTGCTTTGTAGCAGTTTAGGGCTTCTGCTAGTTGCTCGCTTGCACTACTTCCCATCCATTCGCTCATAGAAACAATACTTAACTATTTAATTTTTTCATCCTTCGGGGCGTGAGCGCATATAAGGCTTATGTTGGCAAAGTTGGTCACGATGCATATTGTTAAAATGCGTTAGCTTGTGTATTGGAAACATAAGGCTTTTAGCTTGAGCCTGTCACTTATAACAATTCCGCACAGAACAGTCGCTGTTTCTGCTCACTGTAACACGGTCCGTATTAGATGTCACAGTTTTCCATCCTCTTTTTGCCCTGCCCATCCCATCGTATTTCCTGGATGGCAGTAATAATTGCTTTGTAGCAGTTTAGGGCTTCTGCTAGTTGTTCGCTTGCACCTCTCATGTGTAATGTTCTCACATTCCAGGCGCAGATACGCCCGTCGTTATACTTTTTGCATTAAGCAGGGTCGTCAACAATAAATTCAGTCTTTTCGCAGGCTATTGCTTGCTTCGTGGCATTTTTTTTCTATGGGTGGGTAGTTAATTCAACCGTCAACCTGGAGGGCAAGTCCCAATTTATTAGATACCCCTCGGACACGGGGCCATCAGTATCCACTACGAGATTGAGCGAACCCGTTGGCCTTTTGGTTCATCCGCCACCACCTCTTTTCAAGGTGCCTTTCTAACCCTTGAAATTCCTAGACAACCTGTTGCCGAATATGTCGAAGCAGGTTGTCTCGGTTCGCCTGGGACAGCAGGCCATGCATTCATGCCGTGCCATTCTGTCCTGTCTGTTTATAGTGTTGTTGTTTTTCGTATTGTTTTCAATACTCGCACTTATCGCTTAGCAAGTCAAATCTGGTTTGATAAGACCAGTACTCGATGGTTACCACTTGGAGGTTAAAAATAAGCACCTTTGATTTGTAGTCAGAATTACAACCATTGTCCGAAATTCGAAAAACTTTACATGCATATATATCCCTAATTTAAATATGAACCTTTCGTACATAGGTCATTTTCATACACTCCCACTTTTTTAGGGAGTTTTCCTACAAAAAACATTTGCATACCGCACCCCAAGGCATTTACAATCGAACCACAAAAGATTTTGATAAACTGTCCGAACACTATGTTGTGACAATTACATTTTCTATATTCCATCCCCATAAAGCCAACATTTTTGCGATATCAAGTTTCGGAATTGGATGGGATAGTGTAATCAACGATCCGCACAGCTGATTGTAGCATTCTCATATGTTTTTTTTATATTATTGTAGGCTTACTTAATAATTAAAACTGATTATAGATTAGCTTATATTATTCAAAAGCAATACTACCCAATAATAACTTAAAAACTATAACAGCCACAGCAGAAGTTTTTTCTTTATTTAATTTTTTTTTAATTTTGTTTAATGAATTTTTTTGTATCACCCTGACTATAAAACCTACCCTTAATCTTAAACTATGTAAGTCTGCCATATAATTTTGAAAGTCAACTATTTATAACTATGTTAACCACCACAACAGGTTCTACTGTTGCCATTTGCTCCGACTGTCCCAATCAGACACAGTCCTGCTGAACCGCTGGCGCCCTCCTCCGCCCTGAGCGATGACGTCTCGGCCTTAAAGGAGGCGGCTGTCCACAGTTCGTCGGAATACGTGGAAGATTAGCGGAACCGACTATCTATCCTGTATAAGCCCAAGGCTATCCAAATATGGATTAACTTCAGGCGGAATGAAGCCGCTTTAACGCACATTCTGAAAATATTTACCATTGGGGTAGAAGGCCCCAAAGACTATTGCTCGAGGCCATCGCTCTTACCGCGTGAAATCGAATGAGTTTTACCAGTTAATTGTTTATTTGGTTTATGTTGGCCCCGTTGTAAAGGACCTGGTTGGAATAGTATTTTGTGTAGTCAGATACTGGTGTTCTGTCAAAAAAAACCATCTCGATATTTCTTTCCAATCAGATGCTTTTATGTTCTTGTTTTTATATTCTTTGAAAGTTTTATCATAAATAGATGTATGAGATTCTACTTCAAGAATAAGTTTCGACTCGAAACTCTATAATTCATGCTTTCTTCGAATGCTAGCATCTCTAGGATTTTTTTAAGCTTCAGCTTTTTCTTTCCTATTTTTTAATTAATTCCATTTTTAACTTTTCTATTACACGTTAGCTTTCAATCACACAAAAAGAAGAATAAATAATAAAAACAATTCACTTTGACAACGAAAACATCAGAAAAGTGATGTCTGCAAACTTTGGCAAACAGAACTTGCAACGATGGACAAAAAAGTTGCAAGTTTCGGTACGAAGAAATACAAAACTGCAAAATGAAAAAGTAGAATTTCGGTACGGAAAAAATATACAATCGTTTTATATGAAAATGAAAAGATTTTAAGAAATTAAAATAAATTAAATTAGTAGTTTTTTTTTAATATCTTTTATTAAAGAAGTATTTTTAGCTGAAAACCAAGCGAAGTGGAAGAAATAAGCAGTTTGAAAAATAAAGAAAAACATATGAGAAAGCTTCAATCCGCTGGGCGGGTCGTTTTATACCCTATCCTATCACATCCTTAAAATTTATATCCCCAAAATGTGGGAGGATAAAATATAGTTAAGATATAGAAAATGTCATTGTCACAACATTATTGTTCCGACAGCTTATCAAAGCTTCTTACGGTTCGGCAAAAAACAATGTTTTTCGTTTGGTTATAATATGGGGTACACAAATAGTTTTTGTATGACAACACATGCAAAAAGGAGGCGTGGGTCAAAATGAAACATGGACAAAATGCTGATATTATCATAACCAATGATTTTGTTTCCAATATTTAACTAACGGAAAAGTTTTTTTTTTTTGCTGAAAACGCACCCAAAAAGTAGGCGTGACAAAAAACTGTGTACAGACAATATATAGATATTTCTTTTGAAAATCCTGCTTATTTTGCCCAAAAGGAAAATTTCCTGAAAAGTGGAGCGTGGCAGTAGGCGGATTTCAAAAATTTGTACACTTGTTCTGCTTTTTCGGATGGAGAGTAAATGCCAAATTCCAAAACTGTAGCTCAAAATTTAATTCCCAAAAATCGGTGACATACAGACGAACAGGCGAAAGGACGGATGGACGGACAGACATGGCTATATCGACTCAGCTAGTGATTCTGACCCGGTCCATATACTTTGAGGTATATCTATCGAAAATATTTCACTATGTTACAAACTTAATGTCAAAACTAATATACCCCTATTGGATAGGGTATATAAACAAAGTTTCGGTTTCGAATGCTCGGTGGGTTTGGCCCTTTACCCGCCAATATGGGCACCAGCAGTGGATCGGAAAATGGACATTAAACATAGTATTGAATAGAATTGCATCTAAGAGTATACAGCGCCTTCAGAACAGTTTCAGGAAATGTTAACAGTGTCGTCTCTAGCCGAATACGAAATGACATTGATCTAGAAATGAAAAGCTGTGCGGCTCCCAGCGAGAGCCAACCTGAAGCATGTTATAAGTTGATTTAAATATTTTCTTATTCTATTCAATCCATTCGTTGGATTGCTTGTTTGTCTATAAGGACACGAGGTATTAGACCAAGAGCCCACAGCAAATTTCAGGCGTGGAAATATGACCAAAAAATGTATTTACATCAACATAAAAGCTGAGGTTAGTAATAGTACCCTGAAAATGTGATTTTTCTATATGTTTATTTAATGTATTTATAATCACTTAAATTTAGTATAAAATGAAAAAATCAACTGCCCCGATCACAAAAATAGTAGTCCCAGACGTTTTACACTCCGCCATACCCTTGTCAAACTTACAAATAGTATTAAAAAAAATCACAAAAAATCTGTACTCTTAAGTTATTTGGAAAAACAGTAAAAAACACTTCACAAAAAGTCAATAGTTTTAGATGGTTTTTTCCTGCTACATAATTAGGGGATATACTTTCAACTTTCGGCAATTTCGCTATGCAAATTTTGAAAAACAAATTGCAGAATAAGCGCAACAAATACACACATTGTGTTCGATTAAATTAAACCTCCATCTGTAAATATAATCTCCATTACAAAAAAGGAGACCCTATAAACTGCGTCAACTACAGAGGCATAAGTCTCCTCAACATCGCCCACAAGACATCTGCCTTTTTATGTGAACGCCTGAAAATTTTTATCAACAACCCGATCGGCTCTTATCAGTGTGGTTTTCGGCAGATCATGGAAAAAACTAAAAGACGCATACGCATGGACACCAATACTCCGGCTCGCAGAGTCTTCGATTCCGAGCCAGACGTCGGACGCAAGGGAGGAAGGTCGAAGTTGACGTCGGTTTCTACTTGTGCGCGCCACTTAAGGCGAGTTCTTCCTCTACTTCGTCCGACGTCTAGCTCGGAATCGAAGACTCTGCGAGCCGGAGTATTGGTGTCCATTCGCTCTACATGTCCTAGCCATCTTAAACGTCCAATGCGGAGTTTTTTGACCAGGGGAATGTTGCTGTACAGCTCGTCTAGTTCTTGGTTATATTTCGTCTCCATAGCCCGTCAACGCTAACGGGACCGAAGACTTCTCGAAGAATTTGCCTCTCAAATCGACAAAGGATTTCTTCTTCCGCTTTTGAGACGGTCCATGCTTCAGCGCCGTAGAGCAGGACTGGGTTGATCAGGTACTTATATATGATCTCCTTAGTAGTTCGAGTGAGGGCTTTATTACTAAATTGCCTTCTTAGCCCGAAGAAACAGCGGTTGGCCAGAGTAATCCTTCGTTTAATTTCTGGCGAGATGCTGTTGTCAGATTAAACAGCGCAGACGAGATAGAAAAAGTCCCGTACTACCTCAATGTTATATCTGTCAATGGTGACGTTCTGTCCAATTCGTTGATGTTGTGTGTCCTTTCGTGTTGACAGCATGTACTTCGTCTTGTCCTCATTTACTTCTAAACCCATTTTTGCCGCTCTCTTCTCTATACTAGAAAACGTGGCTATGACATCACGTTGGGTCCTACCAATGATGTAAATACGCTAGTTGATGTACAGATTTTTGTGCCTCTAAAGAATCAGATTGAAGAAGTCAAATGACAGCGCATCGCCTTGCCTAAATCCTTTTTTGGTATCGAATATGTCGGTAAAGCCGTTTCCGACCCTGATGGAGCAGCGAGAATTCTCCATCGTCATTTTACACAGACGGACGAGCTTGGGCGTTATACCAAAACTAGACATGTATCTGTATAGTTCGTCTCTATAAATGATGTCGTATGCGGCTTTGAAATAGATAAATAAGTGGTGAGTATCGATTTGGACTTCTTGAGTTTTTTGCAGGATCTGCCAAAGTGTGACAATTTGATCGGTTGTGGACCGCACTGATAAGGACCGATCAGGTTGTTGGAACGGTTTCAGGCGTTCACATATTACGGCAGATAGGATCTTTTAGACGATGTTGTAGTTGGCGCAGTTTAGAGCGTCTCCTTTTTTGTGGACCGGGCAAACGATGCTGAGATTCGGCTTATGATTTGGTAGATTAAAGTCACCAAGTCATCTCCGCCGGCTTTATTAAGCTAGGAGGGAAGGCCGTCATTTCCGGCAGCCTTCTTAAGCTTCAGTTTAGATATTGCTATCCTCACTTCACTCAGTTCGGGTGGTTGGCAGTTTTCGCTGTCGTTGCCAATATTGAATGGTTCGTTCTGCCTGACAGCGGAATGTTGTTCGTCATCGCCGATTAACAGTCTGCAGAAGTTGTTCTTCCATAACCTCAGCTTCGACTGGGTCTCAACTACGATATTTCCTTCTTCATCACGACAGGATTCTGTTCTTTTAGCTTTGACATGTTACACTTTGGTCAAGCAAACGAACATCTTTCCTTGAGTGGCACCTCTCTATATCCTCGATCGCGCGCTATTCTTACTCTATTTTCTTCTCTCTGAAAAGCCGGTGTTCTTCCCTAGTTCTCTGATTATAGAGCTCAACGGCAGCTGTCGTCTTCTCTCCAGTTTAAAGGTGCAGGTACGAACGTTGTTGTCCTTGGTTTCGTAGTTAACCCTTTTTTCCATGGTTTCGTAGTTAACCCAAAGCACAACCCCCAACCTGGATTGACAGTTCCAATTTATTAGATACCACTAGGACAGGGGACCATCAGTATCCACTACGGGATCGAGAGCTGCCGTTGGCCCTTCGGTTTATCCTCCACCATCTCTGTTCAATGGGGACTTACTTACCCTTGAAATTCCTAGAAAACCTGTTGTTCTAATATGTCGAAGCAGCTTCTCTGGGTTCGCCTGGGACAGCAGGCCGGGTATTCATTCCGTGCCATTCTGACCTGGCTGTTTATAGGGTTGCTGTTTTTCGTCGTGTTATCAACACTCGCGCTTATCGTTTAGCAAGTAAAATCCGGTTGGATGAGACCAGTACCCGATGGTTACCACTTGGAGGTAAAAAGTGAGCACTTGATGTGTAGTCAGAGATTGGCTGATTCAAGCCAATCAGAGTGTACCCTCGTTCTAAAACCCCCAGCAGCGATGGTGCTTACTTTCCTATTAAATCGAGCATAATGATTGTCTCACACACATACACTTCTATTTTTAACGAAAAATCATTTCCATATTTTTCGCATCACAAACGTTGTTGGTTAACAATTTTTATGATGATATTGCTATTATTTTAGTGATAGTTTAAGCACGAAACTGACAATGTCATTGATTTTAACAATGAAAATTGAATCGTTAAAATAAAAAAAAAATTTAAATTCCAGCTTGTTCAACTTAAGTATGTTCGTGTTTGACGAACAAATAATTTTTCTGCTTGATTAACCAAGGATCGATTTTTCGGTGAAGGAGCTATTCCTTATATCGGCAGTACCTTATTTTCAGTTAAACATTCAGCAATCTTTAAGCGATCATAGCTTTCGCGTGCTTAAAAAATATGACTGCAAAATGTCCTTTTATAGCCTTGCCTTAAACCACTTGGTAATATCATTACTGTTTGCTTTCAATCCTTAAAGAGTTTTTACCGATCTCAATTCAAAACGCTGTTATTTTTCGGTTAATTTAGCATTTGTAATAAGCTTAAGGTCCTGCATTATATGCACCCTAATTCCTAGGTAACTACATACTTACTCGTAGCTCTCCAGCCATCCCTATACAATTCCTGAAGGCACTTTCAATGAAATCGCGTGGAAAATTACCAAACACACGACCGAAGATGCAATATTTTCTGTTTATGAACTGTTTTCCTCCCTCTTTACGTGCTTCAGCTATCCTGCGTGTCCTAAGGCATGCCATGCAAATTATTTCTAATTAAAAAAAAAGTGTTTTTGCATTCAGCTCCTGTTTAATTGGAAAAGTTTCCTGAAATTGAATTTTTTTTTCTCCGAGTGTTTTTCCAACCAGCAAAACTATGTTCAGTGACAGTGTTGATAGGGATAATGGTTGTTGGAACAAACCCGGCCACCAATGAAACTCCTTGCCTCACGCGCCGCAGCGCGGCGCCTTATTCACCGCCCTACAAACCCTTTTTCAACTGTATTTTCAAAATATTTGCTGTGTGCTTTGCGTGGAAAAGCGGAAAAACAATGTTGTTCGCAGGACATTAAAAATATTTGTGTGTTTTATTTTTATTTTGATTTAATTAATTTTTTTTTTGTTGTTGTATATTTTTACTTTTCTCCTGATTTACATGGTCGACTTGAGCTGGTGCAATGGTAATGAATCGCGTATCCTGGACGCGCAGTGATTCGCATTGCATGTAATTTGCATTTCATTGTAACATAATAAGCACTAATTGACACGAATGCTGTTTAGGTTGCGGATGCGTGGGTTGGACCGAAAGCATTACCATACAATTCAGTTTTACAACATGTCCCGTTTTAATTAATTAGTTGCAATTAAATGGGAAATTTGATACGGACTTTAATTAGCAAATGCTCCAAGTGCTGAGGACAAGAGATTGGTGTGGTTATTGTGTGAAGTGTACTTACAAGTTGTGTAATTGTTTTTAAGAGGATACGTCGATAAGGTTTGGTCAATATCGGACAAAGTTGAAAGGGTTAAATCTCTAATTATGTATGATTAACGTCGATGTAGCGTGTAGTATCAATTAAAAATAATTGCGAGTAACGAACAGAATTTAATGTCAAAAGACTGCAAGTGCAAGAGACCGCCCAGGCATTCGCGAAACCAGAGTATCTTAACCGATCTATTAACACCATACCACCAGCATACAATTTCGAAAAACAATTAAAGATATTGATATAGAGGCGGCCACCTTCGAACGAGCAATCACGGTACACGATCCATTCACGATACCTCTGCACAGGTTCCAATTAAATATGCAGTACCTGGATGCCAAGGATTTGGAACGGATTACAACGACTATGATTCAAAGTGTTGCTGCTTTCCAGATATCTACCGTTGAAAAGAAGGAGAGTTTGGTTCACATTTCTTCGCAGCTTATCAACCACTTAGTCCACATCCACTAGAACTATCGGCTACGAGCTTTTTCCTCCACGCATTTTTTTATATTCTTTTTTGCTCAACCATTTGTTTGTTGTGCTGAAAATTAGGGCCCTTTGCTCAACTCTTCGAATTCTCCCAGAAAGAGTACATAAGTCGTAAGAGTTAACTCTTCTAAAAGCGGTCTACGCGCTCTTAGACACCAAGATGGGCATCCAGATCTTCATAAACAATGGCATGTTGAACGACAAACCAGTACTTGTTGACGAATCTCTTAAAATATTAGTAGACTCTTATTAAATTCGCCCTCAAATCTATTGTCAAGAAGATGAAACTGTACGAGGTACTTGAAATAATCCGTGAGGGAGTCATCAAGAATTTTGTGCTCTCGGATTACTTTGCGGAACTGCACTAGAAAGATATTGGATGTGCAATTAGTGAGGTTATATCAACATTGATTACATATGTCTTGAACTATCATCAGCTTATGTTCTTTCTTCTAGTGTCGAAGAAAATTGATATCGCGGTTAAAAGTTAAGCCAGCATGACCCAGTCTTACTTCGCCTCACATTCGCTTTGTGAATCAATTCTGCTGGTTCTAGGTAATAAAAGCTTATCGCCTCTTTATGTAGTGACCAATTCTACGGATCTCATCGACACAAAACCTTAAGCAATTCAAAAGTCACTCAGGAGATTGTGAATTGCGTTCTGAAAGAAAACGAACTAGAAGAGGACGAGTCAAAGATAATAAAAACAACCAAACTTACGCATCTTGAGTGACTGCGTTTGGAGTTCACTTTTAACGTACAAACTCGATGTTAAATCGATTTACTGCTATATGTTCCCACAACAACGATGGCAACGATGTCTACAATCCCTAATTGCTGCCGCTACTGATTTGTTAGGCTTGTCGCGCCCACCACAAAGAAGCCCCTGGTTTGATGAATAATGCCGGCAAATACTCGCAGCCAAGAACGAGGCCTACAAGACTAAGCTGCAGGTGGAAATCAGAAAATACACCGGCATTTCAGAAAGAACAAACAAGAGCAAGAAAAGCGCGCGACAGAGAGGTGCCACTACAGACACGATGTTAGCAAGTTTTACCAAATTGTAAACGATATGGAAGAACCACTTCTGCAGACTGTCAAACAACAACAGCTAAACCTGGCAACCAGCCGACTTAAGTGAAGTGATGATAGCAATATCTAAGATCAAGCTTTATAAAGCTGCTGGCCTTCCTGCTGAGCTTTATAAAGCCTGCTGAGATGACATCGTAAGTAACATCCGCCTGAAGAATATTACATCAGCATCGTTTGCCCGATCCACAAAAGGAGACCCCTCATCTTCGCCGACAAGATTCTATCTCCCGTTATTATGTGAAAGAATGAAACCGTTTACCAACAACCTGATCGGCCCTCATCAGTGTAGTTTCAGGCCAGGAAAGTCCACAAACAATCAAATTTTCACACGTCGTCAGAACCTGGAAAAAAAACCCAAGAAGTGCAAATCGATACCCACCACCTATTCATCGACTACGTTTGTGTTGGATGAAGATGGAGAATTCTCGCTGCTCCATCAGGTTCGAAAACGACACATTCGATACCAAAACAGGATTTAGGTAAGGCGATGCACTTCTTTGATTTAATTCCTTAAAAAACTCCCGAGACAACAGAGGCACAATTTCCAAAAATCGGTGCAGCTACTAGCATACGCCGAGGATTTTGACAACTTTTGCTAGTATAGAGAAAGAAGCGGCAAAAATGAATTTAGCAGTAAATGAGGGCAAGACGAAGTATATGCTGTCAAGACGAAAGGACACACAACATCGACGAATTGGACAGAACGTCACCATTGACAGATATAACTTTGAGGTAGTACTGGACTTTGTCTACCTCGGCTCCGCTATTAACTCTGACAACAAATTCTCCCTACAAATTAAACGAAGGAATACTCTTGCCTAACGCTGTTTCTTCGTGCTAAGAAGGTATTTCAGTATTAAAACCCTCACTCGTATTATTAAGAAAATCTTATATAAGACCCTGATCATCCCAGTCCTGCTCTACACCGCTGCAGCATTGAACCGTCTCAAAAGCGGATGAAGAAATCCTTGGTCGATTTGAGAGAAAAATTCTTCGAAAAATCTTCGGTCCTGTTGCGTTGGCAGGCTATGGAGACGAAGATTCAACCAAGAACTATACGAGCTGTGCAGGGACTTGTCCCTGGTCATCTCCACATGGGACGTCTAAGATGGCTAGGACATTTATAACGAATGGACGCCAATACTCCGGCTCGCAGAGCCTTCGATTCTTCGCCTTAAGTGTCGTTCACAAGTAGAAACCGACCTCAACTAACTTGGATTGCGCAACTGGTGGCAGTTATATATGGACACTGGACAGGGCTAATTGAAGAGACATGTTGGTTGGCCCATGTTCATTCTGGACTGTAGTTCCACTTAATATTCGAATGACGCTACCACTTCTTTAAGTTCAGTTATTAATTAATCCAAGGTTTGTGCATTCTTTTGACGACAACATACAAAATTGAACCTTTCATATATGAGGTTATTTTTCGGTTCAAAATATTCATCGAACTCTAAAACCACACTTATGTAATTAAATATGCCTCTGTGTCGTCTTTAAAATTGAAAGTGTTGAAGATTTTTAAACCTTCTTCTCCGATTGAGTGCAATAGCAAAGCCATCTTCCATCCATCTTCCTGCCATCATCTGCTTTTTCCAGAACTCCTGCAGTAGAGTTGAAATTTGTTTCCAGCTTTGTGTTTGATTAAAATTGGTAAAATAAAACTTGACGGCGTGTTTAATGAACCCATATTGTCACTTCTTTTTCTTAGCAACAAGACAGTTGTTAAGAAGAAGAAGCGTGTTAAGCGTGTTAATTTAATCTGACACCATGTTATGCTTTAATAAAACAGCGTCCAACTTGGTTGACATTTTTTTAATAACTTACTGATGCCCTCAAACTAATTTACTTTGTAAAACGTATGTTGATGTGTGTATGGTCACTTATATATATATAATATGTATAGTTGGTCGAAGCATATACGCATAATATAATTAAACACAGCTCGTAGGGATTTTCCGATCATCGAGTCTGGATAACGTAAGGCATCTACACCGACTCTCCAGTACCTTTGAAAAAAAGCGTTGTTTACCAAATAAAATAAAAAATACCTCATCCGTTGTTTTTTGTGAAGGCATTCAATATTCACATACCGAACCTGTATAATTTCTGGTTTAATTTAAAATTGAAAGCTTATTATTGTGGCTATCAAATATCTTACCTATCAACAATACACAATATGTCCAAAAAATCATGCCAAGAGTCATACGCATACCAATACTCAAAGATACACAATCACAAACAGTACAACACATATTCAGTAAAGATATCAAATAATGTAATTCAATTTGTGAAAACAACGTACCCAAATTGGCACAACATTCCTTATTAAAAATCCAATTATCGTCCAAAATATCCTTATTTTATGGTCGCCTCTCAAAGGAAACCAGATAAACAAACATCTAAGGCCAATTCGCCCCAAGAACCTGTCCCACTTCTGATTACAGATACTCTGCATTTTTTCTCGAAATTCTCACGGCTCTCAAATTAGATTTAGAAAATCCCTCAAGGCCAACAGCAGTAGGCATATACTTTCATTTTGCTTTCTTGTCAATTCAATCTCCACAGTCGCCTTCACTTGACCCCAACCTTCTTCCTTCTTACTGCCATTTGCCCAATACCCAGTATAATGAATACAACCAAACAAAATCCTCCCCCCCCCCACTCAGGTTCACAAATTGCCTTCTAGTTGTCTTAGAGGTGTTTAAAAATTAACCGCTCTGCAATGCAGCTCATACACCAGCCTATAATTAACTGCTCCACATCTCAAGGCCACACTTGCAAAATGTGCACCACCACCCAACAACCAAGAAACGCCGAACAAAAGGCCAACCTAAAGAAATCCTAATTCAAGGATATGCCGGCTAAAACAACAACATTCTGAAAAGTGGTAAAACAAAAAAAAAATAAGCAACCTACTCCTAAGAAGGATGAAATTTAATTACCCTCTCTGTTTGTGTGGGTGTGAATATGCTCCTAATTAAAATGAAACCTGTAGCCATTGACAGTCCCTTGAGTGAGCTTTTGGGGATGTTTCGGGTGGTGGTTGGCGTGTTGGTACCCACCCACCCTATTACACTCAGCAAATATGAAATTAAATTGAGCAAACTTATTCGCTCTTGGTAATTTGTTAGATGAGAGGCAAACACAGAAAGACAGGATGGGAATTTTAAAGGAGCTAGTGACAGCAGGACGCACATCATATCGCCGTGCCGTCGCCTTCATCCTCCTCGGTGTCTACAGCGTAGTTCATTTTTCGGCAAGATAACGACACGTTATGGCAAACTTGCTTGCTTGCCTGCCTCCGTTTCTTGGAGGGAATTTTTTCAGCAAACAATCTTTTTCATCTAATACTTGATCCTTTTGCAGAATTCTGCCTCTTCGTGTATAGTGTGTGTATGTGTGTTATATACCAGTTATATACCTATCTGTGACTCAATAAATATTTAAACTGAAGCTGTTTGGGTAAATATTTAAACCTTAGATCTTCTGTGTCCTTTTTATCTTCTAGGTGGAGCACGGCATCACATTGGACAACTCGTAAGCTGCGGGTATTCTTAAAGGATTATTTAAATTTGGTAGTCCTTTTTTTGGCAAACGAAGATTTCACACCTTAACCGCGACGAGTCCTTTCTTAGTTCTGAAGAACAAACAAATTACAAATACTGTCCTGTATGTTGGTAGGTACACTTATTTAACATTCAAGGACCTTCGAAGGAGATATTAATGTACCTAGCACAAACATGACCTTCCCTAAGGTTGGCATTTCTGTTATTTCTCTTTCTCAAAGGATATTGCTTGCGATGGGGAATAGTTAATGGCTGAATGAGATAATGATTGTAAATATTTATGAGAGAAAGTTACAGGATGCGAGGGGGTGATTGGTTAACAAATTCTCTCTGAGAAATGTAAAAGGTATATGTAATCAGGAAATTGAATATTTTGTTTAAGGAAGGACGCCGGTACCCTTGTTTGGCACTATTAACCACAACAGATGCAATAAGTTATCTGGAATAAATTGTTTTTTGCTGTTTGAGATTATTTTTTCATCCTGAAGGTCAAAGGGTGTTTGTGTGACTCGAGAGATATAGGGAATTATGGTTCTATTCTCAGGATTAAAATGTCAATTCAATCTAATTGAAAAGAATATAAGATTTAATTTAAGTTTGATTTCATTTTGATATAGAAATTTGTTAGCCATGAAGTCTTTTGCGTACAAATAAACTATCCGCATGGTGGGATTGTATGTGTGCGCTGTATTTTCTTTGTCAGGACAACGAGTCAGGGAATTGAAGAATCATTTTCAAGGTCATGACTTTTTATTCTCTAGACTTACGATGTGGATTTTGCCATAAGTCGCATTTTACTGTATTACACTGGGATTCCTTCTCTTCCGCTTGCTGCGGGAATAAAAGTATATTTTCCAATATCAGCTCTCAGCCGTTTGCCTGGAATAGTTATTAAATGCTCTTTTACACCAAGTGATGGTATTTTTTATGCCTCGAATTTGGTTGGATTAGGATTAGAATAGACACTCGTCTGGGCTTTCTTTGAGTGTTCAATATTTTCTATTTTGGTAGGAAAAACGTTCTGCTTTGTCTTTTGTGTCAATTTATTTAATTTATTCGCTTCATTATTTGCTTGGA
Organism: Rhingia rostrata; assembly: GCA_949824845.1. Classification (NCBI taxonomy): domain Eukaryota; kingdom Metazoa; phylum Arthropoda; class Insecta; order Diptera; family Syrphidae; genus Rhingia; species Rhingia rostrata. The sequence continues at coordinate 119,902,631 of OX463756.1, read as the reverse complement.
ATTGACTATTTTTTATATGGAACATAAAGAACTATTCATCTGTAAAATTAGAACTTGTATTAGGATAAATCAGATTTATTTAGATACAATAAAGATACTTAGCGAATTTTTGCAAGGCTGTCTGAGTGAACGCTTTGCGTTTGTATAATCTGGTAATTGGGTGGAACTACTGCGATGGTTGACTTTAGAGGCTTATTGTCGGATGCTGTTTTATTTGCTGAAAAATCCATTGCGCTATTACATTTAAGTAGCAATCAATCACAGGAAAACCTATTGTTTCGAAGTAACTATAAACAGCAAAAGAACCTTTAACACTGTTGAAAACCATACGTTACATTCCAGAATAAACCAACATTCCTCTCCAATTGGACTAGTCCTTAGCTAACTGCCTACAGTTGCGCACTCCAAGTTGGTTGAGGTCGGTTTCTACTTGTTGAAGTCTATGTCCGAAGTCTGGGGTGAATCGACGACTCAGCGAGCCGGACTATCGGTGTCAATTCTTTCTATTTCCTAGCCATCTATTCTATTTCCTTTCATCGTTGTACTGTTCGTATAGTTCTTGGTTGAATCTTCGTCTCCATAGCTCGTAAGCGCAAACGAAATCCTGGAAAAAAAAACCCAAGAAGTCCAAATCGATAACCACCACCTATTCATCGATTTTAAAGCCGCATAAGACGGCATTCATAGAGACGAACCATACAGAGCCATATCTAGTTTTGGTATACCGCCCAAACTCGTCCGTTTGTGTAGGATTACGATGGAGAACTCTCGCTGCTCCATCAGGGTCGGAAACGACCTCAGCGACAAATTCGATACCAAAAAATGGGCTTAGAAAAGGCGATGCGCTATCATGAGACTTCTTCAATTTTATTCATGAGAGGATTGTGAAAACTCCTGAGCTAACACCAGGTGTGCTCCTGGTGTTGGCAAAAATCTGTGCAACTACAAGCGTACGCCGACGATATTGACATCAAGTGATTTCATAGCCACTTTTGCTAGTAAAATAAGGAAGCAGCAAAAATGGGTTTAGCAGTAAATAAGGGCAAGACAAAGTATATGCTGTCAAGACGAAAGGACACACAAAATCGACGAATTGGACAGAACGTCACCATTTACTGATATAACTTTGAGGTAGTAAGGGCTTTGTCTATCTCGGCTCCGCTTTTAACTCCGACAACAACATTTCGTCAAAAATTAAACGAAGAAGTACTCTTGCCAACCATCTCAAAAGCGGATGAAGAAATCCTTGGTCAATTTGAGAGAAAAATTCTTCGAAAAATCTTCGGTCCAGTTCGCGTTGACGGGCTGTATAGACGAAGATTTCACGAAGAACTATAAGAGCCCTGGTTAAAAAAAACTCTGCTTTGGACGTTTAAGATGGTTAGGACATGTAGAACGAATGAACCGCAATACTCCGGCTCGCAGAGTCGTCGATTCCCACCAGACGTCGGACGCATTAGAGGAATACCACGGCTTAAGTGGCTCGCACAAGTAGAAACCGACCTCAACCAACTTGGAGTGCGCAACTGGAGGCAATTAACTAAGGACCAAGCTTTTTGGAGAAGCATGTGGGTTGAGGCCCAGGTTCATTGCGGACTGTAGCGCCACTTAAGTAAGTAAGTTGTGATTATCGGTCCAAAACCAAGGGTTTAGTTCTTTGAAGACGCCGCCAAAAATTTGTTTCGTCAAGAATTTCTAGGACCGTTGTACTAACGTGTACTAATCAACATTTTTTTTATATATTCGTGCAAAATTTATCGTTTCATCTTTAACCGCGGGAATACTCATATCTCCGCGTAGATCTTCATTCCTCATATACCACGGCGCATTGACGAATGATCTTAAAATTTTGTTTTCAAAAGTTTGTAGACTGTTAGATTCGATTTACTGGTACAGCCCCATAGTTGTATAACATATGTCCAGACCAGCTTAAGCACTTGCTTGTATAATAGCAGCTTGTTATCAAGGTTCAGCTTTGAATATTTTCCGAGTAACCAGTACAGTTCTCTGTATTTATTTTTAAGTTCTTCGAATTTCTTTTTTACAGGCGACTTCCATTTTAATTTTGCATCGAGTGTCATTCCGAGATATTTCGCTTCGGCTTAGTAAATTGTCTTTCTTCGAAAGCTTTCTCAATTTCATCGGTAATTGGATGTACTTAGTCCATAGTCGAGTGTTTACTTCTTAACTTACCAAAGGTTGGGTTTTGTGAGGTGCTCATAATGATAAGAGAATTCTTTTAGTGATAGAGTTTCACTTCTGCCGCTTGTGAACTCACACTCGAATTTTTTTTGGTATTGTATGTTTTGGTGAGGCCGTTTACGACAATTACGGAGAATTTTCTATCGTCATCCTTCACAGACGAACGAGCTTAGGCGGTATAAAAAAAACTAGACATGGCTCTGTATAGTTCGTCTCTAAAAATGCTTTCGTATGCGGCACTGAAATCGATATGTGTACCGATTTGGATTTCTCGGTGTTTTTGCAGAATCTGCCGAAGTGTGAAGATTTGAACAATTGCGGAAATTCCTGGCCTGAAACCACACAGGCAAGTACAGATCAGATTATTGGTAAACGGTTTCAAGCATTCACCTATTGCGGCAGGTAGGATCTTGTAGGCGATGTTGAGGTGCATCGCCAACTTTGTAGTTGTCGCTGTTCAGACGGTCTCCTTTTAAGTTGATTAGGCAAATTATGATTAGGTTCCCTTCTCCAGCAGTGTTGACCAGATTCGGCTTATAAGTTCGTTGATGTACTTACGATTTCATCTCACTTGTAGCTCTCGTCTTCACCTGCAGTCTCGTTCTTGCCTTCGAGCATCTGTCGGCATTCCTCATCTAACCAGGAATGCTGGAGGGCGCGGGAAACCTAGCACATCAGTTGCGGTTGATGTAATGGCTTGTTGCCATCGTTGCCATTCGATGCTGGTGGTATGGTGTTAATCGAGAGGTTAAGGGATACGCGTTACGCCAAGGTCTTGGCGGTCTCTTGCGATTGCAGTCTTTCGACATTACATTTTTTTTACAGTATTTCTGGATTGTTGTGGCGTGGTGGGTATCCGCATTCTAACCTTGGCTGCAACAAGGTAGTGGTCCGTGTCGATGTTAGCTCCTCGGAATGTTCGGACATACAAAATACTGGATGCTTGCCTCTTGTCTATCGCCATGTGATCAATTTGATTGACCGTTCATTGATCTGGAGACCGCCATGTCCCGTTATGGATATCGAGGTGAGGAAACAGTGTGATGGCTAAAGTGGCATTTGGTTCCGTAGCGAATTCAATTAGCCTAAGTCCGTTACCAGACGTATTGTCGTGTAGGCTTTGTTTTCCCACAATACTGCTAAAGATGTCTTCTCTTCCTACCTTTGCGTTAAAATCTCCCAGCAGGATTTTAACATCGCACTTCGGTAGTCGCTTATAGGTTTTGTCAAGGAGCTCGCAGAAGCTCCTCCGTTGAGCGTGAACGCATATATGGCTTATTTTGGCGAATTTGGCCTAGATGCGGATTATTATAATGCGTTCGCTAATGTCTTGGAAAAATAAGACTTCTTGCCTAAGTCTGGGACTTATAACAAATCTTCATCCGAATATTCGCTGTTTCTGGTCATTATAACACGGCCCGTAGTTCCACAGTTTTCATCCTCTTTTGCCAGCCCATCCCATCGTATTTCTTGGATGGCAGTAATGCCTGCTTGGTAGCAGTTTACGGCTTCCGATAGTTGTTCGCTTGCACCTCTCCTGTTTATTGTTTACAAATTCCACGTCATTGTCCAGGGTCGGTAACAATCAAATTAATCCTTTCCGAGGCTATTGGTTGCTTCGTAGCATACATTTTTTTCTATGGATGGGTAGTTAACCCAAAGCACAACCCCCAACCTGGAGGGCCAGTTCCATTTTATTTATTATTATTGAGAGCTGCTATTTGCGTTTCGGTTCATCCGCCACCATTTCTGGTCAAAGGGCCTGACTTACCCTTGAAATTTCTAGACAACCTGTTGTCCGAACATGTCGAAGTAGCTTGACTAGGTTTGTCTGGGACAGCAGGCCGGATATTCGTTACGTGCCGTTCTGACCTGGCTGTTTAAAGTTCTGCTGTTTTTCGTCGTGTTATCAACACTCGGGCTTATCGTTAAGCGGGTAGAATCTGGCTGGATGAGACCAGTACCCGATGGTTACCACTTGGAGTTAAAAATATGCACTTGATGTGTAGTCAGAATTGCATCCACTGGACATTGCCAAGTCAAAGCCAATCAGAGACTACCCTGATTCAACAGCACCCAACCATCTTATTCTTATTAATTACACCATTTGTATAACATTATCAAAAAAATCGTAGTATTGATTTTCCTAATTCCAACACAAAACATTCTCAAATGCACAGATCAATAGCACCACCAGCCCACACAACCTCCTCTCATCATCCATTAAATTCAAATCAACAGCTTTACAATACACAAATGCAACAGACAGGTCCTCAATGATATTCCAATGCCATGCATAAGTAATTAAATTTTCCAAAAACAATCACATCTCTGAACTACGAAATCCAATTACCACCCAAGACATACGCCCTCGGGTTCCGCAGCTGATTATTACCATGCAAAGTCTAATGGCTTACGATGACACAGGAACCGCAAATGACAACGCAATGAGCTCACCCACTCCCAACAAGCCCGGGAGGCAGACACAGCTTCATGTTTTCTTGAAGGTTTTTCAAATGAACTTCGGTAATTACGGATAATATACACCTGCAGCTCCTCCATCCAATAGAACTAACTGAGCAACTGTATCCACACATAGAAGGGAGTGAACTTGCCGACTCGGCACTGCTACTTTTGACAATAGCTGCTGGGGGAGAATCCTTAAAGCACACCAAACATTGGGGGGGAGGATAAGATATTGCACGCACAACTATTGCATGGCGACACCTGTTGTGTGTAGATTAGAAAGACATACATAAGGATGAGCAGGAGTGAGAGATGGTAACAAGGTTCACATAATTAGATATGTCTCGGATTTTACAAGAAAGTATTAATCACGTTTGTTACATCACCTTACCGTGTCATTATCCTGCGGAGTTTTTTACTCCACCTGTGTAGGTGTGTGTGTGTGTGTGTGTTGTTGGTGGTATAGGCCTGTAGTCAGTAATTAACATTAAACGAATGTACCAAAAGGAGACTCCAAAAACAACAGCTGGAAATTTGGTTGTGTTCCTTAGTTACTCTTTCGAACACAGAGAAACATTTGCGCGACAGATAATTAATGTAAAAGGTCCTTTTCACTATTTTCCACCTCCCCCCAGTCGAAGCTATAAAACAAGAAGGTACACGAGATAACACTTTGCACTGTGAGTCACTTTGTGGCGGCATTCAGGCGCAAGGATTTTAATCATTAAAAAAAAAATTTACACCACATTGCTGAGTCGTGTTGTACCTTCGAAGTTTGTCTGTTGGAAACGTCTGTATGGATGATATGCTCTTTATTACCGGAGGTAAAATGTTCATCACAATAATGAACGCTTTACCTGGCAACAAAAAAAAATTATAAAGTACCCTAGAAACAACTCAGTATTTTGCAAGTTGAAGTTGTCCTTATGGGGTTAATGAGATACTTTCTCTGATTGTTAAATGGGCATTCATTATGTGCTCAGGGTTGAATGTGTAAGGCTGATCAAATAGAAAATAATATCAAGTGACTTCTCAGATTGACGTGTCCTTTATTAATAAACACAGAAACACCCTAACCAATTTGCATTCGTCATTTCAAAACTAATGAACTGGCAAATAAGGATCATTAATCCATCAATCATACGAGTGTATTTGAAGTGTTAATGCGGGTTTGGTCATGTGGTTTCAGTGGTTTGGCTTCCGCGTGGCACCTGGAAAAGATAATGTAATAATAAAATAAATTATTAATCAGATATTGCAAACATATAAATTTTTTTACACCTACTCTCTTACATCTCTTAATATAAACTATTCATGCAAAGCTTTAAATTGCAAGTTGATTTGTATATTCTGTGCTTTTAATTTTTTTTGTGTTATTTAGTAATAACTTTAAACGGAATATGCTAAATACGTCGAAAACATATCCCACGCAAGAATACATTAATTTATAATTTAACGACTCTAAACAGTTCTATAAGCCACCAGTAATAGATTGCCCCTATTATTCACCGGAGGGAGTTGTATCTCGCTAAGCGATATTATTTTCTTGGCTGCTGTTAACAGAATGAATTTTCTATTCAATAATCCTTACAGCAAACCGTCTAGGGACGTGTCTGAATTTAATTTCGACATTTATTTGTATTTTATTCGACATTTTATTTATCTGAATACTTAATCAGAAAAAGAACGCCTTGATGTTAAGATGCAGAAAACTAACATTTAAGTATTATCCTTGCTGATTTATTAATGTCGTTGTGTGTACCTGAAGGAATATAATTGAGTGTTTCAAAATATAAGTCTAAAGTTCATTCAGATTTTTCAAGTAAATTTTTTTTCAAAAAGATCTCGCCATATAAGACTGATACAGGTGGTAGCGTAGTTGAAGATCGAAGTTTCTAACTTAATGTTGCGTATAACCAATGATTATAAAACCATACAGATGACGCATTAAGTACAAAAAACAGAAACTTTTGCTCACCAGCTTCATGGTACAGGAGGGCGGTTTGCACGTGCAGACATGAGAAACGAGATCAAAATATATGGCGGGCTGTGCCAGTACGACCCGCTATAGAACAATTTTTCTTGTATGCAGTGCGTCATCTGTATGACTTTAAAATCTTTGGTAAAACTTACTTAATTTTCCACCAATTTACTGTTTCTTGGAAACTTTTCAGAAAAATAATCAGAAGGACGTATGACTTATTTATTTTCAAATTTCACACTCTACAAAACATACTTGTCAAAAAAAAGTTGTTTTTAATTAACTTACTAACTTAGGTGGCTTACTGAATCTGGGCCTCAAACAACTGCAACTCCAACTAGCCCGGTCCTTAGCTAACTGTCTCCAGTTGTGCACTACAAGTTGGTTCGGTTTCTACTTGTGCGCGCCATTTAAGGCGAGGACTTCCTCTATTGCGTCCGACGTCTGGCTGGGAATCGAAAACTCTGCGAGCCGTAGTAGTGGTGTCCATTCGTTCTACATGTCCTAGCAATCTTAAGCTTCCAATTAGGAGTTTTTTTGACCAGGGACGCCGCTGTACAACTCGTATAGTTCTTGGTTGAACCTTCGTCTCTAAAGCCCGTCAACGCAAACGGGACAGAAGAATTTTCGAAAAATGTACCTCTCAATTCGCTTTTGAGACGGTCCATGCTCCAGCGCCGCGCCGAAGACTAGGACTGGGATGATCAGGTTCTCATATAAGATCTCCTTAGTAGTTCGAGTGAGGCTTTACTACCGAATTGCCTTCTTAGCCCGAAGAAACAGCGGTTGGCAAGAGTAATTCTGCGTTTAATTTCTGACGAGATGTTGTTGTTTTATTAGTGACGTTCTGTCCAATTCGTCGATGTTTATGTCGTTTCGTGTTGACAGCATATACTTAGTCTTGCCCTCATTTACTGCTGAACCCAGTTTGGCCGCTTCCTTCTCTATGCTGGCAAACGTGGCTATGACATCACGTTGCGTCCTACCAATGATGTCAATATCTTCGGCGTATGCTAATAGTTGCACCGATTTTTGGAAAATTGTGCCTCTGGTGTTGGCTCATGAGTTTTGCACAATCCTCTCAAGAATCAGATTGAAGAAGTCACATGACAGCGTATCGCCTTGCCTAAATCTTTTTTTGGTATCGAATGTGTCGGTGATGTCGTTTCCGACCCTGATAGAGCAGCAAAAATTGTTCATCTTCAGGCAACACAAACGGACGAGTTTGGGCGCTATACCAAAACTAGACATGGATCTGTATAGTTGGCCTCTATAAATACTGTCGTACGCGGCTTTGAAATCAATGAATAGGTGGTGGGGATTGATTTGGACTTCTTGGTTTTTTTCCAGGATCAGCCGAAGTGTAAAAATTTGATCGGTTGTGGAATATCCTGGCCTAAAACCACACTGATAAGGGCCTTAACGGTTTCATGAGTTCACATATTACGGCTGATAGAATCTTGTAGGCGATGTTGAGGAGACTTATGCATCTGAAGTTGGTGCAGTTTAGAGGGTCTCATTTTTTTGTGGATCGGGCAAACGATGCTAAGGTTACATTCTCTAGGCATTCGTTCTTCCGACCAGATCTGACTTATGAGTTGGTGGATGTTACTTACCAAGTTTTCTCCCCGGCTTTATAAAGCTCGGCGGGGAGGCCGTCATTTTCGGCAGACTTATTAAGCTTAAGTTTAGATATTGCTATCCAAACTTTATTTAGGTCGAGTGTGTATATTAGACTATATGTGTGTATATTCGCATTCTTACCTTGGCTGCAACAAGGAAGTTGCAGTTAGTAAGCAGTTAGTTAGAGTCCATGCTAGCTCCTCGGAATGTCCGGACGTCTAAAATACTGGATGCAAGCCTCTTGTCTATCGCAATGTGATCAACTTGGTTGATAATTCGTTGATCTGGAGACCGCAATGTCCCCTTATGGATATCGAGGTGAAGAAACCGTGTGCTGGCTATAGTGGCATTTCGTTCCGTAGCGAAGTCAATTAGCCTAAGTCCGTTACCTGACGTGTTGTCGTGTAGGCTATGTTTTCCGACAATACTGCTAAAAATGTCTTCTCTTCCTACCTTTGTGTTAAAATCTCAAAGCAAGGTTTTAACATCGCACTTCGGTAGTCGCTCATAGGTTTTGTCAAGGAGCTTATAGAAGCAATCCTCAGCTTTATCATCTTTTTCCTCCGTCTGGTCGTGAGCGCATTTAAGATTTTTATTCGCTAATGTCTTGGAAACATAAGACTTCTTGCCTGTTTGTGCTCACTATAAAAACGGTCCGCAGTAGATGTCACAGTTTTCCATTCTCTTTTTGCCCGGCCCAACCCATGGTATCACCTGAATTTCCTGAATTGGCTTTAACTTGGCAATGCCCAGTGCTTATAACTCTCACTACACATCAAGTGGTTTTTTTTTTCCATGTGGTAACCATCGGTTACTGGTTTCATCCAACCAGATTTGACTTGCTTAACAATAAGCGCGAGTGTTGATAACACGACGAAAAACAGCAACACTTTAACTAGCCAGGTCAGAATGCTACGGAATGAATATCTGGCCTGCTGTCCCCAGCGAACCTAGAAAAGCTGATTTCCTCGTGTCCTAGGGCTACCTAATAAATTGGAACTGGCCCTACAGTTTGGGGATTATGCTTTGGGTTAACTACCCATCCATTGAAAAAATCCACTACTGACTGTATACTGATTTAATTGTTGACGACCCGGTTAAACGAAAAAAGGACAACGACGTTCGTATGCACCTGGAATGTAAGAACATTGAACAGTATTGCAATCGAACAACTTGCAGATGAAGATTCAACCATGAACTATACGAGCTGTACAGTGACATGCCCCTGGTCAAAAAACTCCGCAGTGGACGTTCAAGATGGCTAGCACATGTAGAACCAATACTGCAGCTGGTTGTAGGTAGCCAAGACGAATTTTATCTATAATTTTAGATTTTCTCTATATTTATTAGAAAAACACCATTAGTGGTGCAAGTCTATAGGTTTTTCTCACATTTGAGAAGTATATCTACAGCTACGACTTGTATTATAAGATGCAGCTGATTGTAAGCTTTCTAAAGAAGTTGAGTTCTTAAAAGAAATGCTCACTTTGTGTAAACATCCTTTCCTCTATTAAAAGATGTAAAGCGCACAGAAGCGTTCTCCTTCCCTTCCATCCATACATTTTACAGTCGCCCTAATGGAACCACATTAAAATTAAATCCTGCCTCTGAGCAGTAGCAAAGCAACTGCATTCCATTAACATCGACTACCCGCTCGCCGTATCCTTGGGGGATATCACGATGCAATTGATGGTAATTTAAATTTCCTAGCGCTGTTTAAAGTGCTTTCGCTTGCACCGCCCTCCCACAGCACACCGCCGCACATACCGCGCAGTACGGCAACGTAATTAACCGACATAATATGCGATAAATTATTTGCGTGCGTATGTGATATGCTATGCACCATCGATTCTCGCTCTCGTCATCGTTCACACATATTGCTTGGCGATATGTATATATGTGTAACACTCACACCGGCTTACCTCGTACATCCATAATGAGGGATTAATGGTGATTCGGTTTCCTGATTAAATCGCTGTAAAGTTCTCCTCCTCCGCAGATGTCCTGAATTATTCGTTTTCTTCATATATTTACCGTTTTTTTCTTCTCATATTTTGTGTTCCAGGTTAAGAGCGCACACCTCGCAGGCGGAACTGAACCGAACGAACGTCAAGGATCTGTATAAAATTTAATATCAAAATTCGACATTCAAGGCAAGTGTCTCGTGTCTCTGCGCTCCTCCTCGAACGCCTGGTAGCTGGGATGCGTAATTTATTCATCGTCGCTGCTGCTGCTTTTCCGTATCCCATATCCATCGGGACACATACGCAATCATATATTCTAGGCAGCAGTATGAGATTCCTTTCTTGGTTTGACGTCGCGCCCAGCACACATACTTCGGCTATAAACAAATGCTGTCTGCCGTATCTCTTTGTCCTGAATGTCTCAGTTTGTATGCAGAACATCGTCTTAACAGTCATCCGGAAAGCAATTCAGGGACGCACGCTTTCGCATTGGGAGAACATCTCACACGAGGACCTTCAATAACCATCTATCACAACGGGGTGGAGGGATACAAAGCAAACAGGACCTTGGTTTCAAGCTAAGTTGTAACCAAGTATTCCGCGACGATCCATAACCGATTTGTTGCGGAAGGAACATAAAAGTGTACAGAACACTGTATGCTCCCGAGTGGTGGATATCTGCGGTGAGGAGTATGCAGAGATATGGTCCTGATTTTTAAATACCAACAACAAATTCACGATGATTAATTTTAAATCAGCACTTTCGCGATATGCGTGTCATAAGCACACGTTTGATGATATTACCAGCTATGGGTATACACGTGCGGTTGGTACGCCTCACATTTGAAACATGCCGGAGTTTTTGTGTATCGGGATTTGACATCATGTGTCACGTTGGAGAAATCGTTGAGTTTATTTTAAAAACGATACAAAATAGGCAAATGAAGGATAAGGTTTAAATAAAGGGTTTTCTAATAAGGACTTCCGAACTTTGAGAGTTGATAGCGGCCATACTGTTGAAGCTACAACTGTCTTATTGGCTGCCGTTTATTCAGTTTATTTTGCCAAACGTTCAAACACGTGCATAATGTGTGTTTTCTTCGGGCAACGTTCCGCTCGCTTCGCCCATTTTACGGTCGCCATAATCGTCCTTTTGAGAGAACTGTGCGCAGTGTGTTCAATAAACTTGAAAAGCGTAGGCAAAACGCATGATATATTAACAAAAATATCGCTGCTTATAGTGAAAGCGAGGCGGTCGATTTTTCGTAACACAAGAACTCGGCCTTTCGCAGACCACAACTTGTCGAATTTTGCGTCGTTACTTGAGCTGAAGGTAAATGATCGCTGAATGGGCTCTTGAGCCGTTGTACCATCGGGTACTGGTCTCCTCCAACCGGATTTGACTTCCTAGACCTAGACCTAGACAAGCTGCTTCGACATATTCGGACAACAGGTTGTCTAGGAATTTCAAGGGTTAGTCAGGCTCCTTGAACAGAGCTGGTGGCGGATGAACCGAAAGGCCAACGGCAGGGCTCAATCCCGTAGTGGATACTGATGGCCCCGTGTCCTTGGGGTATCTAATAAATTGGAACTGGCCCTCCAGGTTGGGGGTTGTGCTTTGGGTTAACTACCCAATCATGGAAAAATCTAACGGTTACGAAGCAACCAAAAGCCTTGGAAAGGACTGATTTTATTGTTGACGACACGGCTAAACGAAAAAAGGTCTGAAATGTTGTTTATGTCGTTCGACTCTCAAACGCGTTTTGTGAGCCGAACAGACAACATCAACGTTGTTTCTTATGGTCTCACACGCACCTCTGAGCTTAAGAATTGTCAAAAGTACTCAAGGCAAATGTCAATTTCGATAGAAATACTAACACAATGAAAAAGGGTTCATGTATACAGTTTATTCTGCCGGCATATTCATCTCTTGTGCGCTTGGAGTATGGAATGAAAACGGTCTTATGCCTGAGTTAAATAAATCTCATGTGCGGAAGCCAACTGACCCTTACTTTCATAAAAAAAAAAATCTTTAGCGAATGTGTTCATCAACAAACAAAATTGTCGAGTTTGCGACGATGCTAATCCAAGAAAAAAATACAAATTTTTGGCGCAACAGGCTCGTTATTACCCAGGGCCGAGCTTTCTCACAACCAATAATGTGTGCGTGTGTACTTCTTGCCCGATGGTGGGACCTCCTGTTTATGCCGACTCCGAACGGCGAATTTGAGATAAGCTTTTCTTGACAATTGATACTACTCGGATGATTTGTCAGATAATCACGAGAGGAGGGCCAGTGAAAAATCATTTAGGTGTTGCTACGGCTGGTAATCGAACCCAGACCTTCTGCGCGGCAGTTCATCGCACTAACCATTGCGCCACTGAGCCCGTCGATGCTAATCCAAGAGCTTCCAATAAATCAATAACTTTTCGTGATTTATTTTTTTTTTTTTGCTTCCAATAAATCACGAAAAGTTTTGGTTTGGTGTGAAATTTGGGCCGGCAGCGTCAACGATTTTGACCAGTACATTACCATTAACGGCGTGCGCTATAGGTCGAATAATACCAACTTATTTGGGCCTGATGTAGACACCAACGACATTTGGTTTCAGCGTGACTCCGATATGTGCAACACAGCTCACACCACATTGAAAATTCTGCAGAAGCAATTCGAGGGCATGGTCATCTCACGTGAAGGTGATGTGACCTGACTACCAAGAACGTGCGATTTGACCTAGTTAGAATTTTTCTTGTGGGGTTTTCTGAATTTTGAATTCAGCGGGCCTTAAGGCCAACATAACCCCATGCCATGGGTAAAATTCCAGGTGATTTATGCGCCGGAGTCATGGAAAATTTTTGATTTTGGATATTCGCCACCCAGAGAAGCCTCGAGGTACACTTGGACGATGTTAGCTATACTGCACACATAATAGCATCTATAGTTCCGTGGCAGATTTTGGAAATGCTTAGACATGTTCTGTAGCCACGTTGAAGGATCCTATATACCAAATTTCGGTATCCTAACTTAGTGGCGCGACGATTGGTGTGGCTCAGAAGGTCTAGGTTCGTTTCCCAGCCGTTGCAAGACCTAAAACGATTTTTCACTGGCCCTCTTCTCCGTGATTATCTGACAAATCATCCGAGTAGTAGAAATTGTCAAGAATAGCTTATCTCGATTTCGCCGTTCGGAGTACATATGCACACATGAATGCTTGTTAGAAAGCTTAGCCCTTGGTGCGGCAAATATTTGTATTATTGCTCAATGTAATTGCTGATTAACTTGTGAAAAAAGGATCTGCCACCAACATTGATCTTGCAGACTAGTCTGTCAAACCGCGACTATGTGACTACAAACCACCGGTGGGACAGAAAACACTGAATATCGCTAAAAACAGGTAAAAAAACATCCCCACCTATGAAATATCCAAAATAATGCGGGCAGAGTATGACAAATTCAAAACCACAAACGACTACAAAAAAAGACTAGTAGGGATTCTTCCTGGACACAATTTACTTAAAACCCACAAACTTAAAATGCATGATGGTCTCTCTAGAGGCTGCGGTAATGAAGAAATACAAGGGGATACCCTCTTGTGACAGGAAGTGCCTCTTGTGCCTCTTCTGTGTCAGGAAGTTTAGAAAAAATACTTTTGGCAATGCCCTTCGGATATATACGAAATTCCTTTTCTAATCTTTTCAGGTCTGCAACAATTTCTCGATGGCTGGAAAGGGAGAAACCACAATGAACAGAAGAGGTACACAGCCTACCTCATCAACCTAGCCTAACCTAAAAACATGTCCGCCATCCCAAAGATGATTCATTGGTTATATCCTATTTTGAGGTCAGCATATTTGTACCACGAATAAGAAAATTGCCCCCGTTGGCGATCACAAGAAACTCTCTCCAAGATTTAAGCATGTCATACGAAAACTCAACTTTTCTACGATGTTAAGCAGGATTCTTTTCTAAATAAAAATTGACCAATAAACAAAATTATTCCTAAATTTTGTTATTCTTAAACCCAGCAAGAATGAACTTTACGATCGCGTTCTATTACCAGATTCGAAGTATGCACCATTTATATCTTCCTAATGCCATTCCAATTTACAATATTTCTTATGAAATTTTCTATTCACGTCGCCTCGTTGCAAAATATTTTCTATTTAAAAAAATATCCAACGAGTACTTAACTCAGAGGCTATAAGGTCGGAATGTGATATTTTCTCCATTAACTTTACCGTTCAATTTCTTTTTCTACAGAAAGTGCTTCCTTTGGATCCATAAATTGCTCCTCAGATAAGAAATCTTTCGTAGTATTTTTCCAGATAATGTTGTTCCTCCTTTTTTGTATTGATGGAACTTAAAAGGAAACGGAAACAAACAAACAAGAATGAAAATACACATACATCCGATTGTATCAAATGAATGCAAACAAAGGTAAAGAGGTACAATTTCTTCAGATGAATACGAAAGGATTGCAAACTTGAATGTAGTTGAATTCCGTATATAAAGGAAAATAGGAAGAAATGCTGTTGTGAATTTATCCAATTAACTGTCAAACGTTGTTAGGAATTATTATATATAAATAGACCAGATTGTGTTAGTAGTGAAACGTTCTAGTAAATCGGATAACAGGATAATCGGATTAAAATGTAGTAGATGCTTGCATGTTTAAACAATTTAACAGCAATATTATAATTATTTAGCAAGAACTAGTGGATATCTTGTGCAATTTATTAAAAAGTGAACTGCATATAAGACAAAGGAACCATTTTTATATCTAGTAAAAAAAATAACACAAAGGATGTTTGCTTCATTAAGTAACGCGTGTTTTTTTTAGAGATTGGTTTTTCGAATAGAGATAAAATATTTTGTGGTCAAATCGAGCAACTCTAATGTCATTTATGTTCAGTTTGGTATGCCATTTCATCATGAACACGTTGACAAAAAAACAACGCTTGCAAATTGTGAGAATTTATTTCGAAAATAATGGTTCAGTTAGCGAAATTTACCGCAAGCTCAGTCCATATTATGGTCGACATAATCGTCCATCAGAGTAATTTATTTCCCACTACTTTTACTCTTTGTGATAATACGCATTCGCAGAGACGTCGAACAGTGCGCACCGAAGAAACAGTTGCCGCTGTAGAGCAAAGTGTTGAAGAGGACCCGAAAGAATTGAGGTTGGAGCTTTGCCCATCAACTTTATGAAAGATTTTGCGCAAAGATCTTGGCTTACGAACTTACAAGATCCAGCTTGTGCAAGAATTATAGCCGCGAGACAATGCAATGCGCCGTGATTTAGGTGTATGGGCCGAAAATGAGATTGATCTCGATGCTGATTTGCATCGCAAAATTTTGTTTAGTGATGAGGCTCATTTTTGGTTGAATGGCTAGGTCAACAAGCAAAATTGTCGCATTTGGAGTGAAGAGAATCCACACGAGACCCTTAAGCATCCATTACATCTACAAAAACTGGCTGTTTGGTGTGCTCTATGGGCTGGTAGAGTCATTGGGCCATACTTCTTCCGAAATAATGCTGGGGAGTCAGTTACCGTAAATGGAGACCGATATAGAGCCATGAACCGAACTGCATGGCATGAATGTGGATGAGATGTTATTCCAACAAGACGGCGCTACATGCGCTACATTCGATTAGCGCATAATTTCGCGGAATGGACTTGTCAATTGACCACCAAGATCGTGTGATTTGAAACTATTAAATTATTTTCTTTGGGGATATGTGAAGTCGCTCGTCAACGCCAACAAACCAGAAACAATAATGGACTTGGAAGCCAATATTCGTGGCGTTATTGCCGACATACGACCACAAATGATCGAAAAAGTGGTTGAAAATTGGACCTCTAGACATGGCTTTATTCAAACCAGCCGTCGCGGCTACATGCCCGAAATCGTACTTTAAAATTAATGGCTTAAAATTTTCTTCCAATAAAGACAAATTGATGGACAATATAGCGACTTTCTTACCTGTCATTACAATTTGAAGTTTTATACCTCTAAAAAAAACAACCATTACACTTATGAAGGAAAATGACTGAATCAATACTTAAATCAAAGAAATGACAATATTTGTCCCTATAATTTCCCGATTTTTACTATTTTTCCTCTTCTGACTTCTTAGAAATTAGTCATTTAAATTTTATTAACTTTATCCAAATTTTGTAAGTTGCTAAGTAGACTCGCTTAAATTAAATATATCTGTCTGCATATGCAGTTTTCGTCAAAATGCTTTAACGTGACTTCAAAAAATTGATGAATGAATGGACTTAGCTCAAACTTTGTGTTTTGTGTGTACCGTGGACTTGATATGTATATTGAATACCCGAATGTTAAAAAAAATTAACGGTTCTTTTTAAAATCTGACATTTCTCGCCAATCAAGCGCACAATTTTTTTCTAAAAAAAATTCCACGTGTAACTATTCTAATTATGTTTTCGGTTTATAAAAAAAGGATTCAAACGGAATTCGATAATAATAGTTTTTATTAAATTTCTCAAGGTGGTCTAATGGTAGGCAATGCAGTTATATGAAACCTTAAGCTTTCTACTAACAAATGTTTACCACCAGCCGATGGCCTTGGTCGCCAGTGCTCTTACGTGTTTGTAGTTAGTTGCATTCATGTGCGAAGTACTGTGATGTCAATGTCAATGTTTACCAACTCCGACTCTCAGCTTTCCCGTGGCGACCTCTGGGTGCTTCCTAACTTCACCATACATTAGGTCTCATCCTCTTTGTAAATTCCTGGCCGCAGCAGATGAGAGGAACAATGTAAATAATCTAAATAAGTTGCTTCTACTTATTCCGAACAGAGATTATTTTACAATCTTAAGGGTAAGTCGGGTAAAAAACTGTAACTTTTACTACAGATCATTCGAAAATAAAAGTTTATGTGCGCTGGTAAAATAGTATATATAGCGAAAGGCTGCTTCTACTCTTTTTAAATTGGCCCGAAAACTCGTCTACCATACCACCAGCATCGACGAATGTCGAAGAACAATGGCAATGTTTCTCGCGCCCACCAGCAAGAAACCCCTGGTTTGATGAGGAATGCCGAAAGATGCTCGCAGCCAAGAACGAGGCTTCAAGGCGAAGCTGCAGGTGAAGACGAGAGATGCCAAATAGTTCTATAGACAGAGAAGAAAGGAAGAACACCGGCTTTTCAGAAAGAAGAAAGAAGAGCAAAAAAAGCGCACGATCGAGGATTTAGAGAGGTGCTACTCCAGGAATGATGTTCGCAAGCATTACCAAAGTGTAAAACGTCAAAGCCAAGGATACAAGTCTCGAACAGAAGCCTGTCGAGATGAACAAGGAAATATCGTAGTTGAGACATAGTCGATGCTGAGGATGTGGAAGGACCACTTCTGCGGAATGTTAAACGGTGAAGACGAACAAAATTCCCCTGTCAGGCAGAACGAACCATTCAATATTAGCAACGACCTCGAACGATAGAAAATTCTTAGCTTAACCTAAATAAGACTGCTAGAAATGACGGCCTTGATGACTTGGTAAGAAACATCTACCAACTGCTTCCGAAAGTTTTACCCCAACAAGGCTCACTCTCGTATTCCCCTTAAATCCCTTCGTTCCATCTTTTCTTAGCGGTTGCAAATCCAGACTTTAAAATTACGTGTCAACGGGGCTCTCGTAGAACACATACGAGAAGTTGCGATTCTTCGCTTGAGTGATCTGTGTTTGACAGATCGCCACAGGGATTTTCGTAGCAACTCATAAGCCATACCTTGTCGCAAGCATGCCTGAAGTGGGGAACCTAAGTATCTTTTGGCTGATCCACATGATATCATCTAAGCTGCCCCAACTACAGAGGCATAAGGGTACTCAACACCGCCTACAATATCCTATCTGCCGTAATATGTGAACGCCTGAAACCTTTTACCAACAACCCGATTGGCCCTTACCATTGTGGTCTTAGGCCAGGCAAGTCCATGACCGATCAAATTTTTACACTTCGTCAGATCCTGGAAAAACCCATCTCTACCCAACATTGGTAGGACTCAAAGTGATGTCATAGCCACGTTTGCTAGTATAGAGAAGGAAGCGCCAAAAATGGTTTTAGCAGTAAGACTATATGTATATGCTGTAAACACGAAAAAAACACACAACATCGACGAATTAGACAGAACGTCACCATTGACAGATATAACTTTGAGGTAGTACGGGATATTGTCTATCTCGGCTCCCCTATTAACTTTGTCAACAACATCTCGTCAGAAATTTAACGAAGAATTACTCTTGATATTTCTGAATTTTCTCCGGGATAAGAAGGAAATTCAGTAGTAAAGCCCTCACTCGAACTACTAAGGAGATCCTGTATAAGACTCTGATCATCCCAGTCCTGCTTAACGGCGCCGAAGCATGGACCGTCTCAAAAGCGGATGAAGAAATCCTTAGTCGATTCGAGAGGAAAATTCTCGAAAAATGTTCGGTCCCGTTTGCGTTGACGGGTTATGGAGACGAAGATTCAACCAAGAATTATACGATCTGTACAGCGACATGACCCTGGTTAAGAAAAACTCCGCACTTCACGTAGCACATGTAGAACGAATAAACGCCAATACTCCGGCTTTCAGAGTCTTCGATTCCCAGCCAGACGTTGCAGTAGAGGAAGACCTCGCCTTAAGTGGCTCGCACAAGTAGAAACCGACCTCATCCAACTTGGAGTAAGCAACTTGAGGCAGCAGTTAGCTACGGACCGGGCTAATTGGAGAGGCATTATGGTTGAGGCCCAAGTTAATTCCAGTAAGTAAGGGGTAGAGGCTACTCTTAAGCAACCCATGAACATTACCTCAACTAATAATCATGCCTTAGAATTTTAAGACATTGTATGCAATGTCACTGAAAACATATAATATATGTACCGCTATTCCAACAATGTTTCAAACGGGTGTTTTGCTTAAAATATTTCATATATAACTTTTAAAAATATGTATTTAAGTTTTAAGCTCCACTGTAACCTTCCAAGGAACGTGTTTTTCCTCTCTTAATTTTGCTCGGCACACTGTTATGGCATCTGTAAACATAACCTCCATCTGTGTGGGTACCACAGAGGGCACAACCAACAACCAACAGCCAAACATATACACCAACTCGTGTTTTCACAAGTAGTTTTAGGGAAAGTTTTTTTTTCCAGATAAACACGAGAACGGTGGAATGTGTGCTCAATGAGTGCTACCACCTAATGTTCCGCCACTGGTATGCCCTGATGTGGTGCACGCCATTTAAGTGCACTTTTCTAAAACACACTAGGCACTGTTGTTTGCATCCTGGCTGTCTGCTGCTTCTCATACTCGAGTAAACATTTCATTTGAGTTTTAAACCCAAGGAAATAATTTTCCACCGCAGAAGAACGAACAACATACACCAACAACATCTAAATGCAAATGGGCGCAGGGTGTTGGTTAGGGGTTTAGCATCCGAAAATGATTTAGCGATTACCCCCTCATTCCAACAATAGAACTGGGGGCGCCTACAATCTCTACATTTTCACCCGAGACATGCTACATTATCCTGTTTCATACTTCACTAATTCGTAGCACACGGCGCAAAAATTGCCTATACCTCGCCCGAAAAAGGTGAGAAAAGCGTTGCGAATCCTAGGAAAAGCGCGGCTTTTACAAGGAAACAGAAATACAAACAAAAAAAAACTCTTTGCGAGTAAATTTATTTTCGCAGGGAAAACTTTCGCGTACTTTGCTTAAAACTTAATTAAGTGTTAAAATGCCTGCATTGTGTTGTATTGTACAAAACGGGGTAAAAGGATACCCACGAGGTGGCAGGCTGAGCTGAAACTTTCGAGGCAAAACTTTATTAATGCTCGAACGGTTTTTAGGCGGAATTATTGCTTCAAAAGCATTCTGTTCGAGTCTTGGCCTGCTACCTCTTTAACGGTGTACATCCTAGAATGGAAATTTTATTACGTAAATACATTTAGCTTCGTTTCAGATTCGCGCATACACAACAAGAAGTACAACAAGTACACCGAGCCCAAGAGCGGGCATAAGGATGGCTAATAAATTGTTGGCTTTTATCGCTTCACGGCAAGTCGAAGTTTGAAGGGCACCCCACCCATACCAACAACATCCATTTCACAGAAAGGCGATAGCATCTGAGTAGTCGTCCTGTTTAAAGTTTCACTTTGGCAGCTGAACATACTTTGATGAGGACAACGTCTGAAATGATGATGGGTGGTTAAGAAGTCATGTCGCCCTTTGGAGGATGATTGGTTTTGGATGGAATGGTGGCGTCGTCGTCGCCATCGTCGTTTTGAAATCTGTTGCATGATTCATGCGATGGTGCGGTTACAAAGTGAATGGGCATGACATAGGATGGTGGTTTAGTACATCCTTTGTTGTAATTGCTTGAAAATTAATGAACATGATTACAGTCCGTAAGGATAGTGACAGTAATGTAGGTGACGGTGATGATGATAATGATGATGATGATGTAGAAGTAGCATATGGCACGCAATTGAATGATGAGGCAAGACAGCTGGAAGAAACTTTGTGCGAAGTTCCTTTCAGGACACTTGTTGTTTTTGTATTTTTGACAATGGTAGCAAATGGAAATGCTTATTAGGGACGAAGCCATTTTATGAATATCATGATGTGGTCAACAGCTGGTATAATAATAAGGAACACGAAATTGTATTATGTCTGATAGGTGGTAACACGACATAACACTTGAGTTCACAAAATATCCTTGACAATTTAGAGGGGTCTGATAAGACTGTATTTCTTTTTAGTCTGAGTACTTTAAATGCTTGCCATTTATAAACAAGTGGTTATACGCTAGCGAAGAACTTACAAAGAAGAGAGCAGAGATAAGTACGGTTAAAACAATTTACAGAGGAGTACGAGATCTTGTAAATACAATTAGACCGTAAGGATCTTTAAAACAGAGATGGTACACGGCTATTAACAGAACCCTTCTCGTTCAAGGTTTTGTGAATCTCCGCTGTTTAAGTGAAATTGTCCATGAAAAGATCAATTAAGGACTATATAAGCACCTGGAATATCATAAACAGGTAATGAGCGAAAGTCTTGCAGACAAATTGTAGTCTGTAGAAAAAGACAAATGGGAAATTGGCGACACAGTTGTTTAAGTTCTTACACAATTCCGCTATTGCAGTATGGAGCTCTCAAAGATGGATGCTATTAAAGAATTTCGAACTACTAGAGTGCGCATCTCAGCTAAACATTTGGTAGACTTTTCAGATGCGGGCGGTAAGTGCGAAGGGAAATTTCGTCAATAGTATGCGCCGGCGATGCTGTTGTTTGATGCTGGGGTAGCAATGTGAATACTGAGGTATCAATATCAGTAGGTACCCCACATAAAAAATTCTCGTTGTATGAGATGCGCATTCTCTATAGTTCTATACTCTTTGATGCTATCATATACAGCTACGAAGTCGATGAATTATTGATAAAGGGTGATCCATTTCGAGGTTCCCTACTTTTTTAAAGAAAAAAACACAGAAAATTCAAATTTAATGGAGAATGTTTATTATCATTTGAAAGAACATTCTTTGGCATTTATTTTTTGAAGATTATGTCTATCAAATGTTGGCCGTTGTTACGTCACAGATGGTCCATCCGTTGAGTCCAATTTTCGATCACTCGTTCGAGCATTTCGACTGGTAACTGGCGAATGACACGCGTGATGTTTTCCTCCAAGGCCTGAATCGAAGCGGGTTTGTCGGCATAAGCTTTTGACTTTACATATCCCCACAGGAAAAAGTCTAACGGTGTGATATCACACGATCTTGGTGGCCAATCGACCGGCCCAAAACGTGAAATTATGTGCTCACCGAAATGTTCTCTCAATAAGTCCATTGATTGATGCGATGTGTGGGAAGTGGCGCCGTCTTTAGATCACGAGCTTCAATTTCAGGCATCAAATAGTCGGTTATCATGGCACGATAACGGTCGCCATTGACGGTTACGTTCGCACCGGCATAATTTTTAAAGAAATATGGACCGATGATTCCACCGGCCCACAAACCACACCAAACCGTTGTTTTTTCTGGATGAAGTGGCAGTTCTTCAATCTCTTCAGGTTGCTCTTCGTCCCAAATGCGGCAATTTTGTTTGTTTACATACACATTGAGCCAGAAATGGGCCTCAACGCTAAACAAAATTTGCCTCGGATCTTCTTGGAACTTTTCAAGAGTCCATAGAGCGAAGCGATGTCGCTTGGGAAGGTCGAGCGGCTTCAGTTGTTGCAAAAGCTGTATTTTGTACGCTTTCAATTTAAGATCTTGACGTAAGATGCGCCAAGTCGTTCCATACGTCAGTCCGAGTTGCTGCGAACGGCGCCGAATCGACTCTCTACGGTCTTCGTGTACACTCTCAGCTACGGCCGCTATATTTTCTTCACAGCGTGCTGGACGTGGTCTATTCGGTCGAATATTATCCAATAATGAATGCTGGGTCTCACAATGGGTGATGGTGTTGCGAATAGTACGCTCAGTAGGCCGATTATGTTGACCATAAGTTGAGCGAAATGCACGAAACACATTCCTCACAGAACGTGAATTTTCATAATAAAGTTGAACAATTTTTAAACGTTGTTCACGCATAAGTCTTTCCATTATGAAATGCCAAACAATACTAAACAAAAATATCATGACAGTATGACACGACCCACACGTGATCTGTCAAAAAAGGCTATTGGAAAAAATATCTCTACTTGGATCACCCGTTATGTTTAATACTGCTGGTATTCAATCAGGCAGAGAAATTAACATGCCTTCATCAATCAAGACCTTTGTTTTTCGTTTGATGCACGCTCCATGCTATGGCAATATCTCCGGATTTAAAGAGTTCTACAGGTAATCCGTCAGAACTAGCTCCCTTGGTAATCTTCAGCTTTTAGATCGCTGCGTTAACCTCTTCAATACTGTAAAGGAGCCTTAAATTCACGTTGGCTGAGTGTGTCTAGAGACTGGTTGAGCAGTATCCAGACATAACCAACACCAGCTGCTGTAAATATTTCACTTATAATTGCATTTCCTTTGGCTTTACTGAGATATGGATCATTGAATATTTTTTGCATGGAAGTGGTGATACAACTCGTGGTGTTCTTTAAGTGGTGCTACACCTCGGAGCGAACCTAACCTCAACCAACATTCATCTACAATAAGACCGGTCTTTAGCTAACTGCCTCCTGTTGCGCACTCCAAGTTGGTTGACGTCGGTTTTTAATTCTGCGCGCCACTTAAAGCGAGGGGTTCCCTTACTGCGTCCGACGTCTGGCTGGAAATCGAAGACTCTGCGAGCTGGAGTATTGGTGTCCATTTGCAATACATGTCCTAACCTGGGGGCATGTCGCTGTACAGCTCGTATTGTTCATGGTTGAATCTTGGTATCCATAACCCGTCAACGGAAACGGGACCGAAGTTTTTTCGAAGATTTTCCTCTCATATCGACAAAGGATTTCTTCATCCGCTTTTGATACGCTCCATGCTTCAGCGCCGTAGAGCAGGACTGGGATGATCAGGGTATTTTATAGGATCTCCTTAGTAGTTCGAAAGAATGCTTTACTACTTCAATTGCCTTCTTATCCCGAAGAAACAGCGGTTGGCAAGATCAATTCTTCGTTTAATTTCGGACGAGATCTTGTTTTCAGAGTTAATAGCGGAGCCGGGATAGACAAGGTCCCGTACTACCTTAAAGTTAAATCTGTCAATGTTGACATTCTGTCCAATTCGTCGATGTTGTGTGTCCTTTCGTGTTGACAGCATATACTAAGTCTTGCCCTCATTTACTGCAAAGCCCATTATTGCCGCTTTCTGCTCAATACTACCAAACGCAGCTGACACATCACGTTGAGTCCTACCAATGATGTCAGTATCGTCGGCGTATGCTAGTAGTTGCACCTATTTTTAGAAATTGTGCCTCTAGTGTTGGCTGATGGAGGAGCGAGGATACTCCATCGTAATCCTATACAAACGGACGAGTTTAGGCGGTATTCCAAAACTAGACATGGCTCTGTATATTTTTTCTTTATAAATGCTGTCGTATGCGGCTTTGAATTATTTCAATAGGTGGCGAGTATCGATTTGGACTTCTTGGATTTTTTCCAGGATCTGACGAAGTGTGAAAATTTGATCGGTTGTGGACCGCACTGATAAAGACCGATCAGGTTGTTGGAACGGTTTCAAGCGTTCGCATATTACGGCAGGTAGGATCTTGTAGGCGATGTTGTAGTTGGCGCAGTTTAGAGGGTCTCCTTTTTTGTGGATCGGACAAAAGATGCTGAGATTATACTGTTAAGGCATACTTTCTTCCGACCCGATTTGGCTTACGAGCTGGTGGATGTTATTTACCAAGTCACCTTCACCGGCTTTATAAAGCTTAGCAGGAATACCGCCATTTCCGGCAGCCTCATTAATCAGCCTTTTTAGTATGGTGGCTGGGCTTAGTACCATATTCAGCCCCATGGAGATTTATTCCACGGGGTTATTGCACTGTACCCTCTATGATACCAATAAGGTCAAATATGAGGATCCACCCTGTACAGAAACAATGATTTGCTTCCCATAACCATTATAGTAGCGTTTACAAAAGAGCGACTCTTTAAACCTTTTTAATAAAATTTATTGTATTCAGGTTCCATCACCGGAAACATATAGGGCCATTACAGCACCCGCAATTGCACAAAATTGTGTTCCCTAAATCAAACGCTTACCATTATTATTACAACAATATTCCGCTCACTAGTAATAATTATTACATATGTACGACCCCACAAAACACCTCCCCCCAGTCACCTTGTATGATGAATGTGTCCTGGATCCTTTTAAATGCAATAAATTTCATTTCTTCAACACAAAACTCATGCAAACTGCAAACAAATTATTGCTTCCGTCCAGCATTGTGTTGTGTGTATGATGTCACCCCCAAAAATTGGTTGAAAAGTAAAAATACTCACAACTGAGATTTATGCCTCCATTTCTGGGCGACACACTTTTC
This sequence comes from Rhingia rostrata, assembly GCA_949824845.1. Lineage (NCBI taxonomy): Eukaryota > Metazoa > Arthropoda > Insecta > Diptera > Syrphidae > Rhingia > Rhingia rostrata. The sequence continues at coordinate 119,877,383 of OX463756.1, read as the reverse complement.
ATAGAGAGATCGTGCATCCCCCCATCTCACGACTCGCCCAAGGACCAACAATAACAAGCAAACAAAAATACAAAGACTTACATTAAATGAAGGGCAGGCCGAAGGATCGAGTTCCTTATGCATTCCTTAGAAAATTGCCACAATGATATATGACTACTACTGCCATCGGGGGCTTTTGTCCTTTTCCTCTGATAGGTGTTCTTATGTGCACATGTGACCATAGGAGGATATTTTTTTTTTCATCGTTTTGCTCTATTTTGCTGCCGAAATCAGAGCACACACATATGAATAAAGCTCAACTCAAATGGCATTTTCTATAAATGCCTTCACAACGAAAAAGAAAGGCCACCAAGGACGTGCGAGAAGGCAAAAAAAGGGAGTCCCAAAAAATCGTATACGTCGTCGTCGTCTCGTCCTAGGACTATTTTTATGTAATGATTTATTAAAAGAGCTCCTTTGTGGAGTTCATTTTTTTCCTTGGATCGCAATTTTCCTGGTAGGATTTTGCAAACCGTATAACATCGCAGCCGACATGAACACAAATTGTAGCCGATGCGATGGTGGAAAATCAGAAGGAAAATAGAGTTTTTTTTTCTTGAACATGAAGCTTGTCGTTCAGGACTTTCTCTTGGCGGGCGGTATGATTTCTAGGTCAAAACACAAGGTGGGGGTGGTTTTCTGAATAAAAGTGTTACATTGGCTGTGGTTGACGATTGAATTTTTGCCTTGAAGGTGGTGACGTCGGGTAGCAAGGACGTAGCGTCGCCCACCTACAGGTTCACTTCTTTTTATTAAATTTCTTCTTATTTAAGGAAAAGCGATTGGAGATCCTTTGCGGAGGCATATTTGTTTGTTTCTCTTTCCTATGTGTAGGGGTTTGAAATTGAATGGAAACCAAATTATCTTCCGTTATTTCGGAAGACATATTTATGCGTAATATTGGCTTAACAGAGGCGGTTGTCGAAAAGGAATGCCGAATGTTTCGAGGATGCTGAAAGAATGAACATATTGTGGCGCGTACAATATTAATAAAAACATGAGTTTAGGTTAGGTGCCGTCTGTTTCTATGAGTGTGAAGGGCAAATGATCGGATATTTCTGTTTCTGATAGGACTAACATATATTTAATATAAATAAAATATTTGAATTCGCGTATTGTTAGGATATTTTAAAAAGTTTATTTCAAGTTTGTATTTACGTTCGAATATATTACAAATAATGACAAAGTGGGTATCCTGGGTGTTTGGGTTTTTAGAACCCTTTTTACTATAGCACTAGCACTGCTGATTGATTGTCCTAGATCCACAATCCACTTATACCATGAATAGGTCAGCTGTGACACTATCTGAAGTGGCAGGGTTATTATTCTTTGACAACTGCTCTCCGCTTATTGGCATGGGTACATTTGTTTCCCGAATGTTGGCAGTCAGGTCTTGTAGGGTTATACAAACGCGAGATATTCCCTCTAAACCACCTTTTATTGATATGAGGTACGGCAGAAAGTTGGTTGCAATTGGAATGAAAGCTTTTTCTCATGGAATGAAATGTCCCCTGCGTCGTGTTCTTCAAGTAGTGAAAAATAAATGTTCACATACCTACTTCCAATTACTCCTTTGCTAACTGCCACCAGATGTGCACTTCATGTTCTTTGAATACGGTTCTTACTTCTGCGCGCCACCAAAGGCGAGTGTTCCTTTCCGAAGTCTGGCTGGGGATCGAAGGCTTTATCATTAGATCAGCCGCAACTGATGTGCTAGGTTTCTCGCGTCCACCAGCAAGAAACCCCTGGTTTGATCAGCAATGCCGAGATATGCTCGCAGCAAAGAACGAGGCCTACAAGGCTAAGCTGCAGGTGAAGACGAGAGCTGCAATTAAGCTCTGCAGGCAAAGAAGAAGGGAAAAACACCGGATTTTCAGGGAGAAGAAAAACGAGCTAAAAAAGCCCGCGATTGGGGATATAGAGAGGTGCCACTCCAGGAACGATGTTTGCAAGTCCTACCAAAGTGTAGATGTCAAAGCCAACGATACAAGGCTTGAACAGAATCCTGTCAAGATGAACAAACAAATCTCGTAGTTGAGACACAGTCGATGCTGAGGATATGGAAGAACCACTTCTGCAGACTGTTTAACGGCGATGATGAACAACATTCCGCTGTCAGGCAGGACAAACGATGCAATATTGGCAATAACAGCGAAAACTGCTAACCACCCGATCTGCCGTAATATGTGAACGCCTAAAGCCTTTAACCAACAACCCGAACGGCCCTTATCAGTGTGGTTTAAGGCCAGGAATGTGCAAAACCGATCAAATTTTCACACTTTGCAGAAGTAAGAAAAGAAGCAAAAAACTCAAGAAGTCCAAATCGATACTCACCACTTATTTATCTATTTCAAAGCCGCATACGACAGAATTTGTAGAGGCGAAGTATGCAGAGCCATGCCTAGTTTTGGTATACCGTCCAAACTCGCCCTGTTGTGTAGGATGACGATGGAGAATTCTCGCTGCTCCATCAGGGTTGGAAACGACCTCACCGACACATTCGATAGCAAAAAAGGATTTAGGCTAGCCGAGGCGCTGTCATGTGACTTCTTCCAATTTGATTCTTGAAAGGATTTTGCTAAACTCCCTAGCCAGCTCCAGAGGAAAAATCTTCCAAGAATCGGTGCAACTACTAGCTTCCGCATAGCATATTGACATCATCGGTAGGACCTAACGAGATTTTATTGCCACATTTGCTATTATAGAGAAGGAAGCGGCAAAAATGTGTTTAGCACTAAATGAGGGTAACACTATGTATCAGCTGTCAACAGGAAAGGACACACAACATCCACATCGACATTCGACAGAACATCACCATTGACAAATTGCCTATATCGACTCCGCTATCAACTCTGACAACAACATCTCGTCAGAAATTAAACGAAGAATTACTCTTGCCAACCGGAGGCAGTTAGCTAAAGACCGGGCTAATTGTAGAGGCATGTTGGTTGAGGCCTAGATTCATTACTTACTTAAGCGCCACTCAAGTAAGTAAGTGTTTTATACATCACTGCGGCCATATGAGAATCATCTCATTGGAAAGATGAAACACCCTATTGTGCACAAACGAAATTGAATAATTACACGCCACATGCCAATCAAATCTCCTAAACTCTCGTCACAATAATCGTTTCAAAAGTTACGAAATGAGTACCCAGGAATTTCGGCAAGTCCGTCCATCAACTTTATAGGGTCATATAAGCTTCTATGCAGTTACGTAGTTACAAAATTCATATTGTCTTCCAAATGAGAGATCAAGTGAGACTCCAAGTGACCTAACTTTTCTTTGTCAACCCATCAAACCACCACTACTTGCCATTGAATCCAACAGAGTTTTACTGACAGCGCCACCAAAGTTATAATCTTCGTCGTGATGATATGTTTATTTGCCAGCTATTATGACTAAAAAGTTATTGAGCAATAAAATGAGCTTCTGTCTGTATCAATGCTGAGTTTGTCATTCATATGATCTCTGTAAAAATGTAGTCAAATAGTGCTCATGGTCATCTATTGATATGAATATTAATGAAATTCACATCATAAAAGTTCATGTCACAAAGTTTGTATCTTCGGCGACAACCGAAATCAATCGTCATCGACCTTGAAAGACACCGCCCTAACCATAAATTCGTTATTCTCTTATCACCAGACATCCGCTCAGAGTTTGCTGCCCAAAGTTTGTGCCCCAAAAATTAAAGACCACTTCTCATCTGAAAATGGTCACATACATTATACTTAACTAATTTCTGGGGAGAAAAGTAATCAAAACTAATGCTTTCCTCCTCTCGTCGTAGAGTAAAAAAAAAACGAAAATTTTCCCTAAGACGAAACTTTTGCCACCAAAGATTTTGCTCCTGCTCCTGCTCCTGCTCTTTGGCTTCTAATTATCACTGCCCCTTGGTTCAATTAAGTATAATCCGGAAGTACAATATACACTTTGAAGTTGCAGAGTTTGTTGTTGACGAAAAAGTTGAACAATCCTCGCGTCACCACCATCATCCTCTGTCCGCAATGGACGCAATATCCCGCTAAAGTTGAACATCGTATGTGTGTGTGTGTCTTTTTGTTCAGTTAATGTGAAAGGAAAGGTTAACGGCTTGAGGAACTTTTTAATGAATGGTTTACTAAACTCGCATGTGGAGAATGGTAAGTGGCTTTATAATAATGTCGGTCCTGCTAGAATTTACTGGAATCAAAAATAAAGGGTAGATTGTGGTGATGTGATGTCTTCCAATAGAGTGCCAGCTCTGATTTTGAACACTTTCCTGTTGCCACTCCTGGTTTGCTACATTAAATGCTTTTGCATTGATGCGATATTGCGTTTGTGGAACTAGCCAAAATGAAAAACTTATTTCGCTTGATAATGAATATAAATCATGTAAAAGTTTTTCACCATATCTCAACCAACTTATACACCCGCACGACGTACATACATACGAGTTGTGGAAAAAAGGATGAACTAGTATGGTGGTCCGTTGCCGTGCCCGTTTTCGCTATGTTTGACTTTTAGATTTATTGTGTCGACTTACTCCCTGAAATTAGTTGCCCTCCCACTAAAAGGGCTGCCGGAGGCGACCGCCGCCAGAATATTGGCTTGACTGTTGGAATTTAGTTTGTTTTATAACAGACAAAAATATCTCATTAAGTAGTGGAAATATTACGAATACATTTGTCGGATTGGTTAACAGGGGAACGTGGAAATTTCTTTTCTTATTTTTAGATTTGTGGTAGATGTGTCACTATGGTTTTAAGGTTCGCAACAAAAACAAGAATTTCCTGAAATTACTTTGATCCGAAATATCTACATATATAGCTTTTTACATAATATAGGCAGTTAATTCTTTTAGAATATAAGGAATAACGTATGTATGTAATAAAGGGTACTTCATGTTTTATAAAAAAAAAACATGCTCAAGCTATGTTAATTTTAGAGATAGAAATTAGAGTGCCTGACATTATTGTTGAGGCGCGATATAGAAGACAGCGCTGCCTTAAAACACGGGGTGGCTGATGAAATTAATAACTTTTTTTCCATATTAGGTGTTTTAGGTTTTTTTCCATATTAGGTGTGTTTTCGTGAGATTTCGCTATCAAGTGAAGTTAGATTTCACACGGACTACAAATACAACAAACGACTGGGAATTACTTTGTTTTTTATGCAAAGTACTTACTTACATACTTACATAAGTTGCGCTGCAGTCCGAAATGAACCTGGGCTTCAACCAACAATCATCATGTCTTTCCAAATACCCCGGTCCTTAGATAATTTCCTCCAGTTGCGCATTCCAAGTTTGTTGAGGTCGGCTTCTACTTGTGCGCGAGGTTTTCTTCTACTGCGTCTGACGTTTGGCTGGGAATCGAATACTCTGTGAGCCGAAGTAGAGGATTTCATTCTTTCTACATGTCCTAGCAATCTTAAACGTCATATGCGGAATTTTTTGACCAGGTGCATGTCGCTGTACAGCTCGTATAGTTCTTAGTTGAATCACTAAAATCGATCAAGGATTTCTTCATTCGAATTTGCGAAGATCCAGGTGATCAGTGTCTTATATAGGACCTCCTTAGTAGTTAGAGTATATGATTTACTACTGAACTGCATTCTTATCCCGAAGAAAAGGCGGTTGGCAATTCTTCAATCCTTCAATTCAGCAATTCTTCGTTTAATTTCTGAAAAGATGTTGTTGTCAGAGTTAATAACGGAGCCGAGATAGACAAAGACCCGTACTACCTCAAAGTTATATCTGTCCATGGTGACGTTCTGTCCAATTCGTCGATATTATGTGTCCTTTCGTGTTGAAAACAGATACTTAGTCTTGCCCTCATTTACTGCTCAACCCATTATTTCCACTTCCTTCTCTATACTAGCAAACGTGGCTATGACATCACGTTGAGTCCTACCAATGATGTCAATATCGTCGGCTTATGCTAGTAGTTGTAACGATTTTTTGAAAATTGTGATTCTGGTGTTGGCTCGGGGGTTTTGCACAATCCTCTCAACGCATCGCCTTGCCTTAATCATTTTTTTGTATAAGATGCGTCAGTGAGGTCGTTTCCGACCCTGATGAAGCAACGAGAATTCTCAATCGTCATCCTAAACAAACGGACGAGTTTGAGGCGGTATACTAAACCTAGACATATCTCTGTATAATTCGTTGTGATCGATTGTGGATTTTCCTGGCCTAAAACCACACACTGATAAGGGCCAATCAGGTTGTTGGTAAACGGTTTCAAGCGTTTGTTGAGTAGACTTATGCCTCCATAGTTGGCGCAGGTTAGAGGGTCTCCTTTTTTGAGGATCGGGCAAACGTTGCTGAGGTTCCACTCTTCAGGTAAACTTTCATCTGACCAGATTTGGCTTATAAGTTGGTGGATGTTACTTACCAAGTCATCTCCGCCGGCTTTCTAAAGCTGTGCGGTAATTCCATTATTTCCGGTAGACTTATTAAGCTCGAGTTTAGATATTGCTATCCTCACTTCACTCAGTCCGGGTGGTTGCTAGTTTTCGCTGTCGTTGCCAATATTGAATGGTTCGTTCTGCCTGACAGAATGTTGTTCGTCATCGCCGTTTAACATTCTGCAGAAGTGGTTCTTCCATATCCTCAGCATCGACTTTGTCTCAACTACGATATTTCCTTGTTCTTCTCGACAGGATTCTGTTCGAGCCTTGTATCCTTAGCTTTGACGTTTTATACTTTGATAAAACTTGCGAACATCGTTTCTGGAGTGGTAGCTCTCTATAGCCTCGATCGCGCAGTTTTCTTGCTCTTGTTTTTTTCTTTCTGCAAAGTCGGTGTTCTTACTTTCTGTTCTGCCTATAGAGCTTAATGAAAGCTCTCGTCTTAACCTGCACTTAGCCTTGTAGGCCTCGTTCTTGACTGCGAGCATATGTCGACATTGTTCATCAAACCAGGGGTTTCTTAGATGAGAGGTTAAAGCATACGTGTTGCGCGCAGGTCTTGGCGTTCACTTGCGAATGCAGTCTTTCGACATTAAAATTTGTTCACAATATTTCTGGATCGTGGTGGCCTGGTGTATATGCGCATTCTCACCATGGCTGCAACAAGGTAGTGGTCCGAGTCGATGTTAGCTAATCAGTATATTCGGATATCCAAAATACTGGATGCGTTGCTCCTGTCTTTCGCAATGTGATCAATTTTGTTGATCGTTCGTTGATCTGGAGACTTCATGTGCCCTTATGGGTATCGAGGTAAGGAAACCGTGTGCTGGCTATAGTGTCATTTCGTCCCGTAGCAAAGTCAATTAGCCTAACTTCGTTACCAGACGTGTGGTCGTGTAGGCTATGTTTTCCCACAATACTGCAAAAGATGTGTTCTCTTCCTACATTTGCACTAGAATTTTTTGCATTTTAACATCGTACTTCAGTAGTCGCTCATTGGTTTTGTCAAGGAGCTCATAGAAGCAGTCCTAAGCTATATCATCTTTTTCCTCCGTTGGGGCGTGAGCGCATTAAAGGCTTAAGTTGGTACATTTGGCCTTGAAACAGATTCTTATTTTCGTATTTTCTAGATGGTCGTAATGTGTCTGCTTTTTAGCAGCTTAGGGATTCCGCTAGTTATTCGCTCGCAACTCTCCAGTTTAAAGGTGCAGGTACGAACGTTGTTGTATTTTTTTCATTTAGCAGGGTAGTTCACAATAAAATCGCTCCTTTCCAAGGCTATTGGTTACTTCGTTACAAATACTTTTTTCCATGGTTTCGTAGTTAACCCAAAGCACAACCCCCAACCTGGAGGGCTAGTTCCAATTTATTAGATACCCCTAGGACACGGGGCCATCAGTTTCCACTACGGGATCGAGAGCTGCCGTTGGCCCTTCGGTTCATCCTCCACCATCTCTGTTCAATGGGGACTTACTTATCCTTGAAATTCCTAGAAAACCTGTTGTCCGAATATGTCCGCTTATTGTTTGCTTGCAGCTGTCCTGTTTAATGTTCTCACATATTAGGTGCAGATACGACAGTACGTTTTTTCCATGGTTGGGTAGTTAACCCAAAGCACAACCCTTAACCTGGAGGGCCAGTTCCAATTTATTAGATACCCATATGACACGGGGCCATCAGTATCCACTACGAGACTCAGTGCTGCCGTTGGCCTTTCGGTTCATCCGCCACCATCTCTGTTCAAGTGGCCTGACTAACCCTTGAAATTCCTAGACAACCTCTTGTCCGAATATTTCGCAGCTGCTTGTCTAGGTTTGCCTGGTACAGCAGGCCACTCTGACCTGGCTTTTTATAGTGTTGCTGTTTTTTTTTTTGTCGTGTTATCAACACTGGCTAATTATTTTATTGATATTACATTTTTTCAACTATTAAACAATCAATGTAATTATTAACAATAACTATTTTTGACTATTTTGATTGTAAAATATTGCTGTTTTTATTTTCAGTTGATGTGTTGCAGTATATCATAACTATTTAAGCAATAACACATAACGCCACTTATGGCTACATATGTGCATAGTTAAACTTGACGTTATCAATTAGTTGTTGAATGACTGTAAATATTTTTTTTCCACTGAAGGTATAGCCAATTTCCGTAGCTGGATACTGCCATCGATTAAATCCATAAATTGTTGTTTTGAATAAATAAAAACACCTGCTTTCACTTTTTCCAAATATTTACCTGAAAGTTCCTGTGTAAATTGTAGAAAAAGCTGAATAACAAGTTCCCGGAAAATTCTTAAAAATAGACTGCAAGGAACATTATATTTTTCACATTTACATAACAACACTAAATTAGAGGTGAAGCTGACCGAATGTTATATCCGTTAATAAAAAAAAGTGGACGTAGTTTAATTTTAATGTTTCTTTATTCGTCGCTATAAAAATTAACTCAGGGCCAGGCGACCAATTTCTCGATCAACCTGTCCACTCAACACCCTATGGATACAATCGTATGAATTTCCAAAGGCGGCTCCAACTATTTGTTGTGTGCAAACCTTGCTAGATTATTCAACAGACTGCAACATTTTCTTTTCTTTTTTTTTAGATTAAGGTTTTTATTTATTCAGTCATACTATTTACAAATTGTCTTAGAACTAAACTTATATCTAAAATTAATTTGTCAGCTCAACAATAGGGGCCCGATGTATATCTTATGGCTAGGGATACATTGTTTATTACAATATTAGTGTTTACTTAATCTAATACATGATAATAATTTAAAAGATAAAATTGACGGTATTGAGGGTAAAAACAGATATTTTTAAAGAGAGAGTGTCCGCTGGTGTTTTTTTCATAGAATGGTTGATCTTCGTTATGTATTATTGCTTCAAATTCTGGGGCGTTGATTGATCTTACATAAAGGTATCGGTGACTGGGCTCCAAAGGCTGTTGTAGAAGCTCTTGAATATCCTGATTGGGGTGGTCGCTGAGATTCTCCAATATTTTACGAGACAGCATCATCATGAATTGTTCGATGGGCAGGCATCTCGCTTCATCGTAGAGCCTCTTCGTCCTGATATATTTCAGTGTTGTAGGGTTTCGATGTAGTCCGGTGCAAGAGCGTAAAATCTTCCTCTCGAATACTCCAATCCTTTCCATGACAGTGGGCGAAATGGTGAACCAAATGGGAAAGGCGTAGGAAATGATTGCAACATTTTCACATTTCGTTCTCTCTTATATACTCATTTTCGGTAGCACATCACTAACGTGCAGTGGTCTGGCATTTATTTCCTTAAACTTAAAAATAATATGAATTTTGTATTCAATCTCAATTTCATATTCACAAAATGTTCAATAAAATGTTTGTTTTCAAATTTTAAGCAAACAAAGTAAATATGTTCTATAAAGAATATGATAAAAATGTTATACAAGATTTATTTACTTACCAAGGTATATCGGTAAGGTATATCGGTATATTCCAGCGAAGGTTTTATGATGGGTTAAACCTCTAAAATAGTTCTTAGAGTGTGAGATTGAGTTGGGATAGTACACCTACTCAACATCAGGATGCTCTGAAATCAATTTCTTGAATTTCTAAGATTGGTACCACTTTTGAGATTGGTAGCCCTTTTAACGAAACACGAGAAATGTTAATCTATGCTAACTCTTATTTCGTTTCGTTTCGTTGAAAGAAAACGGGCAGTCACAGTGGGCCAACTTTATACAATCCGTTGCAAAAATTATATTTAGCATGTCCTTGAAATCTACAACTAATTTATTTACTGGATTAGGAAATATTTTAAGCCTCAAAAACTGAAAGAAATTTTAAATAGTTGGAAAGATTTTTCGAGCTTATAAAAAGGACCATTTGTATTACAATTATTATCCCATTTTTCTTATTTGGCAAAATTTTAAGATTTCGACCCATTTTATTTTTACTTTGAGTTGAGGTTTGAAAAACCATTCGGAAACTTTAGTCTAAACTCAACGAAAATTTAATATTTGACTATTTCTGAAAAATTGACTAACAAAACCATCTGCCACTTTTTGCTTATTTACGTTTTTGACAAATTTTACGGAATGCTGCCAATAGAACAATACACTCCAGAAATGATAAATTTGTTAGAAGAGAAAATGATTGTTTTCGTGAAAATTTTGCACCTCGAGATTTTGATTGATTCTAACTTTATAACATCATATCCCAAAAAAGTGGTTTTTGGAATTCTGTCCGGATTATCCATATAACGGATTTTCGCATTAAGACCATATAAAGAAAATTGTCAGTTTCTCGCAAAGAATTTGGTTAAGTTGAATGAAATTTAATTTATATTCTACGAGCTATTACTGCGAGCAATGATTCAGTTTCACCCCGACTACGTTTAAACGGAATTTCCAATTTTGGCCAATAACGGAAAATCATTGTTATTCACTTTGACATTGATTCCCCGACTTGGGATTTGATCTAACGCACAACTCGCTGTGAAAGAGAAAGTTGCGTATGACCCAGTCGTGCACCCATCACTCGCTTTTTACACAATTGTTTAAAAAAAACTATGGTTGGGTGTTATAGAACGAGTGTAACTCTGACTACACTTCAACGGGATTTAGCTTGCTAAACGATCAGCGTAATTGTTGATAACACGACGAAAAACAGCAACACTACAAACATCCAGGTTAGAATGGCACGGAATGAATACCTAAACAACCCGCTTCGACATATTCGGACAACAGGTTGTCTAGGAATTTCAACGGTAAGTAAGGTAAAGGTAAAAAGGACAACGACATTCGTACCTGCACCTGGAAGGTGAGATCATTAAACTGGAGAGCTGCAAGCGAACAACTAGCGGAATCCCTAAGCTGCTACAAAGCAGACACATTACGACCATACAGAAAAAACGATGGGACAGGCTGGCCAAAAAGAGGATGCTTAATCTACTACGGACCGTGTTGTATTGAGAAGTCTTAAATGCGCTCACACCCCAACGGAGGATAAAGATGATATAGCTAAGGATTGCTTCAACGAGCTCCTTGACAAAAACAAATGAGCGATTACTGAAGTACGCTGTAAAAATCGTGCTAGGACATTTTATCACAAAGGTGGGCAGAGAAGACATCTTAAGCATTGTAGTCAGAAAATATAGCACACACCACAACACGTCTTGTAACGGACTGATTGTAATTGACTTCGCTACGGAACGAAATGCCACTATAGTCAGCACACGGTTTTCTCACCACGATATCCATAAGGGGGCACTGCGGTCTCAAGATGAACAAACAGTCAACCAACTAGATCCCACTGCGATAGACAAGAGGCACGCGTCTAGTATTTTGGATGTCCAAACATTCCGAGGAGCTAACATCGACGCGGACCACTACCTTGTTGCACCCAAGGTAAGAATGCCTCAACAATCCAGAAATACCGTGAAAGACTGCAATCGCAAGAGACCGCCAAGACCTTAGCGCAACGCGTATCCCTTAACCTCTCGATTAACACCATACCACTAGCATCGAATGTCGAAGAACAATGGCAACGATGCCAACAAATAATGAGACCAGCCGCAACTGATGTGCTTGGATTCTCGCGCCCACCAGCGAGAAACCCCTGGTTTGATGAGGAGTGTCGACAGATGATTGCAGCCAAGAAAGAGGCCTACAAGGCTAAGCTGCAGGTGAAGACGAGAGCTGCCGTTGAGCTCTATAGGCAGAGAAGAAGTGAAGAACACAGGCTTTTCAGAAAACGAGCAAGAAAAGCGCGCGATCGAGGATATAGAGAGGAGCCATTCCTGAAACGATGTTCGCAAGTTTTACCAAAATGTAAAACGTCAAAGCCAAGGATACAAGGCTCGAACAGAATCCTGTCGAGATGAAGAAGGAAATATCGTAGTTGAGACACAGTCAATGCTGAGAATATGGAAGAACCACTTCTGCAGACTGTTAAACGGCGATGACGAACAACATTCTGCTGTCAGTCAGAACGAACAATTCAATATTGGCAACGACAGCGAAAACTGCCACCACCCGACCTGAATGAAGTGTGGGTAGCAATATCTAAACTCAAGCTGTATAAGGCTGACGGAAATGACGGCCTTCAAGCCGTGCTTTCAAATGCCGGCTGAGATGATTGGGTAAGTAACATCCACCAACTCATAAGCCAAACTGGTCGGAAGAAAGCACACCTGAAGAATGGAACCCCAGCATCTTTTGCCCGATCCACAAAAAAGGAGACCCTCTAAGCCACGCCAACTACAGGAGCATAAGTCTTCCTATCTGCCATAACATTCGAACGCCTGAAAGCGTTTACCAACAACCTGATCGGCCCTAATCATTGTGGTCTTAGGTCAGGAAAGTCCACAGCCGATCAAATTTTTACGCTGGAAAAAAAAACCAAGAAGTCCAAATCGATACCCACCACCTATTCATCAATTTCAAAGCCGCATAAGAGAGCATTTTTGGAGACGACCTATAGAGAGCCATGTCTAGTTTTGGTATCCCGTCAAACTTGTACGTTTGCTTAGGATGACGATGCAGAATTCTCGTTGCTCAATCGTCGGATACGACCTCACAGACACATTCAATACCAAAAAAAGGCAATTTGATTCTTGTGAGGATTGTGCAGAACTCCCGAGCCAACACCAGAGTTACAATTTTACAAAAATCGGTGGCTATGACACAACGTGATGTCATAGCCACGTTTGCTAGTATGGTGAAGGAAGCGGCGAAAATGGGTTTAGCAGTAAATGAGGGCAAGACAATGTATATGCTGTCAACACGAGAGGACAGACAACAATAACGAATCGGACAGAATATCACCCATGACAGGTATAACTTTGAGGTAGTACGGGACTTTGTCTATCTCGGCTTCGCTATTAACTCTGACAACAACATCTCGCCAGATATTAAACGAAGAATTACTCTTGCCAACCACAGTTTCTCCAGGCTAAGAAGCAATTCATTAGTAGTAAAGCCCTCACTCGGACTACTAATGAGATCTTACATAAGACCCTGATGATCCCAGTCCTGCTCTACGGCGTTGAAGCATGGACCGCCTCAGAAGCGGATGAAGAAATCCTTGGTCGAAAAATTCTTCGAAAAATCTTCGGTCCTGTTTCTTACATAAGACCCTGACGATCCCAGTCCTGCTCTGCGGCGTTGAAGCATGGACCGCCTCAGAAGCGGATGAAGAAATCCTTGGTCGAAAAATTCTTCGAAATATCTTCGGCCCTGTTTGCGTCGACGGGCTATGGAGACGGAGATTGAAGCAAGAACTATACGATCTGTACAGCGACATGCCCCTAGTCAAAAAATTCCGCATTGGCCGTTTAAGATGGCAATGATATGCAGAACGAATGGATACCAACACTCAGGCTGGCAGAGTCATCGATTCATATCCAGACATCGGACTCAGTAGAAGATGAACTCGTCTTAAGTAAAACGCACAAGAAGAAACCGACCCCAACCAACTTGGAGTGCGCAACTGGAGGAAGTTAGCTAATTGGAGAGGCATTTTGGTTGAGGACCAGGTTCATTTCGGACCCTTATTTCGTACACAATAAACGATAATTCAATCAAACTGAAATATATGTAAAAGTAAAGCTATGCCATTACAAGCCATTACTCGAAAACACATTTATCAAAAAAAAGTACTTATATTGTATTTTTCAAAATAGATTCAATTTTCCAGCCTTTCTTAGATATTAAATGCGATTTTTTCAAAAGCCTACATTTCCTAAGATACACCTTTTCACACCTGAAATTCTTCCTTTTTGAGATATATTTGAATAATTTTTACATTTGTATGCGTGTGCGTAATATGAAATCATTTTTCAGCCTACAAGGTTGTATACATGGTACTTATTCAAATACCACAGATATGGTCGGTCATCCCCCATACCTCTTGACGTAACAGCCAGTCGAAATAAATTATCAAAATCATCTCCGAATCATTCATTTATCATTTGATTATATTTTTTTTTTGCACGGCCAGGTAGACCGAGTTGAATGTCCTTCAGCGGCAGTTTCTAATGCCATCACCTAACCCAAACAAATCAGTTTGACATACATACATCCTGACGTTTGTCGTAACCTCAGCAAAAAGGCTTTGAAAGAGGAAATCATCGAAAAACTCCCATGACCTCTTCCTGGAGAAATGACAAAAACATCGCATTCATTGTGGATTGTGGATGTTGTCTGCGACAGCGCATGTCCTTGCAAAGTATAAAGACAGAAATAATATTCTGTTTAGGTTGTCCATAAACACACTGTTGATGACATGAATGTGTTCTTTTCAAATTAAGATATGCCGCGCGGTTTTGCTGGAATTCAAGCGTATCTTGTGCATCCATGCAGGACTTGTAGGTGAGAGCAACTTTGTTAATGGTGTCTGTTTTGATTGTAGTCCGCATTTGCCAAACAGCGGGTGTAATAGAATGGAATCCATTGTTCTATTTTCATCAGTTTAGCCAACTGCAATTATCCTTGTCATGAATGGCAAATATTTTGACAGAGGTCTGATGTGACGAACAATAGCGTGACTGAAGAGATGCAGATGGTTTCAAGCACTCACCAAAATGTCTCCTATTGTCAAAGGCGGTCTCTTTCAAAGGAGTTAACATGATAGTGCTTGGGGCAGTTGTAGACAACGGTTGAAATAGCTGTTGGAAGGCAAATTTTTTGAATCAGATGTCAAGTTCATTGAAGTTGGAGGAATGTTTTCAGCATCAAGATAAGTTTCGAAATGATTTTTAAACTATGTAGGTCAGCAGAGTCCATCAGAAACTTAATTGACTGACAAGAATTTTATTGTTTCACTCTCATAGTTTTTGTTATGTACACAGAAATTGCCTATGGCAGCACAACAAAGTTCATTGAGACTTTTTGTTTGTATTTTGGAGGCCAAATGCTTGAGGACTTGTTTGTGCGACTTGATGTTGTTGATATAGAATGAGTTCAACTTAAGCAAGAAAATGAGAAAATATGCACTGCAAAGGAATCTGTTGAAATCGACAGTTGTTTGGATAATCACTGTTGCATATTCATGGATTATATTTTACAATGTGTATCCTGAAAATGCGAATTTTTTTCTCTAAAAATAAAATAAAATTTAAGCCCCAAGTAAGAATGGACAAAGTGCAACAACAGGTCATCTAGAAATGGCATGGTGGCGGATGGTTTTAAAGCCTAACTGCAGCGCTCGAATCCTTGTCGGATACTGATAACCCGACGTTCTAGGGGTATAGTATTGAATTGAAATAGCCCTCTTCAGGATAACTTTTCAAAAAGTGTTAGTTAGGAGAACAACAACAGTCTCTGATAACAGTTCAGGGAACATCAAAGATAGAACAGATACGAACTCCATGTAGAGCAGTCAAACTCATTTCAGTGTGCGGGCCAAATTCTTCGAAAATTATAGTTCAAACTCACTTGCGGGCTTCTTTGGCTATTAAAAATAAAATTTTCATGTGAAAATTGAGTGCAAATAATTCATAAAGAAAACAAACAACAAATTTATGGAAATATATTTATTAATAATAATTCGCTGTGCAAGTTAACACGCCGCTCGATATCACGCACTTAAAGAATGGGCAGCTTATCACACGGATCCGCTGAATCATCAGGTGTCAACCTGAAACCTGTTTCAACAAAGAACGAACCTGTTCCCAGGTGACTATTCAGTTAATTGACTGGATGAATTCGCGAAGTACCGTATTGGATTCACGCTCACAACAAAGAATAGCAGGTCAGCATAAATTCATGGGAACCAATTGGCACGCAGGAAAGCTGGTTCCGGATCGATGGTTGGAGAGGCAGCCTATTGTTAGAGCGTTCCCGAATCAAGTTTTTTATTTGTCAGTCCAACAGTTGGGACCGCCCCTAGGGCGCGCGTTCGCAGTTTTTTTAGAATCCTCTTCAAGGATATCTTTAACTGGCGCCCGAGCAGGGACCTGCTGAAAATCAAATCCTTTTTATTGTGCGAACTGTTGTGTCCTTCCACACAGGGCCGGTGATTAATGAGTATGCTCTATCGAGTGCACGGTGATGTAGTGCATGCAACACATTGCCTGTTACCCAGCAACAGGAGATTGTCATACCCATGGCTACATGCAATTTCGTCAGTACTAAGAGACCAGATTGTGAAATGCTTGTGCTATTAGTAGGTTGCTTGCAATACTAACGTTTGCAACCAAAAAGGAATTACACAACTCAATCCAAAGCCGGCTTCTTTAACCCCGCGTAATGAAACGTGAAATTATCCTACAATTATTATTTTGTAATTACAGAAATCGTGTATATAATAAAAACACATAAAAAGAGACGAAATTAAAAAAACAACAATGATTTGTGTAATACTCATCTGCTTAGCGTGCGACATACAGGGTCTCCAAATCTTCACAAGTCATTCAAGGAAGGAAAGGATGGATCGTCGACGGAAGTTTCAAATTGGTGCATGTAATCGATCTAGCTCGCTTTGAACTTATGCTAGGGAAGGTATCCGACGCAGTCGGCACAACCGTCCAAGGTCAGGACATGAGAATAATCGTCGAATTCCATTTGCGGCAGATTAGGAACCTTCTGAAGAACAGCCCCGTAAGAAGATGAGATCCATTGACTGGATAGGAACTGCATGGAAGCGGATCGCTGGGTGTCCAGATGCTTAAGACTGGAAAACTCTTCTCGATAACGAACAACGAATAGTTACCAACAACAACCAAGAAATTACGCGGAAAGTCAGTACTCCTAAGAACGGGATTAAAGATACCATGACTGGGAGACTGGAGCAGGACATTCTGAATGAGGTGCAGGTGACCAAAGAGGAAATCAATGAAACAGTTCGCGAATTACAGACGGCAAAGAGTGGCATAGTAAACAGCAACCCACTCGATAAAGATGAAATCGGTGGGATTGTCACCGAGATTGAAACCTTACCATACGCAAACGAAATCGAGGCCATAGAATACGGAACCCTATCGGTTTTTTTTTTTTTAAATTAAATGGTTCTATATATTCTGTCAATGCCAAAGGTGGGCCACGAAGAATACAACCAGGGCAAACTGGGGCATCGATAATCAACGGGAAACAAATCGACCAGCCTACAATAGGATGTTCGTTACTCAAAAGGAGACATATGGTATGATAAGCAATTGCCTTTCTAATGGGTGATCCAAGTGGAGATACTTTTTTCAATAGCCTTTTTTTGACAGATCACGTGTGAGTCGTGTCATGCTGTCATGTTATTTTTGTTTAGTATTGTTTGGCATTTCATAATGGAAAGACTTACGCGTGAACAACGTTTACAAATTGTTCAACTTTATTATGAAAATTCACGTTCTGTGAGGAATGTGTTTCGTGCACATCGCTCAACTTATGGTCAACATAATCGGCCTACTGAGCGTACTATTCGCAACACCATAACCCATTTTGAGACCCAGCATTTATTATTGGATAATATTCGACCAAATAGACCACGTCCAGCACGCTGTGAAGAAAATATAGCGGCCGTAGCTGAGAGTGTACACGAAGACCGTAGAGAGTCGATTCGGCGCCGTTCGCAGCAACTCGGACTGGCGTATGGAACGACTTGGCGCATTTTACGTCAAGATATTAAATTGGAAGCGTACAAAATACAGCTTGTGCAACAACTGAAGCCGCTCGACCTTCCCAAACGACATCGCTTCGCTCTATGGGCTCTTGAAAAGTTCCAAGAAGATCCGACATTTTCGAGGCAAATTTTGTTTAGCGATGAGGCCCATTTCTGGCTCAATGGGTATGTTAACAAACAAAACTTCATCCAGAAAAAACAACGGTTTGGTGTGGTTTGTGGGCCGGTGGAATCATCGGTCCATATTTCTTTAAAAATTATGCCGCTGCGAACGTAACCGTCAATGGCGACCGTTATCGTGCCATGCTAACCGACTATTTGATGCCTGAAATTGAAGCTCGTGATCTCGGCGACATTTGGTTTCAGCAAGACGGCGCCACTTCCCACACATCGCATCAATCAATGGACTTTTTGAAAGAACTTTTCGGTGAGCACATAATTTCACGTTTTGGGCCGGTCGATTGGCCACCAAGATCGTGTTATATCACACCTTTAGACTTTTTCCTGTGGGGATATGTAAAGTCAAAAGCTTATGCCGACAAACCCGCTTCGATTCAGGCCTTGGAGGAAAACATCACGCGTGTCATTCGCCAGTTACCAGTCGAAATGCTCGAACGAGTGATCGAAAATTGGACTGAACGGATGGACCATCTGCGACGTAGCAACGGCCAACATTTGATAGACATAATCTTCAAAAAATAAATGCCAAAGAATGTTCTTTCAAATGATAATAAACATTCTCCATAAAAGTTGAATTTTCTGTGTTTTTTTCTTTAAAAAATTAGAGAACCTCGAAATGGATCACCCTTTATAAGCAACACGACGGTGTGCAAGGAGTCTATGTCGAAAAGAATCCCAGAAGAAAACTGCATAGCATGTGGGTGGCCGCGGTGTAGTGGTAATGTGTTCGTCTGTTGAGTGGAAGGTTGCGCGTTCAATCCCAGCCAAAATCCATTTCACTTTTGTTTAAAAGAAAATAAAAAGGTCGGTGTAATACCTAAAAGTATGCACACCATCTTGAATTTCTTCAAATTTAACGAACACAAGAAAAAGTGACTCCCCGAAGCTAGTTCGGACACCACTCATGGAGTCTCCACTACATCCAAAATCTTTCCTATCCTCTCTTTCTTCCCCTTCTCTAACGCTCGTACTATGGTAACATATAAAGGGTATACATAACCCCTTGAGTACGTGTAAATTAT
This sequence comes from Rhingia rostrata, assembly GCA_949824845.1. NCBI lineage: Eukaryota > Metazoa > Arthropoda > Insecta > Diptera > Syrphidae > Rhingia > Rhingia rostrata. Next base: position 119,858,146 of record OX463756.1, on the reverse strand, counting down.
AAAAAAATAAATAGCTAGATTGCTAAAAGGAGGTTCGGCAACCTGCATATTCCATACCAACACAGTAGAAGTAATTGAACTCATCGAAGATGACACCATTTTTGTCACAAACTTTAAGTTGCATTTAATATCTTATAACACCCCCCAGATTACTTACAGACACTTACATTATTCAGATTAAACACGAGTCGTTTTAATTGGGAAACAGGACGTATTCGAGTTACAGTAGCACTGTCCTGCAAGCCCTACTTCCAGCTCTGATGAATATCACCAGCTATAAATTCAAATTTGACATGGAATATGTACACGAACTCAACGCAAACAACAGAGAGCAGCTAGGTAATTCAAGAATTTCTATCCTTACAGACGCTGCAATATTCCTATTCGTAATATCGGTCTGCTCCCTTATCTGATCCTTAGATTCAGTTTCATAAAGTTTGGACAATATTTTTTTTTTTTGTAATTATGTTTGGACAAAATTCAAACTAGAATGTCTTTTCAGCTTTTTTTTATTTTTTTTTATAATCTCGGATGTTTTTTTTAGGTTTGTTGGAAACTCTTTCATTATAAAGGGTTTTTCAATAAGAGCGCTACAAAAGTTTTTTTTAAATAAAACAAAAACAGTTTTGGATAACAATGAAATTCCTTATTCCTGTTAAAGTACGTTCGATGCCATTATGTATGAAACTCGAATTCTCTTGTATGGTCACCACGGGTACGCTTGCAGAAGTCCAGACGCTGAACCCAATTTTCGACGGTTTTCAAGCTTAAATCGACCATACTGCGGCAAATTTCACGTTCGATATTCGTACGAAGTTCATCAATCGTCGTTGGCTTGTTTGCATAGACCATAGACTTGACGTAGCCCCACAGGAAATAGTCTAACGGCGGCAAATCGCACGACCCAGTCGGCCAAGCGACTGGACTATTTCGTGAGATAACACGTCCTCCAAACTTGGTTTCCAATAAATTGATTGTGACATTCGCTGTGTGCCTTGTGGCACCGTCCTATTGAAAACGCATGTCCTTCAAGTCCATATCATCCATTTGGGGCTAAAAATTGTCGGTTATCATTGAACGGTAGCGATTCCCATTCACAGTAACGTGCCGGTCTTGATCATTTCATTTCATTTCATTTGTGTTTATTTAGCAGGTAATAAGCTATTATAACATTTAATATATTTTCTTAAAACTAAAATGGTATACATTTATCTTTCACAATTATTTCTTACATACGTAATAATGTGTTTTTTAAACCTTATTAAATTGGTTTCATTTTTGATTTCTGAGGGTAATTCATTATACATCTTAAATCCCTTATAAAAAACACTGTTTTGGGCGTTTTGAGTTCTTAATAGTGGAAGACGAATATCATTTCTATTTCTCACATTATAATTGTGTACATTTTCAACATACATTATTTTATCACATAAATAATTAGGCAACATTCCGGACTTCATTTTAAAGACAAAAATTAATACATTCATTACTGTTCTTTGTTTCACATTTAACCATTTCAATACACTTAACATATTCACAGTCGGTGTTAGCCAATGACATTTTAAAATAATTCTCATAGCTTTATTTTGAAATTTTTGCAATCTTTCCATCATTGTTGCGTTTGATGAATATATTATTGTTGAACAATACTCAAAATGAGGTTTAATAATTGAATTATAGATATTAATTGCACTAACAAGAGGTATTCGTTTTCTAATTCTTCCAAAGAATCCAATTTTTTTACTAATTTTTTTTGATATGTATTGAATGTGACTGCTAAAATTCAAACGTGTATCAATAACAATTCCTAAATATTTAATTTCATTAATTACTTCTATTTTTTCACCATTTATTATAATATCTGCCTCAGGTTGTCCATTTATGACCATGCATTTGGTTTTACTTATATTTAGACTTAGTTTGTTCATTTGAAACCACTTGTAAAGGCTTTCTAGATCATTATTTATTTTGTCTATACATTCATTTACGTTTTTTGATGATATGTAGAGTAGACCATCATCTGCGAACAACTGTATTGAAGCGTACTTTGATACTCTTGGCATTTCATTTACATAAATAATAAATAGCAGCGCTCCCAAAACTGATCCTTGTGGTACTCCTAAATTAACTTTTATCGCCTCAGAAATTGCCTCCTCAACTCTTGTTCTTTGCCTGCGTTCATTTAAATATGACTGGAACCATTTAAATTCTGCATCTCTTATACCATATTGATGTAACTTGTTCAGAAGGATGTTCCTGTCTATTGTCTCAAAAGCTCTTCTTAGGTCGATAAAAACAGCAACAATCTTCTTATTTTGTTGAACTTCATATTTCCAATCCGCGATGATCAGGTTTAGTAAAGATTCACAACTATGCCTGCCTCTGAACCCAGATTCACATTCTACGAACAATCGATTGTCTTCCATATATTTTTGAAGTTGAATTTGCACCACTTTTTCCAGTATTTTAGCTTCATTTGGCAACATATTAACAGGACGAAAATCAGATGGCTCTTTCGGGTTATTCACTTTTGCAATCGGTATTACAATCGCCTCTTTCCATAGGTTCGGATACACTCCTTCAGTCATCGATTTATTTATTAGTGCGCACAATTTCATACCGATAATGTGAAACGCGTCTAAAATCATGTTCATACTTAACTTATTTGGATCCTTCTTATTTTTCATATTTTTCAAAATACTTTTTAGCTCATTAGGTATTATGGACTTAAATTTAAATATTGTGCTTACATTTGAAATAATATTTTCGTAAGAGACATTGGGAATAGTTCTATTCAATAGACTGACACTTTGTACAAAAAAGACATTAAAATTTGTTGCCAGCATCGCGCAGTCTTTTACTAGCACACCATCAAAAACAACACTTTTTATTGCACTTTTCTGCTCTTTGAGTACTAGCATTTTTATCGTTCGCCACATTGTTTTCTGGTCACTAGAAGATTGAATCTTATAGTTTACATAATTACTTTTTGCTCGATCAATAGCTGATTTAAACTCATTTCTAGCCACTCTAAAATTTTCCCAGTCACTTGATAGATTGGACCACACTGCTCTTTTATGTTTGTAAATTTTCATATTTCTCATTACTTTAAGTTGGTTATCGAACCATGGATTTGTTCCCTTAATATTTATATTTCTTATACATTTCAAACTATTCACCGCTGTTTTCAAACAGTCCGATACAATGTTTGCAGTCAGGTTTACATCCCCAACTTCCCATAAATTTGCGAAATCTTCGAGTCCAAGGTACACGCGGTCACAGAAGCGAATTTTATTGTATTTCAACGTTTCTATTTTTGTATTTACACTTTTCACTGATTGATCCATTTCTATCTTTATTTCAATGCTTTCGTGATCACTAATTTTATATATATCTATCACATTGCCTTGCACTTTATTTGAGTTTGATATCACGTAATCCACAATAGTCCTTGTTGTTGTCCCTATGTTTCTTGAATCACCCGTATTTCGTGAGGTATGTGCTATCCTGGTGGGTTCGTTAACTAATTGAATAAAATCACTGTCATTTATAATTTGTTCAATTCGTAGTTTATATGTATCACTTTTTAACCAGTCTATATTGAAATCTCCCATAACTATTATTGTGCTTTCATTAGACGGAAGCTTTTCCATACACTCCCGAAATTTATCACAAAACAACCTTTCCGATGTACTTGGTGATCTGTATAGTCCCACCAGCAACATATTATGCTTTCCAAATTTTATTTTTAGGGCTAAGCACCACAATTCTACGTTTATGGATACGTTTTCTAAGATATCAATTTGCCATATATCCTTTATATAGAAAACCACACCTCCTGTACGTGAAGATATTGAATCCTAACCCACCTTACCGTCAAGTACCCTTTGATAAAAATTTCTTTGTCTTCAACTTTCGATGTTAGATGAGTTTCCGTTAAGCATATAAATTCAAAATTATTCGTTTCGATTATATTTTCAATTTCATCAAAGTTATTGACTAAGCCTTGTATATTCAAGTAAAGGTTATTACACATTTTTAATTGCTAATATTGTATCCTATCTTTGAATGTTTTAAATTTTTTGATGAATACAGGACAAGTCTTGTCATTCGCCTCATGCTCGCAATTATAGCTCATGCCTAGATTCTCATTAATCTTTGAACAGTTTATACATTTAATAATTTTATTTGTGCATTCCTTTGTGTTGTGTTCTTCGCCGCATTTAATACAGGATAATTTGTTTTTACAAACATTTGCTTTGTGATTAAATCCTTGACATTTGTAACACCTTGTCAAGTTGTAAAACTCTCGAACTATACATTTTACCCATCCAATTTTTACTTTACCAATTTTTAATATATCATGGAAACTGTTGCTATCTAGTTCATTATACACACTTTTGGTTTAATTAACTTTGGTATTTCGATATTATAGTCCTCTTTCAAAGTTTCTTTAATTGCATCTTTTAATTTTTCACTAGACACTCTATCTGCACATTTTATGGCGATCCCGCCCTTGTTCTTGTTTACCACACTGTTTATATTAATATTAGTTGGGTCAATCTTTGATTTTATTTCCATCCTTGTTTCGTTTGATGCCTGCTTCTTCTTAGGATAAACAAGGACAGACGGCTCACTTGATTTTATAATATCAGAAAATAATAATTCGTTTTGTCTCTTTTCTGCTATTGTTGCACTTTGTTTATTAGATTTCCGTATATCATTTCTCATTTCGTTTACCGAAATCGATATATTTTTTACACTTTCCATTAGTTGGCTGTTTTTCTCACTCACATTTTCTTTTGTTTTCAAAAAAGATTCTTGATTTAAGTCCGTTATTTTTGTAGAAATAAGCCGTATTTCTTCAATTACCCGCACGTCGTCTTTCTCTTTTTGTTCATTTTGTTTACATAGAGCATTTTCAATTGTTTTTGCCATTTCCGCGATTTGGTCCGTTAACAATTTTGTATTAGTGTTAAGTGCCTCAATCATAAATTCATATTTAGACTTTTGAGACTCAAGCAACACTTCGTAGAGTTTTAGAATTTTTGCCGGAGTTCCAAAACAATCTACACAATAGTAACCCATGTTCCGATTTGCCTGCAGCCTTCCCACATCATATTCCGTCAATTTTCCTTCGCAACACGCCCGATGAAAAATCCGCTTGCAGAAACCGCTACACGGAACTATATATGGATCATTTCTACTGAATTGTCTTTCGCATTTTCCACAAAAACCATCCATTGCTTTTACCTCAACCAGTGAGGTACATCACGGAAGAAGTACGGCCCAATGACGCCGCCGGCCCATAAACCACACCAAACCGTAATTTTTTCGGGATGCAATGATGACTCATGGAGTACGTGTGGTTTGCTGCCTGACCAATACCGCATATTTTGTTTATTGACGAAGCCATTCAGCCAGAAATGAGTCTCGTCGGTGAAGATGCTTTTTCGATGAAAATCCGAATCATTTTCAAGTTGATGCGCAAGTGGTCAAGCGGCATCAGTTCTTGCGTCAGTTTGATTTTGTAAGGATGTAGGGCCAATATCTTTTCGCAAAATTCGCCACAACGACGTCACAACTGAAGCCTCAGCGGCAGCAATATTCTCGACACTACTGGCGCTTCTTTGTCTCACTGGCACGGGAACATTTTGTACTGTTTTCCACATTTTCCACTAGACGCTCAATTGTTGATCTGCTAGGACGTATATCTTTCCATCATAAAATGGCAAACCTTACTGAAGAGAAATGTCAATAGAGCAGCAAGAAATATGGCGTCGCTTGCTGTCCCTGTCGCTCAACTTTTGTAGCGCCCCTGTTGAAAAACCCGATAGTTGGCAACTATATAAACAGGAGTTGTCTTCTGCCGTTTACGTTAAATATCTCTGGAGTTTCTAAAAGCCCTTGTGCTCGTAGTCGTGTGCTTAAGTTATGTCGTAGTATTCTTCTAGTTAGATGCACCATTGCAAACATATCACTTTTCATGTTTGATCGCAGATTATAAATATGGTCTTGCCATATAAAACGGTCATCTATAATGATTCCTAAGTATTTTGTGGCTTTGACCATATCTATAGCTTGTCGTATTCCCTCTGTTTGACATCCAGCATTTTGTGAGAATATGTTTATGCCTCTAACATCAGGCTGGAAAAGTGAGCGAATAAGCGACAGGGACACTTCGTTTTGTCTGCGTTTACCATCAATCCGTTGTCATGGCACCATCTTGAGAGCTTATCAAACTCCTGTTGCATAATGTTCTCAGCAGATGTACGACATTTTTGCTTGACAACGATTGCTATGTTGTCTGCATAAGCAAAAATTGTCCTTTTTTTCAAATCCGCGGAGAAGTTCATTTGTATATATTATTAATAAAAAAGGCACTTATTTCGAACCCTGTGGTACTCCATACACACTATCTTTTTCTTCACTGTGGTTATTCAGTATCTTCACCTTTGTTGTTCTTTCAGATTGGTAGCTCTTCTTCCATTTTGCTAAGACAACTCTCACTCCAATTTTTGTTAGGCCACCATGAGTCTGTTATGCCTTAGTGTATCAAATGCCTTACTAAATTCATAAAAACATGATGGGTTTTTGTTCAGGCCCAAGTTCGCTGTATCTGCGAGCTCTTCCAGAAGTCTTCCTGTACTTTTACCTTTTCTAAATACATGCTGGTTATCCTGTTTCACCGAGTATTTTTGCAAAAAGCTGCTTAATCCTCGTACTACAATTTCTTCTATGCATTTATCAATTACTGAAAAGATCGCAATTGGTCTGTAGTTTTGGTATATGTTTTTATGTATGATAGCTGTTTTATGTAATATAGGTACATGACCATGTCTTATGCTTTCGTACATAATTATTTTTATAATTGGAGCTAGGATTATTGCATTTATTTTTAAGTCTACTGTTCTTAAATTATCAGCTCCTGGATTTTTACTGGTGTTTAAGTCTAATAATATATTTAATACTTCAACTTCTTTAGCTTCTTCAATAAAAATCGTTGTGTTTAGTTTTACATCCCTTAGAAGGATTTATTCTTCTTTTTGTTTTCTTTTAAATGCTGTATTTCATTTAACAGTTTATTTAATATATCGATGCTCGAATCATGTGTTGAATTATTTGTTCATATTTATTAGCGATGAATTCGCAGCTTCATTTGATCTCTGACATTTCGTTTCTCATTTGTTTTATTTCGCTCATTAGTGTTTCCTTATTATCATCATGGTTATTAAAGGGTGTTTTGTTAGAGGTGTAGAAATTCGAATTGAAATAAAACACAAGAAAATCGTGTTAATGTCCATCAATTTGGCTTTATTCGAAGGATATTTTATGCCATTTAATAGTAATTTCGTGCATGTTGACTCCGCGACTGGTTCGAATAAAGCCAAGTCTAGAGTTTCAACCACTTTTTCGAGCATTTGTGGCAGTACGTCGGCAATAACGCCACGAATGTTGGCTTCCAAGTCACCTAACATGTTCGGTTTGTTAGCGTAGACGAGCGACTTCACATATCCCCAACGAAAATTATCCAATTGTATCGAATCACACGATCTTGGTGGCCAATTGACAGGTCCATTCCGCGAAAATATACGCTCATCGAATGTTTACATAAATAAATCGATTGTGACGTGCGCTGTTTGGCATGTTGCGCCGTCGTGTTGAAACCACGTCTCATCCACATTCATGCCATCCAATTCGGGAGAAAAATAGTCTGTTGTCATGACTCTATACCGGTCTCCATCAATATTAACTGAATCTCCAGCATCATTTCGAAAGAAGTACGGCCCAATGACTCCACCAGCACATATAGCACACCAAACAGTCAGTTTTTCTGGCGTCTCAAGGTCTCATGTGGATTCTTCTCACTTCGGATGCGGAAATTTTGCTTGTTAACGTAGCCATTCAACCAAAAATGAGTCTCATCACTGAACAAAATTTTGCGATGAAACTCAGCATCGAGATCAATCTCATTTTCGGCCCATACACCAAAATTACGAGGCATTGCATGGTCGCACGGCCTTAATTATTGCACCTGCTGGATCTGGTAGGGTCGTAAGCGAAGATCTCTGCGAAAAATCTTACATTAAGTTGATGGACAAAACTCCAATTGCACGGTGGCTAATCGATTCATTCGGGTCCTCTTCAACACTTTGCTTTACAGCGGCAATTGTTTTTTTGGTGCGCACTACTGTTCGACGTCTATGCGGATGGGTATTATCACAATGAGTAAACGTAGTGCGAAAACGATCCATGGGTAATCGAATTAATTGCTCTGATGGACGATTATGTCGACTAAATAATGGACGGAGCTTGCGGTAACCTTCGCGAACTGAACCATTATATTCGAAATAAAGTTGCACGATTTGCAAGAATTTTTCATTTGCAAACTTATAACGGGTGGTTTTTTAAGAGGCTTAGAACTTTTTTTAAAAAAAAAACACACAAAAAATTCGAAAAAATGAATGAAATATTTATTTGAATCGATAGTTTGAACCTTGCAATTTAATTTTTAAAGATAATTTCATGCAAATGTTGACCGCGGCTGCGTCTCAGGTAGCCCATCCGCTGAGTCCAATTTTGGCATACTCTTTCACACATATCGGCCGGTATCTCACGAATGAATGCATGGATGTTGGCTTCCAGTGCGTCAATCGAAGCGGGCTTGTCCCTATAGACATTAGCCTTGACATAACCCCACAAAAAATAATCTAATGGTGTCAAATCGCACGATCTAGGCGGCCAATTGACCGGCCCGAAACGTGAAATTAACTGTTCACCAAACTCGCCTCGCAATTGCGCCATTGTTTCGCGTGCTGTGTGGCATGTGGCACCGTCTTGTTGAAACCACATGTCATGCAAGTCAAGAACTTCCATTTCGGGCAAAAAAAAGTTTGTTATCATCGCTCGGTAGCGTTCACCATTGACAGTAACGCTGCGATTCGCATCATCTTTGAAGAAATATGGCCCAATAATGCCGCCGGCCCATAAACCGCACCAAACAGTGGCTTTTTCGGGATGCATTGGTAGCTGTTGCAATGCTTCTGGCTGACCTTCACTCCAAATGCGGCAATTTTGCTTATTTACGTACCCATTCAACCAAAAATGAGCCTCATCGCTGAACACAATTTTTCGATAAAAAAGCGGATCCTCGGCCAGCTTTCCAAGAGCCCATTCACCAAAAATTCGGCGTTGTGGTAGGTCGGCTGGCTTTAGTTCTTGCACCAGCTGTATCTTAAAAGGCTTTACGCCCAAATCCTTCCGCAAAATTTTCCACGTAGTGCTGTAACAAATGCCTAACTGCTGGGAACGGCGCCGAATCGACATTTCGCGGTCTTCTGTCACACTAGCTGATACGGCCGCAATATTTTCTTCACTACGCACAGTACGTAAACGTGTTGGTGGTTTAATGTCCAACAAAGTAAATTTGGTGCGAAATTTGGTCACAATCTTCCGAATAGACTGCTCAGAAGGTCGAGAATGCCGATCATAAAATGGAAGCAGCGCGCGATGAACATTTCGTACCGAGCACGAATTTTGATAGTAAAATTCAATAATTTGCAAGCGTTGTTCATTTGTAAGACGATCCATGGTTAAATTGCAAACCAAACTGAAGCTGTTTGACAGTGACACAAGGTACTAAACACACGTCAGCTGTCAAAACCAGTGTTGCCAAAACCAAACCAGCTAAAAAATCACCCGTTATATGATGAAATGGCAAACCAAACTTAACATAAATGACATTAGAGTTTCCCGATTTGGCCACAAAATGTCAGTGTTATCTGTATTCGAAAAACCGACCTCTAAAACAAACCCTCTAGTTCTTTTAATCTCCGGTGAAATAATTCCTGTTTTTTTTATGCTGGCTGCGTTGGTATTGTTGCAGTAGATTGGGCTGATTCTTAGTTTCCGTCTATCGTATTATGTCCTGCGTTTGCATTTTATTTTCTACAGAAAAAGCATCTCTATTTTTCCTTCTGTGAAACAGTCATTTTGCGGTATGACCTTTCAGAAACCGTAGTGCATTGAAAGTTAATTTTGCAATTGCATCCATTGCAGGTTACGAAATCTCCTTTTGACGAAATGTTAAGGGAGCACTCGCGACATATAACGTCAATATAAACATTTCGTCTTTAGATTATTTTAACCAACGCCCACTTTCTGGGGCCATTTTCTTACAAACACCATTTGTATGCCCTACCCATAGCTTATGCCATAGAAAATCGTCGTTTTTGTCGGACCAAACAAATTTAGATACTATCAGAACAAGATGTGTTGAAAAAGTAATTTACATTATTTCATTACCATTTAATTCCTATTAACGCCTAATTTTTGGGTACATTAACTTTGAGGATGGCATCTGATAGGGTATTCAACGATCCGCACAGCGGATTGCAACCTTCTCATATGTTTTTTTTCTTGACTTAGGTCCATAGGACTTGATTTTAACAGGCAACAAAAAGCCGAATTGATCTAAAGAGATAAATCGTGAGAAAATCTGGTAAGCACTCGATTTGATTGGCCAACTAACTTCTGTTATTACGGGTGACTGTTGTATTAAATGCTTTGCATCATTAATTTTTCGAATAAAAAAAATCTGGATTTACAAAAATAAATTCAATTTTAAAATTCATTTTGCGAAAAACTACGCGTGAAAATAGTAAAATATGCTTATTTTATGCTTTAAATTTTATATGGTGTTTTCATACTTTTCTCTACCATCCCTGCTTCCCCAAATATTTAAAAAATATATATCGCCAACAGAAATTAAAAAAAAATTCTCTATTGACGTTTCATTCACATAAAAAAGGCTCGTAGGTGGAAAAATTAATTATGTTTGGTGTTATATAATGTGAATAAAATATCAGTACATATTGCAATATGTTGAACGATAACTTATTGGCTGAAGCATTTTTAAACACCAACCTATGGTTACACATCACTGCATAAGGCAAACATTAAAAATATTATTGCCCTTCAATACATGGGAAAGCAATACTTTTGAGTTCTCTTGACTTCCCAGATTGAAAAGATCAAACAAATCGTCAATTAAATTAAATATACGTTAACAATCCTGTGTCACTTTCATTATTGCCTTTTATACTTCGCCATATGCAATTCTATACACTCTTGTTTTAATTAGCTCATTGGATTAAATTACATGACAATGGAAATAAAATATTTTTAAAAATAATAATAAATGCAGATGCGTTGTAAAAAAAAAACGAAGACTTCAATCTATATGTTTAATGTTGAAAACACGTTAATTTCGTAATACACGTAATTATTATGACATCCTTTTTATCAATTCAGTTGCATGATTATCATATTTCTGTTCATCCGTTCATCTTGTAACGAATACTGTTATCTATCGTGGCTATCGATTATTATTAAGGATACAACTAAAAATACTCAAACTTTGTGCAAATACGATTGCTAACGAATGTATATAGCCATGGGATCTATAGAATTAACAGTTGAAACGATAATAGCCATCAAAACACGCTTACTTACTTACATACGTAAGTGGAGCTGCAGTCCGGAATGAACTTGAGCCTCAACCAACAGCCCGGTTCTTAGCTAACTGCCTCCAGTTGCGCACTCCAAGTTGGTTGAGGTGGGTTTCTACTTGTGCGCGCCACTTAAGGCGAGGTCTCCCTATATTGCGTCCGACGTTTGGCTGGGAATCGAGAATCTCAGCGAGCCGGAGTATTGGTGACCATTCGTTCTACATGTCCTAGCCATCTTACACGTCCAATTCGGAGTTTTTGACCAGAGGCATGTCGCTGTACAGCTCGTATAGTTCTTGGTTGAACCTTTTCCATAGCCCGTTAAAGCAAACAGGACCCAAGATTTTTCGAATAATTTTCCTCTCTAATCGTCCAAGGATTTCTTCATCCGCTTTTGAGATGGTCTCTTCAGCGCCGTAGGGCAGGACTGGGATAATCAGGATCATATATAGGATCTCCTTAGTAGACCGAGTGAGGGCTTTACTACAGAATCGCCTTCTTAGCCCGAAGAAACAGCGGTTGGCAAGAGTAATTCTTCGTTTAATTTCTGACGAGATGCGTTGTTGTTAGTGCTAATAGCGAGATAGACAAAGTCCCGTACTCCCTCAAAGTTATTGTTATCTGTCAATGACGGCGTTCTGTTCAATTCGTCGATGTTGTGTGTCCTTTCGTGTTGACAGCATATAACTAGCCTTACCCACATTTACTGCCAAACCTAGTTTTGCTGCTTCCTTCTTTATACTAGCAAACGTGGCTATAACATCACGTTGAGTCCTACCAAATAGTATCGAATTACATAGAGTGCGCATCTCATACAACGAGAATTTTCTATGTGGGGTACTGATATTGAAACCCCAGCATCAAACAACAGCCTAGCCGACGCATACGAAATGGTTACAAAATGTTTAGCTGTGATGCTTACTCTATTTAGTTCTATAGTCTTTGGTCTTACCAATGATGTCAATATCGTCAGCGTATGCTAGTAGTTGCACGGATTTTTGGAAAATTAGGCCTGTGGTGTTGGCTCAGGAGTTTTGCACAATCCTTTCAAGAATCAAATTGAAGAATTCAGATGAAAGCGCAACTCCTTGCCTAGATCCTTTTTGATATCGAAAGTGTCGGTGAGGTCGATTCCGATCGTGATAGAGCAGCGAGAATTCTGCATCGCCATCGTACACAAACGGACGAGCTTGGGCGGAATACCCAAATCAGAAATAGCTCCGTATAGTTCGTCTCTATAAATACTGTCGTATGCGGCTTTGAAATCGATGATTAGGTGGTGGGTATCTTGGGTTTTTCCAGGATCTGCGAAAGTGTTAAAATTTGATCGGTTGTGGTCTTTCGTGGCCTAAAACCACACTGATAAGGGTCGATCAGGTTGTAGGTAATCGGTTTCAGGCGTTCATATATTACCGCAGATAGGATCTCGTAGGTGATGTTGAGGAGACTTATGCCTCTGTAGTTGGTGCAGTTTAGAGGGTCTACTTTTTTGTGGATCCGGCAAACGATGCTGAGGTTCCACTCTTCAGGCATAATTTCTTTCGACCAGGTTTGGCTTATGATTTGGGGGATTTTATTTACCAAGTCATCTCCTCCGGCCTTATTAAGCTCAGTGGGAAGGCAGCCCTGTTAAGCTGGAGTTTAGATATTGCTATTGTCATGCCTGTGGTATTTTTTGCCAGTATTGAATGGTTCGTTCTGCCTTACAGCGGAACATTTTTTGTCATCGCAGAAGTAGTTCTATCATATTCTCAGCATTCACGTGTCTTAGCAAGCTCATCAGTCGAGGGTGATTTAATCGGTTGTTGACAACCTTCCTGTAGTTATTCGACATTCGATGCTTATGACATGGTCTTCATCGAGAAGTTAACGGATAAGCGTTCTTGCAAATTTGCGATTGTAGTCTTTCGCCATTATTTTTTTTTCACAGTATTTCTGTTTTTACGGGCTCAGTGTCACGATTGTAGTGCGATGTTTCGAATCAAAACCGTAGCAACATCTAATTGATTTTTCCGACAAAACAGCAGAGTAGTATCAATTACCAAAAAAAAATCTTTTCTCAAATTAACCGTTCGGATTCGGCATAAAACAGGAGGTCCTACCATCGTGCAAGGAGTACACACGCACACATAAATGGTTGTGAGAAAGCTCGGTCCTGGGTACTAACGATCCTGTTGCGCCAAAAATTTGTATTTTTACTTTTTTTTGTGGCGTTGTTACATTTGCTGCAACAAGCTTGTGGTCGGAGTTTTTTAAAATCTCGCAGTACGATTTTAACATCGTAACATTGGTAGTGTCTTAAAAGTTTTTTTTCCAGGAGCGCTTAAAAGCAATCTTTCGCTTAATCATCTTTTTCCTCCATTGGAGCGTTAGCTTATGTTGGCGAATTCGGCCTTAAAACGGATTGTTACAACGCTTTCGCTTATATCTTGATAACATAAGACGTCCTGCCCTACTATAACACGGAAAGTAGTAGATGTCACAGTTTTTCATCCTCCTTTCGATCGGTCCATCTCATCGTATTTCTTGGATGGCAATAATGTATGCCTTGTAGCAGCTTACGGCTCCTCTCCTTTTTATGTTCTCAAATTTCAGGTGCAGATACGAACGCGGTTGTCTTTTTTTCGTTAGCAGGGTTGTCAACAATGAAATCAGTCCTATACGAGGCTATTCCTCGTAAAAATAGTTTTTTCCATGGGTGGCTAGTTAACCCAATGCACAACCCCCAACCTGAGCCTTTCGGCTCATCCGCTACCATCTCTATTCATTGTGTCTTACGTACCACTGAGATTCCTTAATGACCTGTTGTTGAAATATGCCGAAGTGGCTCTTCTAGGTTATTCACTTTGTCCATCCGTACACCGTAGACGCTACCGTTGACTACATCTTGAGTTTTCAGCTGCCGCTTGGAAATAGAATGTGTGCATTAGTGTGAACACACGTCTGCTACAAGCTTACATATTTATGCTGCCGGGAAGACTTTGCACAGCGTTTGAGTCCATATCTCTATGGTGACTCAGCGGCATCAGCTAGTTCAAAACTCAAGGTTTCATATAATCGCATTGCTTACCACCTGGCTTCCATGTCTGTCATCTAAGAAAAGCTACGACCCCAAAATAAAATAGCAGAAATTTTTTTTATTAAGAGAGACATAGAAAGATATAACCAATCCAGTATACATTCTCTTTCAGGCATCAGGCTGGGGTCACTTACACGTACAATTGAAATGAGCTGGAAGCCATACATAGTCAATACATAAATCAAAAGAATTACTAATATTCGAATTCTCAAAACTTTCACAAAATACTTGTTTCCATGAATTACAAATCCAAGTTATTCACTCCTCACAAAAAATACCTTAAGGCAATGTTTCGGCGTGTAATTGATTTACTTTTCTCAGAATCATAATCTTTCGAAATTATGTCGGAGAATTGCTACCCAAACATGTACCCAATAAAACGTTAAGCATCACATCAAATGCCACGAAATACAAGAGAATGACCTCATTTTTTTTTAAATCCACAATTTCATTTCACAGATTCACTGAAATTATAGTAAGCCACAGTTATAATAGCACACCATCGTCAATATTACATCTATGAAGTACTACACTTCAAATTTTCACCATCATTCCAATGAAAGTGTTCAATGACCGTGATGCCATTTCGGCCTTACCACCATCTAACAATTTTTTCTAAAACAATTTCCGTTCACTACCGAAATGCGACGAGAGTACCTATGTTTTCAACTATTTCACTTGGATTGCATTTGTAAAAGACCTCGATCCAAATTAAACTTTCACACAATCGTTCATTTCTATTGATTTTTCCTTGTGATTACCTTCCGCTCAACCTCCGGCACGAGTCTCCCACAGGACCAACCATTCATTTATCTGCCAACCGAGGCGATGGTGAAATTAATTTTCCAATTACTCTCATAAAATTTTCTCGTTTTCAAATTCTCGCTTAATTAACCCTCAATAATTCGCACATTCAACATTAAATCCTTGGAAAACATTTTTCCCATTTCAATAAATCTCTCCCAGGGCCTGAGTGGGGGAAGGAGAACCAGAGACGAGAACCCTAGACCCCACCCAATGAGTAGCAAGTGTCAAAGTTTGAGAATTATTTCACGAGTGGTACACAGCATAACGCTTATCGAATGGGACATCATGAGCACATGGCACACCGACGACGACTGGAAGGCGAAGATGTGTGTAGAAATTATACGAATATAAGGAACTGCATAGACAAACATATCAAGCGTCATCATCACTATCATAAAAGGATACAGATACAGTGGAACGGCGAAGGTAAAATTACGGCCATCATAAGGATTTTCATATGCAAAACAAGAACAGGCTCATAGGGCATGCCTTTTCTCTCACAGCTATTGATGTGGTCGGGGGACATATTTCTTGCACGGTGTCGGATACTGCAGTTTTATGCAGAATCCAAAAGTTTTTATTGTAATTGATACTCCTCTTATTTTTTTACCCGATACCTTCACTAAAAAAGGAGACCATATGAATCTACAGAGGCGTTTAAGTCTCATCAACATAGTCTACCAGATCCTATCTGCGGTAATATTTGAGTGCCACCAACCTAATCGGCCTGGGTGGTGCTTCGACCAGAAGACATTTCATTACAGGGGCGCCGCAATATGCAGTCCTGTCGCCTCTTCTCTGGAACTAAGTTATAAACGTGCTTTTACTTATCCTGGAAGCGAAGGGATGCAACGTGATTGTCTTCGCGGCTGACGTTGCTATCGTTGTCTCAGAGAAGCACCTGAATATACTAAAGGCACTATGGACTGGGTGTTGAATACAGATGTGGACTGGTTCTCAACAAACACACGACTGAACAGGCCCTGTTCACTCAAAAATATAAAATTCCTCACATTGACAAACCATCACTAAGCGGAATCGAACTAGTCTTCTCAGACACAGACAAATACCTGGGACTTATTTTGGACAGGAAGCTTAACTAAAGCAAAAAATAACAGAAATAGAAAAGAAAGCGACAGTGGCACTTTATTCTTGCAAGACAGCTGAAGGCTTGAAATGGGGAATGAAACCTCTTATCACGCATTGGCTCTAAATAAGACCGATGCTTTTTTATGGAGTAGTAGTATGGTGGAAAGTGCAAAACATAGATCTTAACAGCCAATGTGCAAAGATCTGCGTGTCTGTGTATTAGTGGTGCACTCCGTACAACACCATCAGCAGCAATATATTCCTTTTCCATTTTTCCAGATATTTTTGGCAAGCAAATGGCAGCTAACTCAGCCATACGTCTTAAAGCCATCCAAATATTCAATCTGGCCAACCGAAAATTCTATATGAACATAAAATTATCCCTGAAAACACCGATCACACCCTTACCAGGTTAAAGTTTGTTAAGAGTTTCTGGGTCTCAATCCCGGACTGAATGTAGTGGTAGTTTAACGACCCTACGTTAAATGACTTGGTCCACCTTAATACCGATGGATTCAAGACAAATGACGGAGTGGGTACTGATGTCTTCTCCGACAGGCTAAAGCTCAGCCTATCTTTCCGTCTTCTTGTTCATTGCAGCGTTTTTCAGGCGGGATACATGGTGATCAAAGAAGCCTTATCCTGGCTGAAAGAGAATTTTGTATCCGCTAGGGATATAAGTATCTACTCGGACAGCCAAGCGGCCATCAAATCCCTGGAATCAGTCGCAACAATCTCAAAGACAACTCTAGATTGCCGATCACATCTACAGGAGATGTGAAAGAATTTTAACATTCACCTACGCTGGTTGCATGGACATAGTGACGTTACAGGGTACTGTAGGGCTGATGAACTCGCCAGAAATGGAATAAAATTACAAATTGTACCCGACACGGCTACACTAGGTATTCCTACCACTAAATGCAAAAGCTTACTAGCGCAACATACTAATAGCAAATCAAACCTCAGATGGAGCCTTGGCACGACGTGACAAATAACCAAACAAATTTGGCCAAAGCTAGATTTGAGAAGATCAAAGGGACGTATATTAGAGCTACCATAGGTGTCGTCACGGGACACTGTTTAATAGAAAGATACACAGAAAGGCTAGACCTCTACACAAACGAATTCAGTAGGAGCTGCATCGACGAAGAGGAAGAAGACACGACACTCCATCCCCTTTGTAACTAGCCGGCCCTATCAAACAGAAGGAAGCTACATCTTGGAGCTTACTATTTTCAAAATCTCAGTGATTTGACAGAAATGGAAGGGAAAAGCCTCCTCCGCTTTATCGAAAGCTCAGATTAGATTTCACACGGATGAAAACGAGAATGGACAAGATCAACATGGTATCACAATGGACCAAAAAGGTCTAAGAGTGCTGGCAAACGCTGTTAGCCACTCAATCCTAACCTTACCTAATCGGCCATCATTAGTGTGGTTTTAGGCCAAGAAAGTTCACAAGGTGTGAAATATTCACACTTCAGCAAATCCTTAAGAAATATAAGAAATCAACATGACACCCACCGGCCACCATCAATGCATCGATTTCAAAGCCGCATACGGCATAATTTATAAAGACGAACTACACAAATTCATTTCTGGTAATCCGTCCATGTCTGGTGTACCAAGCCAACACCAGGAGTAATATCTTCCAAAAATTGTTGAAACTAGTAGAATACCCCGACGGTATCGACACCATTGGTCAGAGTATTGGAGTAGTGGTGTCCATTCGTTCTACATGTCCTTGTCATCTTAAACATCCAATGATGAGTTTTTTTTTGACTAGAGGCATACCGCTGTATAGCTCGTATAGTTCTTGGTTGAATCTTCGCCTCCATTGCTCGTCAACGCAAATGGTACCGAAGATTTTTAGAAGAATCTTCCTCTGGAATCGACCAGAGATTTATTTATCCATTTTCGATATGGTAGAGCAGTATAGGATCTCCTTTGCATTTCGAATGAGGGCCTTACCACTGAATTGCCTCTTTAGCCCAAAGAAACAGCGGTTGGCAAGAGTAATTCTTCGAGTAATTTCTGACGGGATTTTGTTGTCAGAATGATAGCGTAGCAGAGGTAGATTGAAACATGACATGACATGACATCAAAGTTATATCTGTTAATAGTGACGCTCTGTCCAATTCGTCGATGTTGTGTGTCCTTTCGTGTTGACAGCATAAACTTAGTCTTACCCTCATTTACATCTAAACCCATTTTTGCAGCTTCCTTCTCTATACTAGCAGTCGTGGCTATGACGTCACTTTGAGTCCTACCAATGATGTCAATATCGTCGGTGTTTGCTAGTCCACGGTGTCCGCCGGGAAGGTATACTACTTTCTTTTGCCATCATTTTGGTAAACATTAGTCTTGACAGTTTATATTTGGCAGTCGTGAAGTATACACGTGGCAAATTTATTATTTAAAAATATTCGATAAGCCAACGTGTTTTGATCGCTAACACATTTTATCAAAATCAATCATCGATTACTGTGACGATGAGAAAGTTACGTGAAATTTTTGGGAGAAAAATCGTGCCAACAAAACGCACGGTATATCGTGTAGTGAATGATTTCGAAGAAAGAGGGTCTGTAGGTGATAAGCCCAAGCGTGGACCAAAACTTACTGCAAGATCGGCTGAAAACATTACTGCTGCTCAAGGAAGTGTTCAAAACAATCCATCAACCTCAACTCAAATCCGTGCTCACGAGCTTGGTCTTCAAAGAACAACTTTGGCCACAATTTTGCACAAAGATTTGCATTTGTTTCCATTTAAGATTCATTTGACACAAGAGCTTCTTCGACAAGACCATTTACGCTGCCGTACATATGCCAATAGAATGTTACAGCTAGCCCATTACAACCCCGATTTTCTTGAAAAAATCATGAGTGACGAGGCACATTTTCATTTGAATGGTTATGTGAATAAACGGAATAGTCCGTTCTGGTCAATGGAAAACCCTCAAATTATCCATCAATCACCTTTGCATCCATTAAAAATCACAGTCTGGTGTGCAATTTGGTCAGGAGGAATCATTGGGCCTTATTTCATTGAAAATGAAAACGGCGTAACGGTAACTGTGAATGGGAAGCAATATGGTGATATGATTGAAAAAATTTTAACCCCACAACTGCATGCTTTGGGCTTGATTAGCAAGTGGTATCAACAAGACGGCAGACTTATTAGTCTTCAGTTTAGATATTGCTATACTGACTTTACTCAGGTCGGGTGGTTGGCAGTTTTCGTTGTCGTTGCCAATATTGAATGGTTCGTCGACGTTTAACAGTCTGAAGAAGTGGTTCTTCTATATCCCCAGCATCGACTGTGCCTCGTGTCTAGCGTTCCTGGTGCTTTTCATGCACTTTTTCTTTTTTCTAAAAAGCCGGTGTTCTTCCCTTTTTCTCTGCCTATAGAGCTCAACGGCAGCTCTCGTCTTTACCTGAAGTTTAGCTTTGTAGGCCTCGTTTTTTTGGCTGCGAGCACCTGTCGGAATTCCTCACCAAACCAGCGGTTTCCTTCTGGTGAGCACGACAAACAAAGCTAATGGCTTCTTGGCATCGTTGACATTGTTCTTCGACATTTAATGATGGTGGTATGGTGTTAATCGAGAGGTTAAGGGATATCCGTTGCGCAAAGGCCTTGCCGATCTTTTGCGATTGCAGTCTTTCGACATCAAATTGTTTCACAGAATTTGTGGTTTGTGTTGGGGTGGTTGATATCCGCATTCTTACCTTGGCTGTAACAAGATAGTGGTCCGAGTCGATGTTAGCCCCTCGGAATGTTCGGACATCCAAAATACTGGATTCGTGCCTCTTGTCTATGTTGATCTGGAGTCCGCCACGTCCCCTTAGGGATATCGAGGTGAGGAAACATTGTGCTGGCTATAGTGGCATTTCGTTTCAAAGCGAAGTCAATTGGCCAAAGTCAGTTACCAGACGTGTTGTCGTTTATTCTTTTTTTCAGACAATACTGCTAAAGATGTCTTTTCCTTCTACCTTTGTATTAAAATCACCCAGTACAGGAAGCCCCTATTCCGAAAATCGGTGCAGCTAATAGCATACCTCTACGATATTGACATCATTGGTAGGACCTCAACGTGATGACATAGCTACGTTCGCTATTACAGAGAAGAAAGCGGCAAAAATGTGTTAAACTGTAACTGTGGACAAGACTAAGGATATGCTGTCAACACAAAAGGACACGCAATATCGACGAATTGCACAGGACGTCATCATTGAAAGATATAACTTTGAGGTAGTACGGGACTTTGTCTATCTCGGCTCAGCTATTGACTCTGACAACAATACCTTGTCAGAAATTAAACAAAGAATTACTCTTGCCAACCGCTGTTTCTTCGGGCTAAGAAGGCAACTTAGTAGTAAATTCCTCACTCGAACTACTAAGGAGATCCTATGTAAGACCCCTCATTATCCCAGTCCTGCTCTACGGCGCTGAAGAATGGACCGTATCAAAAGCGGATGAAGAAGTACTTATAATTTCAAGAGTAAAAATTCTTCGAAAAATATTCGGTCCCGTTTGTGTTGACGGGCTGTGGAGACGAAGATTCAACCAAGAACTATACGATTTGTACAGCTACATGCCCTTGGTCACAAAACGTTGCATTGGATGTTTTAGATGGCTAGGACATTTACAGTATACTTTCGACAAGCATCTGACAGCTCCTTTGGGCTAGAACACCAATCTTTCGTTATGTTCATCCATATTTTTAAAGTATTGCTGCCCAATTTGTAACTTTTCTATTGGGCTTAGGTCTGGCCTATCCAAAACATGAATATTTTCTTACGAGAACCAATCTTTAGCTATTTTGCTAGAGTGCTTGGGTTCATTGTCCTGCATGAATATCCAATTAATTGGCATAAACGGAAAAGTATGGGGTCCCATCGTGTTTTTTAACATAAATACTAAGATACGGAAATTTGCCCACTTTTCCATTTATTTCTACAAGCGGACTAACTCTTTGCTAAGAAAAAAGCACCCCAAATCATTATATTGCCTCCACCATGCTTATTTTTTTTTCGAGTGTATCTGGGACTAAAAGTTTGGCATTAAGGATGGTGGACAATTATCCTGCTATCTGTCTCAATCCTATTTACCTTATTTTTGTCACTCCATACCACTTTTTTTCAGAAACATATGTTTTTATTAGAAAGGGCATTTGCAAAGGTTAGCCGTCTTCGAATTTTTTTGACAATACTGGTTTTTTTCAGCTCATTCAATCTTCTTCTGACTAATTGGCTCGATACATTAACATCAAACTCTTCGTTAATTTCGTTTCCAATTAGCCGAGATGACTTGAAGGATTTTTTGTTTGCATTTGCAGATAATGGATCTGTTGACAGTAGTTTTTCATTGTTCTGGTTCAAGTTTTTTATTTTCATTTAATAAATTTAGTTAGTTAGTTAATTCTTTATATGGAATTGATTGACATTTGTATACAAATTTAACAATTTTATGTTTTTTTCATTATTGATATAAAGGTTTACAAATTTTATAAAATACATTTGGTATGTTCTATGTTTTAATATTTATTTTAAAATTAGCTAAAGTTTTGTGTTGAAAATTTTTAGGTTTAATATATTTTTTATGTTATTTGGTAAACTGCTGAATGATTGAAAGCCAATATTACTCTCTGTAGCACAAAGTATCCTTCGTTCCTCGGGTATAGGAAGACCCGTCGTTAATTGTTGTATTTTCGTGCATGTAGTTGGGACAATTTTCGTTTCTTTATTTTACGTTACTGTAACAAGACCTTCACGCATCGCGTTTCCCTACAAGGCTAAGCTGCAGGTGAAGAAGAGAGCTGCAATTGAGCTCTATAGGCAGAGAAGAAGGAAAGAACATCGGCTTTTCAGAAAGAAGAATAAAAGCACGCGATCGTGGGTATAGAGAGGTGCCATTCCAGGAACGATATTCGCAAGTTTTATCAAAGTGTAAAACTCTAAAGCTAGAACAGAATCCTGTCGAGATGAACAGGTATATATCGTAGTTGATGCACAGTCGATGCTGAGGATATGGAAGAACCACTGCAGACTGTAAAACGGCGATGACGAACAACATTCCGCTGTCAGGCAGAACAAACCATTCATTGACATTGACATTGACATCACAGTACTTCGCACATGAATGCAACGAACTACAGACTCATAACAGCACTGGCGACTGAGGCCATCGGCTGGGACAGATCAAGACATTTATACAACAGAGAGAGACGGATAGATACATAGAAGGAAATACATATAACATAAACCTACGTGGCACAGAGGAGGAGACATCGATTTATATTGTCTCATGTTATCGCACAGGTGGCCTCAGATAAGCTGGCAATTTTCTTAGAAAACAAATGCTGCCGAAGCTGGGGCTTGAACCCGCAGCGCTTGGCTTAGCAGTCAACTACGCATTCCTCTGAGCCACGGCCACCTGCCCGAACCATTCAATATTGGCAATGACAGCGAAAACCACCCGAACTGAGGGAATTGAGGATAGCAATATCTAACATCGAGCTTAATACGGTTGCCGGAAATGATGGCCTCGCGCTGAGCTTTTTAATTCCGGCGAAGATGACTTATGGTAAGTAACCGCCAATAACTCAGAAGCCAAATCTGATAGAAAGAAAGTATGTCTGAAGAATGGAAGAATGGAGACCCTCTAAACTGCGCCAACTACGGAGGTATAAGTCTCCTCAACATCGCCTACATGATACTATCTGCCATAATATGTGAACTCCTGAAACCGTTTACCAACAACCTGATTGGCCCTAATCAGTGTGGTGTTAGGCCATGAAAGTCCACAACCGATCAAATTTTCACTCTTCGCAGATCCTGGAAAAAAACGAAGGTATCCAAATCGATACACTCCATCTATTCATCGATTTCAAAGCCGCATACGGCAGCATTTATAAAGACGAACTATACAGATCCATGTCTAGTTTTGGTATACCGTCCAAACTTGTCCGTTTGTGCTGCTGCTCCATCAGGGTCGGAAATGATCTCCCCGATACATTCGATACCAAAAAAAGGATTTCGACAAGGCGATGCGCTGCCATGTGACTTCTTCAATTTGATTATTGAGAGGATTGTGCTAAACTCCCGAGCCAATACCAGAGGCACAATTTTCCAAAAATCAGCGCAAATACGAGCATACGCCGACGTATCCAGTAGAGGAATCCTTAAGTGCCGCGCTCAAGTAGAAACCGACCTCAACCAACTTGGAGTGCGCTACTGGAGGCAGTTATCTAAAAACTGGTCAAATTGGAGAGGCATGTTGGTTGAAGCCCAGGTTCATTCCGGACTGTAGCGCCACCTAAGTAAATAAGGAAACGTCTGTCATATTTCCGACCTAAATCTGGTCCTCCAAGTTCATGGAATTACAAAGCGATAGCTTAGTTAGGTTTGAAGTTCAAAAATTGTAAACACTTACCCCCTAATAATAAACAATGAATAACGGTGAGTTAGCACTTATACGTCGGTTAACTTTGAGTTCTTCCTAAAAAAAAAAAACATTTGCCCAACGGATAACTTAACTCACCGAATTTCGTGTATAAGGAGCGGATAACTTTGAATATTTTTGAGATGACGTTTCGCTTTTAAATTCAAAAATATTTTTCTCAATTTCATTGGCTTTCATTGACACTTACATATAGACTACTCAAATCATCGTACTTTAATCTATTTTAAGTACTTTTTGGTAAAGTGTTGCCGTGTTATGTGGAAATTAATATGAGACAGAGCGGATAACAAACATTGATACAAACTATTTAATTATAACAAAAGATGGCAAACGGATAAGCTCACTATCCATTAGCTACATAACTCGTGTGCAAAGGCGCGGATAGTGATTTTCTATTAAACGGCCATTTCTTGGTAAGACACAAATTATAAAACAAATATCGTTTTTTTTAAGCTCCTCCAAGTAGAAAATAACTGGCTTACAAAAAGCACATGGGTGCCTTAATAGTCCCTTAAAGAGGCATTTTATTTAAAGTTGTTATCCTTAAAAACGAGTTCCGGGCTGCAGACAACCAACTATCTTTTCCCCGATATTCCTGCTTAAACAAAAAAAAAAAAACTCTACTTTCTTTGGAATACAAACAAGCAAGAATCCACTTGATGGGAAAACTTTCGGAAAAGGGACGACGGTTTATGCTTTGGTCATCACATTCGAATATGTTTTTCCTCTTGTCCATGGATACAATTTCCAAATCCCTTATTTCTTGTCCGTTTTATCTGAAATCGTTCCACTGTCATCAGCTCTAATAGTGTTGTCATTGGTGGCAATATCGCATCGCGCCAAGTGTTTAAGTGTACACAACCCCAAGAACAAGGACCAAAACGAAAGC
Source organism: Rhingia rostrata (assembly GCA_949824845.1). NCBI lineage: Eukaryota > Metazoa > Arthropoda > Insecta > Diptera > Syrphidae > Rhingia > Rhingia rostrata. The sequence goes on along the minus strand of OX463756.1, from coordinate 119,833,307 downwards.
GAATCAAACTTAAACAGAACTGAAATTATCATAACGAGATAAGGTCTCGTCTCTCACTCATATATCATTACTATAATGGGCTACATTACGAACGAATTGGTTGGGGTGTGACGGGTTATGCCAGGAGAGTATTTGCACAGATAGGGCATACCAATGTCTACGGGACGACTACGACAAGGAGACAACGATAGCGATGCCGAAGCCGATGCTGATGGTGATAGAGAGACCGAAGAGGAATCGCTTCGCTTGGCGAACCAATGTTGACTTTAAATATGCTCATGATAATGATGATGATGACGAGAGTCGTAAGGATTCTGATGATGGATGGCAACCTTCGCAAAGGTATGTATATGAGAGCAATGGGTGCGCTCTGTTAAAGGGTGTTCTCAATATGGCAATAAAACTGTTGTTGCGTCCTTCATCGTCCCAGCGTCAAATTGAAATTCCATTCGACAGAGATGAAAACTGAGTGCGGATGGACAGCGACGAAGCAAATAAATGATTTTATGTTTACCGAGAAGCGAAACGCATCCAACAGATACACAAATACTCACTCACCCACACCACATCACACGGCGAGGGTCCTTATAGTTTCACTGTGTTCGATGTTTACTTTGGTATCTGATTTCGTTTTGGTTGCCTGCAGCAAAGATAACTCCAACTCTTTTCTACAATTTATCCTCGACCTGGATGCGCAGGGGTAGGTAACCCAGCCCCATGCACACATCGCACCAAGGAGTCGAATCGGGAAAGGAGGACATATATATCACGTAATTGAATAATATTTTCTTGATAATCAAATCAAACAAAAGGGGACGAAGAAGAAGAAAGCGTCCTTGTCGTAAAGTTTCACTCCAAATGGTGGCCATTTGGGAATCCTTAGTTCCGGTTTAGTTCCGTTGCGTCTTGAAAATGTTTTCCCCCTAATTCCATAGGGAGGTTTTGGGAGCACAGATATGGAATTGCAAAGCGTAATGGACTGCAATTGATTGGGGTGGAGGCAATCATAGAGTGCAGACAAACTAAATGTCTCCAGAGTGCGCTCTGTGACTTATAATCCGTACCAATCGGTTGTAAAGTTTGTGATCGTGAGTTGTTGGATAAACAGGACGACCGATGCGAGAGACTCTATTCCTATAGCAGATATAGATGGAAGGGCCAAGATATAAGTTTGTTAGCTGAATCAATTGTAAATAAGTTGCAGAAAGGCGAATAAGGAGCGCAGTGTTCTTGACTGCTTTCTGTGGCGGCATAAAGTGATAAGGAGTCAGACTTGGTTCCAGGGAAGATAATACATTTTGGGCCATTTAGGATGTGATTCGTCTTCGTTGTTGATGGGAGCGATGCGGAGCAGATGGATTTCATCAAACTTGATAAATATTTTGATCCGGATAGAAATTGAAATGGAGGGTGATTCGACCTTGTTTGGATATGCGCTATTTTGTGGATTTCAAAGTTTGCATTTGAGTGTACCTATACATTGGGGAATAAATGTATTTGTATGAGAATTGCATGCATTTGGTGTGCTTTGCTTTTGAAAACAATATAAGATTTGTTTTTATTTATAAAATGAATGTAAAGATCTGATTTACACAAAGGTGTCTTTGGGTATGCAAAATTGTTAATTTTTGAGCAGTGTAAGATAATGATCAGGATTAAGATTTTGTTGACCTTAAAAAAAGAAAAAAAGGCTAAATAAGCAAAAAAGGGCATTTTTAAAAAAACACAAGAAAAGAAATAAAAAAACAATTCTGGCTACAAAAAACACAAGAAAAGAAACAAAAAATATTCTGGCTACAATCTTCAATGGCTTTCCCTTAGAAGCGCCTGAAAGGGGATAAAGGATGTTTCCACTTCAGCTGAAACGAGTCAATGCCGAGTGGTTGTAACTTTGACTACACATCAAGTGCTTATTCTTAACCTCCAAGTAGTAACGATCGGGTACTGGACTCATTTAACCGGATTTGTTGATAACACGGCGAAAAACAGGAACACTATAAACAGCCAGGTCAGAATGGCACGGAATGAATACCCGCCCTGCTTTCCCAGGCGATCCTAGCCAACACATTCGACACATTCGGACAACAGACTGTCTAATAATTTCGAGGGTTAGTCAGGCCTTTTGAATAGATATGGTGGCGGATGATACTAAAGGCCAACGGCAGCTCTAAGTCCCGTAGTGGATACTCATGGCCCCGTGCCCTAGGGGTATCTAATAAATTGGAACTGGCCCTACAGGTTGGTGGTTGTGCTTCGGGTTACCTACAAAACTATGACAAAAAACATTTTTTACGAAGCAACCAATAGCCTCGGAAACGACAGATTTTATTGTTGACGTCCCTGATAAACGAAAAAAGGACAACGACGTTCGTATCTGCACCTGGAATGTGAGAACATTAAACAGGAGATATGCAAGCGAACATCTAACGGAAGCCCTAAACTTCTACAAAGCAAACATTAGTGTCATCCAGGAAATACGATGGCATGGGCCGGGCAAAAAAAGGGATGTAAAACTGTGACATCTACTACGGACCGTGTTATAGCGAGCAGAAACAGCGACCAGAGTTAGGCAAGAACTCTTATGTTTCCAAGACCTAAGCGAACGCATTGTAATAATCCGCATCAAGGCCGAATTCGCCAATATAAGCCTTATATGAACTTAAGCCCCAACGGAGGAAAAAGATGATATAGCTAAGGATTGCTTCTATGAGCTCCTTGACAAAACCTATAATCGACTACCGAAGTACGATGTTAAGATCGTGCTGGGAGATTTTAACGCAAAGGTAGGAAGAGAAGACATCTTTTGCTGTATTGTCGGAAAACATAGACTACACGACAGAACGTCTGGAAACCGCTAATTGACTTTGCTTCGGAACGAAATGCCAGTATAGCCAACACACAGTTTCCTCACCTCAATATCCATAAGGTGACATGGCGGTCTCCAGATCAACGAACGGTCAACCAAATTGATCACATTGCGATATACAATAGTCACGCATCCAGTATTTTTTATGTCCGAATATTCCGAGGAGCTAACATGGACCCGGACCACTACCCTGTTACAGCCTAGGCAAGAATGCGGATATCCACCACGCCAAAACAATCCAGAAATACTGTGAAACATTTATTGTCGAAAGTCTGTAATCGCATGAGACCGCCAAGACCTTCGCTCAACGCGTATCCCAAATCCCGATTGACACCATACGACCAGCATCGAATGTCGAAGATCAACGGCAACGGTGCAAACAAGCTATTATAGAGGAATGCCGACAGATGCTCGCAGCCAAGAACGAGGCCTGCAAGAGTAAGCTGTAGGTGAAGACGAGCGATGCCATAGAGCTCTATAGGCAGAGAAGAAGAAAACCGGCTTTTCAGAAAGAAGAATATAGAGGAACACAATCGCTTTATATAGAGATATAGAGAGATGCCACTCCAGGAACGATGTTCGCAAGATTAACCAATGTGTGAAACCTCAAAGCCAAGGATACAAGGCTCGAAAAGAATCCCGTCGAATGAACAAAGATATATCGTAGTTGAGACACAGTCGATGCTGAGGTTATGAAAGAACCACTTCTGCAGACTGTTAAACGGGATGACGGACAAAATCCACTGTCAGTCAGAACGAACCATTCAAGATAGGTAACAACGACGAAAACTGCCAATACCACCCGACCTGAATAATGCCAGGATAACGATATCTAAACTGAAGCTTAATAAGGCTGCCGGAAATGACGGCCTTCCCGCCGAGTTTTATAAAGCCGGCGGAGATGACTTGGTAAGTAACATCCATCAACTCATAGGCCGAATCTGGTCGGAAGAAAGAATGCCTGAAGAATGGAACCTCAGCATCGTTTGCCCGATCCACAAAAAAGGAGACCCTCTGAACTGCGCCAACTACAGAGGCATAAGTCTCCTTAACATCGCCTACAAGATCCTATCTGCCGTAATATGTGAACGCCTGAATACGTTTACCAAAAACCTGATCAGTACTAAGATCACGTTTCCGCTGAAAGCGACCTTACCGACTCATTCGATACCAAAAAATTATTCAGGCAAAGCGATGCGCTGTGATGTGACTTCTTCAATTTGATTCATTAGAAGATTGTGCAAAACTCCTGAGCGAACACAAGAGGCGCTTTTTTCAAAAATCGGTTCAACTACTAGCAAACGCCCACGATATTAATATCATTGGTAGGACTCAACGTGATGTCATATCCACGTTTTCTAGTATAGAGAAAGAAGCACCAAAAATAGGTTCATCAGTAAATGAGGGCATGACTATAAACTGTCAACACGAAAGGACACACAACATCGACGAATCGGACAGAACATCAACGTTAACAGATATTACTTCGAGGTAGTAAGGGACTTGCTTTATCTCGGGGCTCGTCAGAACTTAAACGAAGAGATCCTCCTGACAACAGCTGTTTTTCAGTCCTGCTCTACGACGCAGAAGTAAGGTTGAATGGAACGTCTCAAGAGCGGATGAAGATATCCCTTGGTCGAAAAGGAAAATTCTTCGGTCCCGTTTGCGTTGACGGGCTATGGAGACGAAGATTCATCCAAGAACTATACAAACTGTTCAGCGAAGTGTCCGTAGTAAAAAAAAACTCTGCATTGGACGTTTGAGATGGATAGGACATGTAGAACGCAGATCGATTCCCAGCTATACGTCGGACGCAGTAGAGGAAGACCTCGCCTTAATTGGCACGCACAAGTAGAAACAGACCTCATCCAACTTGGAGTGTGCAACTTTAGGCAGTTAGCTAAGGAGCAGGCTGATTGGAGAGGCATTCATTCATTCCGGACTGTAGCAATGCTTAAGTAATTAAAAGTAATTGCCAAGTGGTGGGCTTTACTAAAAATGATGAGAACATGCAATGAACGTCTGAAATAAGCTGAATCGCAATTAAAGGTTAACAACAACAAAGGATTAATATTCAGCGTAGTTTGCATGCCCTACGATAAGTACTAGTTCCGCTGTATTGCCTGGTAAGATGAGCAATGCCAAGTCAAGCTTTATCATATGAACCCGATATTCTCTTATGATCCGTGACAAAGACGATTATTGTCAAATGCGTATGACCATCACCTTTAAATCGGGAGGTGACAGTTTGGTACTCAACTTCAGCATTCACAGACGTGTTTTAAATACAGATGTGTCCACCTGATCTAACAAAAAAAAAACGAAGTGGATACACAACCATCCTTGACCAGCAGCAACAGCAATACACTAACAGCAGCAACACCCTTACTAACGGTTTGATAAGACAGCTATTCTGTACTTACTGTTGGATTCGTTTGCTTTGTTCGCACAAGAAAAGAGGTTTGCTTCTGCCGTTTTCATTCACAAAAAAAAACACCAACGAAGAATATAAATACAGAAAAAACGCACAACCTGTCCGTATGTCCTGCTACTTGTCTTTCCTGAATGGCTGGTCCAAGGATATGGGTGGTGTTGGAAATTTTATTGACTTAAACAAGGATCATTGAAGATTTTTCCATTCAGTTAGTTCACCTTTTTCTGTGTGCCTGAAGTATTTCATTGTTCTGAACACACACACTCATCACATTCAGATACCCCCCTTGCGAAAAGCTTTAAAATTGAAAACTCATCTCCAGTCCTGCTGGGTATTCTATTTCGGACATTTTACTCAAGATGATCGGTAGGTACGTATATGTACGTATCAGTTGTCAATTGAATAACGTAACTGTGTAAAGTATCATGAGTCTGTGGTGCTTGTGTGACGTCGTCCTTTATTCGGTGAATCTAGGGTCACGGTTACTTCATAGTATGCATTTCAATTGTAGTCGTACAGTCGGTTATGGTCAGCATCATCCTTGAGTTCTATGAAATACATTCCTATCTTGCGGATTGGTTATCATATAAAAAAAATAACCGCATCGTAACATCGACAAGCTGTATTTGTTATTAGTACCCAAGGATATAATTTTGTTCGTTCACATAGGAAGGTCAAAAGTGGAGATTGTAAGTGACTTCAAGCTGTCAATAGTTCAAGATGCAGAAGTTTGAGGTTCCCGCCAGCAGTAGCTAAGCTGCAGAAGCAATTATACCACGAAATGGTGTTGAGCCAAAAGTTGTCCCTTCAACACTCCCTCGCTGGATGTGTGTTCCCTTTTCAAACACATACATAAACTTCAGTTTGGCAGTGCGGTGAGCTCCTCATCGGACACGTCTTCAGCGGAAGCGTGAACTTACTTAAAATTTTAGCTACATTAACATTCGTGTCATTGAAGCAGATCTAGCAACCTCACCCGGAGACAGATTGTTTGCAAGGATATAATGTGCGGGATTGTGAAAGTTGGTCTCTTTGGATAGAGCGGGACACACACAAAGTTTTGTCGAAGCGATAATTTGAAATTAAATAAGGATACGTCGTCGTGGCGGTCGTTGGGAAAGTTTTACCAAGAGAATCCTGTTACTGACAAGAATGTTTTATCGAAGGGAAATGATGGATGAACTATGGTGTCTGCAAATGGATACTTGTTTAAGGAAATTGGTGTTTTGACTTTGACAACGAATGGTTGCGTTCGAAAAACATTGGCCGAGAGTCCTGATTTTTCATAATTTTCCCCATCATTACGCTCTTTAATGAGATGGGCTGAGATGTAGTAGCGATTTGAGTATTTAAGAAGTAGAAACTGAATGGGGCTACAATGGGTTAAAGGGTGAAGAATTTTCTAAAAGTTATGAATGTTGACGGAAATTTGCAAAATGTTTAAAAAATGTTCATGTTTGTATCTAAATACGCCCTGGTTTGCTTGGTCGTTGGCTTGGAGTAGTTCGTATAAGCTATACATTGTCCAGAAGCAGGATCATTGTAGTAATCCTTTGAATGATATATTTTATATTCCTAGCTACTGTATAATCTAATTTAGCAAATCTATTACATTGCAGTTAATTAAAACTAATTAAATTTAATCACGAATCCTGTCATCTGTCATGAGATTGATGCTTTTTCGATTTTACGATGGCCCAGTCTTGTCACCAGTGTTTAATTCAGTTTGAGTTATTTTTTATTATTTTTTTAGGTAAGCTTATGCAGTATCTCAGATTTATATTCCCAACCCCGGACTCAAAAGTCTCATAAAGAACAGTTCACATGCATGAGCATGTTATATAAGTTCGCTGAGTCCGATATATATGTAATATGCTGTTTGCAAGACCCTAGATTCTACTTTCCAGTAAGCGAGTAAACTATAAGTTATTATGTTAAATTATGTTAGGTCAGTCATAGCAGTATTCTCGATGAATAAAGATCAACTTGAAATTTGTCCCTATTGATGTACGATAAATGAAATACTTACTTACTTACTTAATTTAACGCTACAGTTGGGAATGAACCTGTGCCTCAACCAACATGCCTCTCCAATTAGCCCGGTTCATACCTAACTTCCTTGTGTGCGTTACTTAAGGCGAGATCATCCTCGACTGCACTCGAAGTCTAGCTGGGAATCGAAGACTCTGTGAGCAGGAGTATTATTGTCCATTCGTTCGACATGTCCTAGATATCTTAAACGTCGCTGTACAGCTTGTATAGTTCTTGGTTGAATCTTCGTCTCCATAGCCCGTCAACGCAAATGAGACCGAAGTTTTTTCGAAGAATTTTCCTCTCAAATCGACCAAGGATTTCTTCATCCGCTTTTGAGAAGGTCCATGCTTCAGCGCCGTAGAGCAGGACTGGGATCAGGGTCTTATATAAGATCTTCTTTGTAGTTCGAGTGAGGGCTTTAGTACTGAATTGCCTTCTTAGCCCGAAGAAACAGCGGTTGGCAAGAGAAATTCGTCGTTTAATTTCTGACGAGATGTTGTTGTCAGAGTTAATAGCAGAGCCGAGATAGACAAAGTCACGTACTACCTCAAAGTTATATCTGTCAACGGTGACGTTCGATTCATCGATGTTTTGTGTCTTTTCGTGTTTACAGCACATCATATCAGCCTTACCTTCATTTACTGCTTAAACCATTTTTACCGCTTCCATCTCTATACTAGCAAACGTGGCTATGACCTCAAGATATGTCCTACCAATGATGTCAATATCGTCGGCTTATGGTAGTAATCGCACCAATTTTTGGAAAATTGTGCCTCTGAGTGTTGCAAAATCCTCTTAAGAAAAAAATTGAAGAAGTCACATGACAGGTGTCGAATATGAAAGTGAAGTCGTTTCCAACTCTGATGGAGCAGCAAGAATTCTCCATCTTCATCCTACAAAAATGGAAGAGTTTGGGCGGTATACCAAAACTAGACATGGCTCTGTATAGTTCGCCTCTATAAATGCGGATTTGAAACTGATGAACAGGTGGTGGGTATCGATTTGGACTTCTGGGTTTTTTCCAGGATCTGCCGAAACCTGCCAGCTCACACTGATAAGGGCCGATCACCGATCAGGTTGTTGGCAAACGGTTTCAGGCGTTCACATTTTACGTCAGATAGAGACTTTTGCCACTGTAGTTAACGCAGTTCAAAGGGTTTCCTTTTTTGTGGATCGGCCAAATGATGCTGAGGTTCCATTCTTCAGGCATAGATTCATACGACGAGATTTGGTTTATGAATTGGTGAATGTTGCTTACCAAGTCATCTCCGCCGGCTTTATTATAAATCTCAGTGAAAAGGCCGTCATTTCCAGCAACCTTATAAAGCTTGAGTTTAGATATTGATATCCCAACTTCACTCAAGTCGGGTGGTCGGCAGTTTTTGCTGTTGTTGCAAGTCTTGAATGGTTCATTCTGCCTGATAGCGGAATATTGTTCGTTATTGTCAGTTACCAGACCGAAAAAGTGGTTCTTACATATTCTCAATGTAAATGTCTCTCTCTGGCTTTGACGTTTTACGCTTTTGTATAACCAAAGATTATAAAGACATTCAGATGAAGCATTGAGAACAAAAAAACAGAAACGTATGCTCTCCAGCTTCATGGTAAGGGCGGGCGGTGTGCACGTGCACACATGAGAAACGAGATCCAAATATATGGCGGGCTGTACCAGTACGACCCGCCATAGAACAATTTTTCTTGTATATAGAACGTCATCAGTATGGCTTTATAATCTTTGGTGTAACTAACGAAAATTATTAACGAAGTTGCGCCTCTCTTTATCTTACATTACGATACTTTTTTCATTTTTTTATTCTTTCTGAAAAACCGGTGTTTTTCCTCCTTGTTTTCTTCTTTCGTCTTCTCATGCAGCTTTGCCTTGAAGGCCTTTTTTGGCTGTGCGAATTTATCGTCGTTCTTTGTCAAAGCAGGGGCCGAGAAACCTACCACAATAGTTACAACTGATCTTATTGGTTGTTGACATAGTCACCGTTCTTCTTCAAAATTGTTTGCTGGTGTTATGATGTCAACATTTCGTAGTTGCTGTGGAGTGGTGGATATCCACATTTCTATCTTTGCTACAACAAGGTATTGGTCCGAGTCTATGAAAGCCCTTCGTGACATATAGGCTGTGCCTTTCGACAATAATTATTTAGGTATTCCCTCTTCTACCATTCATTGGGTTAAAATCTCCCGGCACTATAAGGTCGTACTTCGGTAAACGGTCATAGGTTTTGTAAAGGAGTTCGTATAAATAGCCCTCTTTTAACCGCGTTGGACTAAAAAGGCAAATCAGGCTTATGTAGACGAATTTGAGCTTGATATGGATTATAGAATTACGCTATTGTCCACCACTGACACTTACCCACTTCAAAGAGACTTAAACAACTTTTCAACCTGGTGCCAAAAATACTTCCTGTAGCTCAATGTCATCAAATGCCAGACTATGATATACTCATGTAGAGATTTTGAGTTAACTGTATAGAACGAATCGCAAAACAAAATAAATTTTTTCTGCCAAACTGTCATAACTATAACTTTTTAACTGACAGCGAGAGGGCGTAAGTGTCGTTTCGCATTTAAGGTAACATGCCTAGTCCCTTTACTCCCTTTACCGGTAAAATGATTTTTTTTTTAGTTTCGTATCGGTCGTCGCTGTGAATGGTTGTGTTTGTCCTCGGAGAAACGTCATAAAATAAAAATGGCAGACTTCACCGAAAAAACCGGTAAATTTTCTCTCTTATTTTCGACACTTCTTATATGTGAAGTGCGATCGTGATAAATAATTTACTAAAAAGTGACACTTTTGGTTTTCTGTCATTTTACCGCCAAATTGTAGCAAATTGTTTTTCTGGTAAAACGTTTCAATTTGCGTTAAGTCAGTTTACCTTTCAAGGAAACTTTTTTATAAACCTTGAAGTTATTTTGATTACTTTAAGAAGTGTCACTTTGCCAACAACCTAGGTATTATTAAACCTCATAGACTATCATCTTATCGTGGATTCTCTACTAATCGATCGCAATTACTGGTTTAGTTGGCACGAAGTAAGAAAAACAATTCACAAGAATAGATAATTTCTTGCATTGAAAAGCCATCACACCAAAATGTCCCCCAAAATCTTGCCATAACTGTCATAAATACTGTAAGTTTATTTCCTGATTAAGGTGACGCGAAGGCACGCTGCAAGGGCGATGGCTAGCGACAAGAGCCTGATCTTTGGGGCTTATTACCCCAATGCTTTATACATGGAGCACGCTCATATCGGACTTTATTCCACCAGAGGCATTCATTTGCATCGATTCGTTAGGGTTAGTACAACACAGGAACGGTATCCCGGTTTTATACCTCCGCTATCGGGACACGCGGGACAAACGGCTAATCCGCGACGGGTACGTAGACAATGCTCCCAAGCTCCTCCGCTTTAGCACGGCGGTATCGGATCGCGACAGGATCGATGCTGCAAAACAGCGCACTGAATTCTGGTAGCTATATGAGGAAGTTGATTCTGCACTTAATCAGGACTTTGCGGACTTTTAGTCCAACTTTATGTTTAAGATTTTAAAATTAGGAACAAGGTCTGGGGCGGGGCTTGTGCACCATATTGGCGTACAATATGGTTGAACGCAGGCTGCCGTGGGATCGAAAGACGCAATCAGAATGGCGACCCCTCGGGGCATGCGCAACGAGGGCTCGCCACCCCGATTATAATTAAGTAGTTAAGTAGTCTTAAGTTAGGCTTAAGTAGTTTAATTAGTCTTAAGTTAGTTATAATCTAGAATAAGCTTATTTATTTAAAAAAAAATTTTTTTTCTTTGTTAATTAAAATTAAATATAAAAAAAAAACCCGAAAAATTTAAGCCCAAAGGCAAAATAAAACAGCTAAATATATATAGGTGGCCATGGCTCAGAGGAATGCGTAGTTGACTGCTAAGCCAAACGTTGCGGGTTCAAGCCCCAGCTTCGGCAGCACTAAGGGCCGATAAGTTAGATTAAGTAAACCAGTTATTGATAAGTTAGACTTAAGCATTTTTGTCTAGTAGTAAGTTAATATTTTAAGTAAATAAAAAATGAATTTAAAAGTGAAAGGGAAAAGTACTGTAAGTTTATTATTTATTGTGCTCTGCCAAATTTTGTCCCATTATATTATAGTCTGAAAATTGCTTTCAGAACAAAGATTCATATTTAAATCAACTTGTCTAACCTAACCTTCAAACAAATGTTTCCGTTTTCCCTTATGTCTCCTACGACTGTGACTTATCTACAGAACCATCTGCAACAGCTTTGGAGCACAATACATATTCTGGAAATCTTAATCATCAGTTGAACTCGCATACGACAACTTTCGATGATAACACTTCTGCAACGGGATGTAGTAGCACCATCGCCAGTTGCTCTCGTTTAATAACCACAAAAGTGACTTATTTTCAGACTCAACTTCAGATTCAGAAAATGGAGACTTTTCAGCAGATGACAGCTTCAAAGACCCAGATTACTGTGTTATTAGATCGTCGAAAACATTGTTTGATTTGGCACCTTAAAGTGGGAAACCAGTCGAAATAGAATCCACTGAAAATGAAAAAAAACAGCTCCAGAAAAAGGATGAATCGCAAAAATGAGTGGTTAAGAAATAAGGCAAAGATTGCGAGGAGCCTTGGGAAATCGTATCTTTCTACTTCCAAAACTAAGAAAATAAGTGATGAAAGAAATATAGGTACCGTTTGTCAATGTAGGCTCGGGTGCTCATCGAAAATTTATGAAGAAAATAGTTTAAAAATATTCAGCAAATACTGGCACTTTGGATGTACAGAAAAGCAACGTTACTTCATTGCAGCTTCAATACAGATATACTCGAGCAGGAGTCGAAGAAGGATCTACCTTCAATATCAGAAAGCAATGACAAAGTAATAATGCATTTTATTTCCCCGTTGAAAATTCAAGTATCAGAGTCTGCAAAAGCTTTTTCAAATCAACTCTGGGAATCAACGACAGGCCTATTAGAACCGTTCTAGGTAAGAGAGACCAATACGTCTCTAATACTGTCGAAACAGATTTAAGAGGTAAGCACACCCCTTCGAATAAAAGTGATGCCAGTGTCCTTAAAGAAATTAAGGATCATATTGACGAAATACCACGCATTCCAACCCATTATTGCAGAGCAAAATAAGGAGTACATCGATGGAGGTATGAGTATTGCAGAGATTCACAGAAACTACGCTAAGCAGTGTATTGTTAAAGGAGTTACTTTTGCAAAGTATAAAGTATTCCACCAAGTGTTCGTGAATAACTACAATACAGCTTTCCATCATCCTAATGAAGACCAATGTGAGGACTGCATTGCATTTGGCAACAGTGAAAATAGAGATAATCTTCATGAAAAGTATGATCAACACTTGGTAGAAAAAATACTTTCTAGGGAAGAAAAAGAAGAGGACAAAGAATCTGCCGATGCGACCAATATCGTCGCTGTTTATGACCTCCAGGCTGTTCTCCAGTTTCCCAAAGGAGAGTCTAGCAATTTTTACTATGTATCCAAGCTTAATTTTTTCAACTTTACTATCTGCGAGCTGAAGAGTAAAGAAGTCAACTGCTTTGTATGGCATGAGGGCGACGCCGCTAGAGAAGCAAACGAAATCGGTTCTTGTCTTTTCAGGTACCTGAGAAGCCTTCAGGAAAAGTAAACTTAATCGTTTGATGTAGTGTTTTACTCAGACAATTGTTGTGGGCAACAAACAAACAAGTTTTTGATTGCATTGTATACTTATGCCGTTCAAATATTCCCTAATTTGAACAGTATAAGCCATAAATTTTTGATCAGAGGACATACCCAAAACGACTCAGTGACTCAGTTCATTCTGTCATTGAGTGTGCAGTAAAAAAAACTTTGAAATCTGGATCGACTTACACTCCTGACCAATACGTTACTATTAATCGCACATCTAAAAAAAATGGAAAGCCATACTGCGTAAATGAGCTAGACGAAACGTCATTCTTTGACTTAAAAGCCTTGTCCTTGACAATTGGACCAAACTACAATATGGATGTCAAAAAAAATTAAATCAAATTGACTGATGATAAAAAAAATGAAGTTTGAAAAAGATTCACCTGCCATTTTTTACTTAAAAATGTCATACGCTGAAAAAAAATACCACCGCATTCAAATAAGATTAAACACCAGGTCTGTCGAATCAATTATCAATATCGTTTAAGAACCATTGCAAAACTCTAATAATAGTATACCCTTAAAAAAAGAAAGAAGGTCTTTTGAAACTAGTCCAAAAAAATTAGATTCTAGCTTCTTATAAAGAATTTTACATAAAATTAAAAAGTTATTAAGAATTAAAAAGCTCTTACATAAGTACAAATCGTGTATTAAATTAACGATATTTTTAATAACGAAATACCTTATTGTAACCATGATATTTATACCTCAAAGTTCTTATATTTATTTTCAATTATTATTAAATATTAACTATAGTGGGTTGTTCCTGCATGATATAAAAAAGACTGACGAACAGTATTAGCTTTGTTTAATAATCCTTTTTTGTTTTTTTATTTAGTAAGAGAATTAACTAAGTTTCTTTGTTATAGTACAAAAAAAATATTTTTAAAAACGAAGAGTACTGAACAAATGTTTAAGTTGAACTTAACCTCTATGTTTGCCCTTGTTATTTCTTGAATAATATATAACTTATTTCAAAATATGAATAAAACAATATAATTTTTGGAAAATAAATATTTTGAACATTATTTCGAAGTAAGAAGACACTTTTTCAAATAATTTCTCATTTTTGTTTTTAAATATTAGTAGTTAATTTTATGCAAATTGACACAAGTCTAAAACTCTTTTTTAAAAACGGTTCTTTTTACTAATTTTGATATGCCACTTGAAAGAGGAAGAAATAATTTATCCACAACTTTTTGGAATTTATAGAAACTCAAAACTAAAATTAATTTTTTAAGTAAAGAAAAAAAATAGTAAAATAGCTTTTCTGAAAATTGATGAATTTTGACATATAACAGTTCGCTTTTCAAGCAACGATTTGGTGATCCCTTACCAAATGTGCTTTTCATGCGGAATCTGGGCGTTATCTGTGACAGAGAACTTAACTTTCGCTCTCATATTGATAATATCATCAGCAGAGCTAACCCTGCACTTGGGTTTGCAAATCGCCGGTCTAAGGAATTCTCGAAATGACTTCCCTCAACGCCAACTTCAGAAATCTATGATCTGTTCTCCACTTCCGACACAACTTCCACCGAGCCAACTACGGCAATAACGAGCCAATGACTAGAATACTACGTCTGCATAAAGGGCATAAATCCTTTGATTTTCACTGTAATAAACTCGCTCTACGATACTCCCTTGTGAGGAAACGTATTTCTCCGCTCGCATACGTTGTCAGCAAGACTTTAAACAGGGACTCGAACCATATCTACAGTCAAAGTAGTAGGCATTCTGCGGCCACCACAAGAAAGCTGAGGCTAGGAGTAGTAATCTAGGTTAAATCTCAACTGGTTTCATATAATCGCATTGACCTCTAGTTGAAAAATCTCCAATATTTGACCTTTAATTTGAGATCTATATAATCTCTTAATACGGATCTCCAACTTTTATTTGAAGCCGCCCCACGTTTGGGCTACTACTAATGAGGCTGGTAGTATTTACCTCGATTTCAATCCATATCTTCACGTCCTTCCTCAATGGTGTTGTTCAGTACTTCATTTAGATTTAACTAGTACTTTTCATATAAAATGGTTTCCTGTGTTTCTTGTTGTTGTGATTTCGGATGTGTCATTCCTTTAAATATTTTCTCTCCATACCAAATCTAAAAGTGCGGTGTTCCTCTGTGTTGAACTTAACCTCTTCTAAGAATTCAATAAATAACCAGGAATTCCCTTTACGTTTACTAATGAACTGACATGCTCCATTGAGGTCAACTCCACAACCGCACTTATATAATCAAACGTAATTGAGATTTACTTCCAAAGCAAACTAAAGGTTCCGTTTATTTACCTTCCTGATTTCACTTTCAAAACCCCCTACCATTATATTGGCTGAACCAATTCTCTGAACCCCTTTAACATTGAAATTCATCATTTATGTATGAATATCATTCCCACATCCTGTATGTAGGTAAGTTCCCTCAAGCAGTGTTGTAACCAAAGGAATGCAAATAAATCATCATCATCTTCAAAGATGGCGCCTCTATTGCCAGGTGGCACACACCTAATGCAAACATCGTTTTTTCCTTCACATCTTGGTAATTTGTCAAAGTGAATGTGAAAAAATATTTTCAATCAAAGCGAGAGTCAAAGGAAGTTAAAAATATACATAAGCCCATGAATGTGTGTGGGTGAACTACGGGTGGATATCACATTACATCCGGCATAGCACTCAGGTTACACGTTCCTCTGCGGTTTCGCCTAAAACCTCTATTTGACGATAAATGTCATAGAAGTGAAACAAAAACGAGGACATGAAAATAAAAGAAATCCTTTGATTGTCATCCAACCCTTAGGTGTGCCAAGAGTACCATTATATATTTCTTCCTTTGCTTACGTGTAAATCAAGGTGTTGCTTCCAGACCATATCACTAACGCCGGAAGTGTGGGTGTTACTTACAGTTGTAGCCTTGGACAAGGATGAATTTAAAATTCAACTGTCACCATACCCCGTACTGCTAAGTCTGTTGAGCAGGAACTTTGAAAAGGACATCTGAATCGACAACAACAACCACGTCGTCGACGGAATAGAGTGAATAAAGAGAGATAGAGAGATGAAAGGAATGAACGGAAAAGCTCATGCATATTTGATGCGGGCCAACTGCTATCAAGCCGTGTCGTCTGTGTGTAAAGTCGAACAGGGTGTGCCAATATATCTGGGATGTTGTGGTCATTTCGGAGAAAAGCCACCCAAAGACGAATTCATCATGTTTGGAGATTACGAAATCAGCTCTACATCTCTCCGAGGTAATTCTATTACATTGACAGTTGTCAAGTGCTTGGATTTTATATCCATAAAATTTGTTTGTCCATTTCTTTGCTGAATAAGGAGCATACAAATTCACAGAAATCCAACTTAGATAATATGCGTCTTCCAAGTGACAAAGGACATAAAAAATGAGTCAAGATGTAATTTACTCCCTAATAGGTGAGTGAGGATTTCAAGGATAATATGAAATTAATTCTTTAATGGTTCAGGACCTATGACATTGGTGTAGAAATCAGAGCTTCGATTGTAATCCATAAAAAATCATAACAGCGATAAAGCAATCAATAAGCCTTCAAGGCTTTTGCTTTCCTAATTAAGCAAGTTTAGGCTTCCTGAATTTGGGATTTTAATGAAACCCAACATAACGACGAAGGAGAACCTTGAAGAACTGGGTCCCGCAATTCTAGTTTTTTTTTTAGTATGTCGTTCTGTGATCGCAGCTGGAGGCTAAATAGCTGGACGGATTACTTTCAAATTTGATTTACTAGTTTATTGGGTCAAGACACAGGTTTCTTAATTGGCATTATAGGGCGAAAACTATTGGAACCTACCACAATAACGATTTGTCCTTAACATCACCGTCAAGATCCTATCCTTCATAATATCTACATATCGTGAAATCGTGTACCAACAACCTGATCGAACGTTTTAGCATGGTTTTAGGCCAGGAAAGTCCACAAATCATCTTTAAATTTTGTCAGATCCTGGAAAAACCCAATAAGTCCAAATCCATACACTCCATTTATTTATCGAATTAAAATCCGCATATAACAGTATTTATAGACACGAACTATACAGTCGAACTATATTATGAAAGTTCGTGCCTCAAGAATCAGACTAAGGCATCATATGGCAGTGCATTACCTTTCTTTAATCCTTCTTTGGTATCGCGTGTGTCGTTTCCGACCCTCATGGAGCGGAAATTCCCAACCGTTATCCTGCAAATCTAGACATGCCTCTGTATAGTTCGTTTCTATAAATACTTCCTTATGCAGCTTTAAAATCGATGAATAGGTGGTGGTTATCGATTATCGGTTTCTTCCAGGATCTGCAGAACTGTGAAGGTTTGATCAGTAGTGGACTTTCCTGGCCTAAAACCACACTGATGTTCTTCATTTAACAGTCTACAGAAGTAGTTCTTCCATATCATTAGCATCGGCTGTGTCTCAAGTACTTCCTTGCTCATCTCGACAGGATTATGATGGAGCCTTGAATTCCTGTGTTTGACGTTTTACTTACTTACTTACTTATCGGTTTCCCTATTCATGAAGAGTCTCTGCCTGAGACACTGCAGCCTCCCATCCCGGACTCATTGCCTACAGTTGTCTAGATCAGCGGTTCTCAAACTTATTAAGCTGTGGATCCCTAAACAAGGCCCAAATCAATTTCGGAACCCCAACTCTTTACCATATAAAAAATGAAAACAACACATTTCAAAACTATTTTTTTTTTATTTAACATTTTTTTTTTTGCAAGGTTAATGTGAAGAATGAAACTGTTTCATTGTTTGATTTATAAGTTTTTTAAAATTGACTTCTATCTCCGAAAGCTGTATTCGCATATCTGGGGCAGCGTCCAATCTCGATCTGTACTTAGTCTTTGCATAAGTATACGCTGAAAAGCCTGCTTCACAGCGATAAGTTGTGACAAAAGGGAGCAAATTGAATACAGCCCGTTTGGCAAGTTCTGGGTATTCACTTCTAATACCAACCAAAACTCGTTCAATGAAACAGAATCAAATACATGTTTTGATGAAGACGAACTCTGCAGATCTATAAGAGACTCGTTTTCCGGAATGCTTAGTGTCGTAGGCTGGGTTTTTCTTAGAAATGGATTTTGTACCCACTCGATGTCAGTTTTCGTATCTGGGAAGTAATCTAATAAAGTACATTCTTGACTTACCAAATGTCCAGCGATCATATTGATAATATCTGCTCTGAGCTCAATCATGTTTTCTTGCAAAAATTCATGTAAAATTGGAAAACACTCAAAACATTGTTCTTCTGTACACAGGTAAGCCAGAAATTAATTTTTCTTTTTAAACCTGCCAGTTTGTCTCTCGCAAAAAATACTGTTACGGATTTTCCCTGCAAAGCAGTAGCAGTTTCGTTTAACTTTTCAAAAATGTCTGCAAGATAAGCTAATTTCGTTATCCATTGCTCAGCATGCAATACATCAAAAAGGTTTGCAGATGAAGACATATTTTTGTCCATTTGGCGCAGGTGGCCATGGCTCAGAGGAATGCGTAGTTGACTGCTAAGCCAAGTGCTGCGGGTTCAAGGCCCCAGCTTCGGCAGCATTTGTTTTCTACGAAAATTGCCAGCTTATCTGATGCCACCTGTGCGATAACATGAGACAATATAAATCGATGTCTCCTCCTCTGTGCCACGTAGGATTATGTTATATGTCTTTCCTTCTATGTATCTATCCGTCTCTCTCTGTTGTATAAATGTCTTGGTCTGTCCCAGCCGATGGCCTCAGTCGCCAGTGCTGTTATGTGTCTGTAGTTCGTTGCATTCATGTGCGAAGTACTGTGATGTCAATGTCAATGTCCAGTTGGAAAACTTTTAACTCGTCACGAAGTTGAAATAATCTAAGTAAAGCTTTTCCTCTGGAAAGCCATCTTATTTCCGTGTGCAGAAGAAGTGATTCGTACTGACTTCCCATGTCTTTGCACACTTTTTTGAACAATCTCGATTGGAGAGGACGACTTTTTACGAAATTTACAATTTTTACTGCTTCGTCAAGACCTTTTTTTTAAATCAGTTGGCATTCTTCTTACCACAAGTGCATAACGATGCAAAATACAAAGACTACTGTTACTTCCCGGCGCAATGTTTTTAATTTTTGACACGACCCCTTTAACCTTTCCTACCATTGCTGCGGCTCCGTCACTACGTTATATCAATACATTTTTCCCAATTAACGCTGTGGTTATTCATAAAACAATTTATGGCCTTGAATATTTCTTCACCAGTTGTATTCGTTTCCAAAGGGGTGCAGATGAGCAAATCTTCTTGAATAGATGTGTCGAAGGGATACCTCACGAATACAAGAAGTATTGAGAGGCCGGCAACATCCGTGCTTTCGTCGAGTTGCATTGCAAACATATCACAAGCATTCAATCTGCGAACGAGTTCATCTTCAATGTGGTCAGATATTTTGTGAATCCGATCAGACACAGTGCTGTTTGAACATTGAACTGCTGCAACTTTATTTTGCCGCGGCTTCTCCAAGTACGCAACGGATTGTTTCTAACACACATGGTTTAATCAAAGACACTGCAATAGTGTGTGGACACTGTGGATTCATGCAAGTCCTTTTGTTTTTGGAAAAAGCTGATATTTGTCTCCTTTAAATTTTCGTGAACTGTATCGTTTTAGTTTTGCTGGTACGAGAGAACTATTAACTAAATTTTTTTTGCAAACAAGGCATAATGCATCAAGTTCTTCGGTACTTCCAACAGGTATAAATCCAAAGGACAAATAAGAGTCATAGTATCGCCGTTTTTTTTTTTGAGTGAAGTTTACCTTCATTTACTTGTTTATCTTTCGTTGAACTTGATGCCGCATTTTCTATATCCTAAAATTCAGTAATGAAAAAAATTTGTTGAATATTTTTTTGCTATGAAATATGTATGTTATAGGGCATTCACACCGAACCAAAAACTGAGTTTACGCAAAAACACCTGAAACTTTCATCATAAACCGAGTTTTCCCATACGTTTTCAGTTCTCAAAAACAAGTAGGTTATGGCGTAACCTTCTCAAAACCACTTCGCAGGCGTCATCTCGTTAAAGGTTGTTGGAACGAACACACCTTTTAATAGATTCTACACGTGTTCCACACGTCCCACAAAACAGCTGATGAACTCGCTGTCAAAACAAATGTTTTTTTTCTTCATATTATATTTCATTTCATTTTCACAGGATTGAATAATTAAAATGGATTTGGAAAAGAAAAAAAAACAAAAAGAAGAAGCTCTGGTGTGTGCAAGATGAGGAGTACCTGGTGGAGTTATGGGCAGCCAAAAATGAAGAACTGAGAGGATGCAGAAAGAACGGACACATTTTTCGTGAAATGTCTGCGGCATTCGGAGGAAGAAAAGAAATTTACACACCAGATGAAATAAAAACAAAACTACACAATATGACGAATAGATATAAGTAAGTACCTACTTAAATAAACTGATTTTTCTTCTTTTTTTTTCTTGTTTTATTTTCTTCTTTTGCAGGAAAGAAAAACAACTTGTTGGACCATCAGGAGGTTCACCGTCGGAATGGCAGCTATATTCCAAAATACATGCCATTCTAGGAGAGCATAGGATTCACAATCTTCAGTTAATCCAAGAAGATAGTCGTCCTGCAGGTTTGCGTTTTTTTTCGTAGCGGCGGGCTTGAGAGTCAAAATCTTTAGATTTGTTTCATTTTGAACTTCAAATGCTAATATTAGTTTGATTATATTAGAATTCATTTTATTATTCAATTACAATATTTTCACACACAAATGTTGCAGCTAGTATCAAAATCACAATTGACAGCTGATTGAAATGTCAAACGAAACCTGGTCAGAGTAACAAAAATGAAAAGAATAAAAAGCTTGAATGAAAACTTAAATTGAAAATTCAACCACACAACTACACAGAGGAAACTCACAAAAAGTAAAAATAAGATGACTTTAACATAACTTGTTACATATGGATTAATCTTCTATAATAGTGCTTACACACCGAATTATAAACTGAGTTTTTGGCAAAAAGTTTACGTAAACCACTAGATGCTTTCACACCGAACTCTGACCAGGTTTCGTTTGACATTTCAATCAGCTGTCAATTGTGATTTTGATACTAGCCGCAACATTTGTGTGTGAAAATATTGTAATTGAATAATAAAATGAATTCTAATATAATCAAACTAATATTAGCATTTGAAGTTCAAAATGAAACAAATCTAAAGATTTTTTCTCCAGCCAAAATATCTATGCTCCTATCCTCTGACAGAACAAACAATAAAAGAAAACGTCAGTGGGTTCGAAAAGCTTGGATTTCCTCAATGTTTTGGAGCTATAGGTAAATATAACATGTTCATAATGACAAAGACTACATATAAACTATTCAATTCTAAAGATGGTTGCCATATCGAAGTTAAGCCTAAGGGATGGTATTCAAATGTATTACTAGCTGCTGTTGATTATCGGTAAGATCTAAACATTATAATAAGTACCTACCCTTCTTTTCATACTCGTAATAATGTAAACTCATTAATATATATAGTTATAGATTTCTCTATATCAGCGTGGAAAGTCCTGGCCGATGCAACGATTCACAAATTTATGAAAGGTCATATTTAAAAGAACAACATCAGAACCCAATTCTCAAGGAAATGTCAAAAAATCTATGCGGCGTTGATGTTCCAGTAGTCCTTATTGGAGACTCTGCATTTCGATTTTCAGACACTTTAATGAAGCCTTTTCCATTTAACACTGCCGCATCAGCAGAAGAAAAGAATTTCAACTACGCTCTTTCAAAATGTCGAAGAGTAGTTGAAAACTGTTTTGGTCATTTAAAAGGCAGATTCAGACGAATCGGAAAAGGTATTGATAACCATATCGACAATACTAACTTGGTGATCAAAGCATGTTGTGTTTTGCACAATTGTCTGAACGTGCATAATGATGACATCAACATGCAGTGGTTGCTAAATCCAGTGAATACTGCACAAAGAGAACAACCAGAATATACTAGTCAGGTCAACGAACGCTGTAGTACAGCTGCAAACACACGAAGTGCCATTAGCGAATACTTAAGTAAGTACTATATTGCCATTGAAAAACAAAACACAAATCAAAATTATTTTTCTTGTTTATTTAAAAAATTAAGTTCTCCTCTATGGAATTCTTTGGAATCAGATACAAATTCTCTCAGAATATCATTTCTTTCTTTTTCCAATTGAAAAGAATTTGTATCTGATTCGATTATTTTATCCATTAGTGTATCAATGGATATATTTACTTCCTTAAGGTCTTCGCTTAAACATAACCGTCTCTTTTTTGCTTGCCTAGGTCTGGATGTTGACGTTGAGGGAAGATCAGCAGGAGAAGCACTTGATGAAGAATATGGCAGCGAGTTTTCATCGAACCAGGGGGAAGGCGGTGGTGGAGAAGAAATAGCTTCAATGGAAAACAATTATTAAATAAAATATTATTATGATTGTAATTAAATTTTTGTTTTATTACCTGCAGGACGACTATCTTCTTGGATTAACTCCTCCTCATCTTGCACACACCAGAGCTTCTTCTTTTTGTTTTTTTTTTTCTTTTCCAAATCCATTTTAATTATTCAATCCTGTGAAAATGAAATGAAATATAATATGAAGAAAAAAACATTTGTTTTGACAGCGAGTTCATCAGCTGTTTTGTGGGACGTGTGGAACACGTGTAGAATCTATGAAAAGGTGTGTTCGTTCCAACAACCTTTAACGGGATGACGTCTGCGAAGTGGTTTTGAGAAGGTTACGCCATAACCTACTTGTTTTTGAGAACTGAAAACGTATGGGAAAACTCGGTTTATGATGAAGGTTTCAGGTGTTTTTGCGTAAACTCAGTTTTTGGTTCGGTGTGAATGCTCTATAACGCTTCTAAATACCTAAGTCATAATCGCCAGTAGGTATTAACACATTTTTTTTACCCACGGAACAACCACCAACAATATTTTCTATATTTTCTGGAAACTTTGCTGTCCCTCCATCATCAGCCACTGTATTTGATATTAAGGCTTGTTGCGAAAGGCGTCCTGTCTTAAGCCAGTTATCCATGATAATTTAAGTTTTAGGAGTCTGACAAAACGAAAACAGAATTAATATCTAAGTGCACAGGTGATTATTTTAGTTTTAATATTGTGTTCGAAAAACACAATTTACATACTTACATTTACATACTATAGGTATATGAATTAAAAATGTTTCACTTTCACTGTAGCTAGTTAATAATTATGGAACTAATTTGGTATTTCAAGTGAACATAAATTTAGGCAGTCACGAGCAATGTGGAAATAAACATATAAACACAAGACGCAAAATTGAAAGTTTATTCCAATTTCATTCTGACATTATTTTTATACTCTGTGAGATATTATGGAGAAACTTTACAAAACCTGTGCATGAACGATACCCACACGCATGTATTTTTGTATTATAATAAGTTCATTCTTTGTATGATAGTGTGCGGGAACTCATAAAAGCTATACGCAAACTATACTCACATCCATGCATACTTCATGGATTTTAGTGCTCGTAATTTTCTTTGGAAAGTAGATATTGTTGTACTATTTCGTTTGCTTTTTTTGAGTTATGGGTAGGTCACACCTCAATAAAAAGAAATTATAAACGTTACACATTTTTTGTGCAAAAATGTTTGTAATTGAATATGTACTTAGAAATCTTTTTGTTTTTGTGTTTTACTATTCTTAATTCAAGAAAGTCGCGGAACCCTGAAAACTCTTCCGCGGAACCCTAGGGTATCTGCGATGGCTTGGTTTTGAAACGGAGGTTCGGGTTTCCTTTCCTTCTCGAATATGTATCCTGGGATTCGTAGATCCTCTTAGTTGCAGCATTATTGTCCATTCGCTGTGGCCGAGCCGATGTAGTCGACGTGTTTTGGTTTTTTTTGGACAACATCCACATCTTGGTACAGCTCATAGAGTTCGCGGTTGTATCTTCCCCTCCATTTGCCCTCTTCGCGCACAGGACTGAAATTTCGCCGAAGTATTTTTTTTTTCGAAGGAGCCTAGTATCGGCTCTTCCTTCTGGCACTCGGCGCCATAAAGCAGAACTGGCAGGGTATAAGTTTTGTAGAGCACACATTTCGTCCTTCGAGTTAGGAGTTTTGAACCCAGTTGTTTCGCCAAAACGAAGTATCAACGGTTTCTTAGGGTAATTCTTCACCGGATGTGCACTAAGGTGTCATTATATTCGGCACTCTGGGAGTGACCGATGATGTCAATATCGTCCGCAAACGTTTCGCCAAAACGAAGTATCAACGGTTTTTTAGGGTAATTCTTCGCCGGATGTGCATTAAGGTGTCATTATATTCGGCACTCTGGGAGTGACCGATGATGTCAATATCGTCCGCATAGATCAGCAGCTTGACGGAACTGTTGAAGATAGTGCCTTCCATGTTGACACCTGCCGTGCGCACTATCTGCTGTACATGTTTGGAATAGTTCAGAGGAGCTACTTCCAAACTGCACGTTGCAGTGCGTGTTTTCCAGCTTCAGGCGACACACAGCAATACTGATTGCCGGGATTCCTAATTTGGCCATCGCTATATAGAGCTCCTGACGATGTATGCTTTTATATGCGGCCTTGAAGTCGATGAATATGTGACGACTTTCGACTTGAAATTCGTTGGTCTTTTCCAAGATTTGCCTCGGTGTGAAAATTTCGTCTATAGTGGATCTGCCGGGCTAGAAGCCCGCTGCAGCGCTTTCTTGTATGCATCTTCTGTCCCCTTTTTCCTGTGCACGCATTCATCATCATACTACGGGCTTTTTCTCGGGGTTGGCTGGTACCCCACAGGGGTTTCGGCTACCTCCTTGATTGTGTAGCGATATTGGCACCACTAATTGTAGGCTTCTTTGGTAGGTGAATGCACAGAGGAGAGTTTCATACTCAGGCACTCGCTGTAGGCTCTGGCTACTCCAGGTATGCTAAGCCGTCCAACGTCAAATTTCTTCTTCTGGGCAGTTCGCAGCTTTCTCTCGTTTGACAGTCGAGCCGCGACAAGAAAATGGACAGAGTCGACGTCTGCTCCTTGGAATGTGTGCACGTCGAGGAGGTTGGATGCGTGCCCCGCATCGATTAGCACATGGTCGATTTGGTTGGCGATTCGACCGTCTGGATAGCGCCAGGTTGCTTGGGAATCCAGTGGTACTTATCACCGTATTACAAGCTGCAAAATCGATTAGTCAGCAGCCGTTGTCTGTTGTCGTTTCGTGGATTCTGTGCTTACCAACTAAACCGCTAAAGATGTTTTCCTTTCCGACTTTAGCATTGAAATCCACAAGTAAAACTTTTAAATCATACTCCGGACTGGCTCCGTGGGCTCTATCCCGGAGGTCATAAAACTCCTCCTTGATGGGATCTTCAGCGTCGTCGGTAGGGGCTTTTGCAACGTAGCTTTTGGAACGTAGCTTCGATGTGGAACGGCTTTATCGGCTTTAAGTCAATGCCTTTTGTCCAAAGCCAATTTACCACAACGAATCCGCATCCTAATACATGCAATCTTTCGTTGCAATTGCATTAAATATCTCAACTTTTTCTCTTCATTATACCTGATCCTATCCATGAGGACAGATTCAATTTGTTGAGTAGCACCCGGGTGTAGAGTGTTCTTACATTCCAAGTACATAATCTCATATCATGAGTTTCATTATCGGAGGCTAGTTGTGTCTCTCTCATAACAAATTTTTTTTTCCATGGTAAGGAAGTTACTCCGATGGCTCAACCCCCAACCTGGAGGGCCAGGCCCTTGTTTTGACCTTAGAACTGGGGGCCGGAAATACCGATGTCAGTAGCCCATTTTATGATATGAGCGCTGCCATTGAGCCATTGAGGGCTCTTCCGCCAAAAACTCCTTTCCACTACCGTTCAAATATGTCGAAGCAGCTCATATAGAGGTAACAATCATCAGTTCGATCTTACTGGAGCTGTAGGCACCACCGTGCATTCCATCTTGGGAATTTCTTCACTGTCACCTGAGAGTGAGTACCTTAGCGAGCGGATACTCGTCCCGTTCTCTCTCGGTCGCTGCCACCAACGACCTTCCACGTGGGTTTGTTACCACATATTCAGTCGAGGTACAAGGCAATAAACCCACCAGTCAATAGCGTGGAGGAAGGAGTATTGGATGCGTGCTTCTAATCGATCGCAATGTTATCAATATGAATGACCGTTCGTTGATCTGGAGACGACGTGAGAAAACCGTGTTCTGCTAAAAGTGGAATTCCATTCCGTAGCGATGTCAATTAGTAGTATGTTACCAGACTTGTTGTCGGGTAGGCTGCATTTTCCGACAATACTAAAGATGTCTTCTCTGCCTACCTTTGCATTAAAATCTCCCAGCACCAATTTAACATCGTACTTCGGTAGTCCCTCATAGGTTTTGTCAAGCCGCTTGTAGAAGCAATCTTTATCTATAAATTATTTTTCCTCCGTCTGGGCGTGAGCGCATATAAAGCTTATGATGGCACTTATAACAAATCCGGATTCGAACATTCATTGTTTGTGCACACTATAACATGGTCTGGAGTAGATGTCACAGTTTTTCATCCCATTTTTGCACGGCCCATCCCATCGTGTTTCCTGGATGGCGGTAATGTCTGTTTTGTAGCAATTTAGGGCTTCCGCTAGTTGTTCGCCTGCACCTATCCTGTTTAATGTTCTCATACTTCAGATGCAGATATGAACGTCGTTGTCCATTTTTCATTAGCATGGTCGTCAATAATAAAATCATTCCTTTTCGAGGGCTATTGGTTTCTTGGTCAAATTGTTTTTTTTTATCGTTAATGGGTGGGTAGATAACCTTAAGAACAACCTCCAACCTGCCCTCCAATTCCTATTTATTAGATACTCCTAGTACACGGGGTCACCAGTATCCACTACGGAAATGGGCGCTGCCGTTGGCCTTTATGTTCATCCAACACCATTTCTGTTCAAAGGGCCTGACTAAGCCAAGAGATTCCTAAATAACCTTTTGCCCATATGTGTCGAAGCTCGAAGCTCATTTTGGTTAGTCTGTTTATAGAGTGCTGTTTTTAGTCCTGTTATCGCACTTGTTGTTTAGCAATTCAAATCCGGTTGGATGAAGATGTTGAAAAAGTAAATACAACTAACGTGCCTACCCTCGTCTTACAACATCCAACCATTGTAAAATCAAGTTCAGCAATCACAGCTCTTTAGCTGTAATAGGTGGCATGACATAAGGCCAAATCTATAAAATTGGTCTTACAATGCTTTGTGCAAGTGGCATAAGGTCAAATTTTAGCATTTGGTATTATGACACTTTGATGAAGCGTCAAAGATCTCCTTTCCCTCTCGCATAAGATGGTACCTAATAATTTGTGTTCTTTTAGTTTTTTTCAACAATTCTAGAATTAGAGACATAAAAAAACAAATTCAATACCTACGATCATCCAGTCAGACATGTCCTGCACTTCTGAAGGGCAACGCACTATCTTTATCTCGCTTCAAGCAATTATTTGCTTAGGGATTCCCAATACTTATTCTTATTATCCCGGGTGATGCTGTCCATCTTCGAAAATATATTTTATCTTCAATTTAATTAAATTTTAACGACTGGCCCCTTAACAAAATTTAATTCACATTAGTTCTAATCGAAGTCACTATCAAATAAATTAATGTCTTCCCATTGACATCAACAAGCTTAAAAGGGACTAAAATACTTGTACATCTGTTTCACCCTGCACTTAATATTTTTGTTTGAAGTACCATCTCATTCCATCTTTAAATCCATCTAAAGACAAACACCACTTAAACAAAGCCATGGAATACAAATTATTTATCGTCCTGGAAAAAGTTTCTATAGCACTCTGCTGTTTTTCCCAGAGGATATTTTCTATCATTAACCACATGCACAAAACATGCATCCGTCCACAAAATGTAAGAACGCAAACAAAGTGTGTAACTTTGCCTCAGGCGGGCGACGACGACAAACACTCTCACACAGATGTATTCTGGGTGTGTGTATATCCCGCCTTACGACATTCAATCGAACTGACAAAGTGACAACCAGACAGCAGAGAGTCATCTCCATCATTGTACTGGATAAGAGCCCATTCCACATGGAAACTCCTTCATTATCCTTATCCCAATACGGCACCTAGTGTTTCGTTTTTCTTTATCTCATTCGGAAACCCCTTCTGCATTTACTTCAGCCGAAGGACAACCAATAGTCAGTCGACAGAAAGCTAGTCTTCCTTTAGAAGCTCACTTGCTCCTCCATTTGTCATCGTTTAAGGAGCTTTTAGATACTTTTACAATAGAATAGACAAACTATATCACTTTATTTTCCAACCCCCAAACCACCCAAAACCTCACTCAATCGCAATTTCTTTTACCCATACACACACATTATACAACATTTTGGCTCAAATCTGGGTAAAATCTGGATCCTCGTTATAATGCTTCTAACTCTGTCCTGTTAAACCGGCCAACATTTGCTTTGCGAATGTCCTCAATTCCAGTGGGTCCTTGTTATTGAAATCATCCATTACCCCTTGCATTTGTTCCTTCAATCCATCCGAGATGGATGTTGTTATTCTGTCTCGAAACAGATTTGTAATTGGACTCAAAATGACTCCGGTCAGCTCTTGGATGAACCTCCTTTGACTCAACTGGACATGGATGTTCCTGAAAAAAAAAATATACAAGCATACACATGATTTAGGCAATCACCCATTTTGATGTCAGAAGATTTTTGTGTGTTTGGAATTGGGTGATGGATATGATGAAAAGGATCAAAGGGCAGGAAGGAAGGAAGGATCCAGGTGAAACAAAGGCGACACTATAAGAAGGGTGTTAAATCAATATGAGGGTTTTTTTCAGGTAAACAGTGATTACATAATCATTGGGCATTGATTTGGAATGCATTCAGTTATATGGTTATAAGGTTCTCTAGGAAGAAGGAGTGTTTTCTCTGCATTAAAACATTGCCTGGGAGTTATGGTAATCTAGTAAGCGTGCATTTTGAAAACAGCTCATCTGACCGTTTCCAATCGTATACCGGATTCCGACAACAAGACGCGGAATGATACGATTTTTTTTGTAGATATGAACGGCACTATCTTCAAAAAATCTGTCCAGCTACCAGAACCACGGAGGTCTTATAACAAGGGCAAGACAAAGTTTATACTGCCAACAAACAAATTACTGTCGACGCACATCTTTTGACAAATTATTGAGCTAGTTAAAGAGTTCATCTTTACCAGATATCCACGAAGTAAATTAGCATTTGAGCGCCAGTCAAGCGGCAATCAAAACCCTAGAAGCCATCTTGTTCAATTCGAAATCAGCCCAAGAACGCCGACTGTCTCTTAACGAGGTGGCGGATCCTTTTACCATTCACCTCTTTTAGGTGCCGGGCCACAGAAATATACCAGAGAATTTTAAGGCAGATGTGCTTGACAGGCAGGGAACTACCCTTGACATTCTACCGCTAGTAGATATGTTAGTTATGCCCCTTGCTACATGAAAATTACAGATCAAACAGGATGCGATCAACAAAGCAAACCGCAGATGGATGAACGGCACAACGTGTCAAATATTCAAGCAACTCCGGCCTAACTTTAACCAGAAGCACTCCATCTATTTAACAAAGCTGAACAGATCAAATATCAGCGCCAAAATGGGTGTCCCCACATGACATTGTCTTTAGGATTACACACAAAAAGACTAGGACTTTTCAGCAATGGCTTTTGTAGAAGCTGCTTAGACTACGAAGAGGAGGAAAGTATTATTCACCTTCTATGCTCTTGTCCAGCTCTCTCAGAAAAAAGGAAGCTTCACCTGAGAGACCACTTCTTTGATGATTGGCTAATATCAATGTCAGAAATCTTCTACGCTACATAGTTAGCTCTGAATAGTTCAATTAGGCGAACGAATAAAATGCATTCCACGGATCCACATAGTACCACGACGGACTTTTCTGTTCTAAGTATGCACGCGCATCGGGAGCAGCCACTGCACCCTAACCTAACCTAAGGAGTCCATCTACCTCGGTGTAAACAACAAGATTCGACGAAGAATGACCCTAGGAACCCAATTCGTCTTAGCTTTATAAATGGGATCAAAACTCTTAATCTGAAGGTCGAAATGTTTACTCCTACTACTGGGCCCTAGTCCTACGGCACCGAGTGATGGACAACAAGCAGCAAAGCGAAGTAATATTGGTTGTGTATGTTGTACAAAGCGTAAAAACACGTAGACTACAATGGCTCGGCCACATAGAGACAATAAAAAATTATGCTTAAGCCCAGACAGTCTTCGAGTAATAGGCTCCAGCTTCGAGGCGACAAGGAAAACCAAAACACGGATCAAGCACAACGTGCACAAGATCGAAGAGGACGGAAGACTGCCTTGTCTGAGAGAGATACTCAATGGATCGGGTAGCTGCTAACTAAAGTAAGTAATTTGATAAACTAAGGTGTTATTTAGGACTTATTCTAGCAAATTATGGAGAAAATCTATGAGCGCCTACTGAAGTACAAAATACTAATTTTTGGCGCAACAGGCTCGTTATTAGCCAGGGCCGAGCTTTCTCACAACCATCATGTGTGCGTGTGTAGTTCTTGCACCATGGCAGGA
Organism: Rhingia rostrata; assembly: GCA_949824845.1. Taxonomy (NCBI): domain Eukaryota; kingdom Metazoa; phylum Arthropoda; class Insecta; order Diptera; family Syrphidae; genus Rhingia; species Rhingia rostrata. The sequence continues at coordinate 119,802,603 of OX463756.1, read as the reverse complement.
CCTCCTGTTTTATGCCGACTCCGAACGGCAAATTTGAGAAAAGTATTTCTTGACAATTGATACTACTCTGATGATTTGTCCGATCATCACGAGAGGAGCACCAGTAAAAATCATTTAGATGTTGCTACGGCTGGGAATCGAACCTAGACCTTCTGCGCGGTAGTTCATCGCACTAGCCATCGTGCCACTGAGACCGTCAGTACGAAGTACGATATTTAAATAAAGCTGGGAGTTCTTAGGGCAAGGGTAAGAAGAGGGAACTGGACAGCCTACACTAATTCAGGTCTGTGAACGGGCTTATTGGGGCACTGAGAGATCAACATACGGTGATTTAATTGCGATTAAGCAACATCGACTCGGACCATTACTTGGTGCTAGTCAAAGTACGGATGCGGATATCTATCACGCCAAAACATCGCACAACTTCTGAGAGAAGATTTCCAGAACATTTGCCGTGACGAGTATTTCAACATCTCCATAAGATGCAGCCAACATCAAGCGCAGTGGCAACAAGCCCTCGGAAATGCAGAAACTGATGTTTGTTTCACACGACGACCACAACAAAACCAGTGGTCCCATGAGGAGTGCCAGCAGGCGCACGCAGCACAGAACAATGATTAAAAGGCCATGCTGCAGAAGAAGACTAGTGCTGCTCGAGAAGCTAACGGACAAAAAAGAACGGAGCGACACTGGCTTCTCCGAAGAAATAAAAGAAAAAGCACGAGGATTGGAAAAGAGCATTTCTGCAGACTATTAAACGGCGGTGACAGCCAACACTCCGGTGTCAGGCAGAATGAGCCATTCAACCTGGCAACGACAATCAAAACTTCCGTCCACCAGACCAGCACGAAGTAAGAATATCGGTTTATAAACTTATCGTTGTGCCCCAAAATATGGGAACGGATTAAGATGATCTATAGACGAAATGTTCCTATTATACTCAAAATATTATCATCGATTTTTTTTTCCTCGTTTTTCCTAATCAGCCCGACTTTTAATGAAATCTCCCCGGGAGTTTATTCCTGTTCCTTTATTCTCTTATTCTAAGTGAAAAATTACCGAGAGTTTTGTTCCCTAATCCATTTTCGCTTATTCTAAACTGACTTCGAATATTGTGCAAAGTACTCCGTGAAAAAAGAACGCATTCGAAATGTCATAAAAAGGGAGAATTTTAATTTATTTGACGCGAGTTTGTTGCCGACACATTTGGTGGGGAGTTCAACCAAAATATGTTAATCATTAACTTTTACAACAAATATAAAATTAAATTAAAATTAAAATTTTAAAAAATTAAAATTAATATTACATAATTAAAATTTACACTATTGTATGGGGTGTATTTTTAGAGGTATAAAACTTCAAATTGATATAAAACACAAAAAAATCATTTACAGCTGCTGTCAAAATAATAGCACCACGGTTATATTATTTTTTAAACTGTGAACAGTTTGTGAATAGTTTAATTGAATTCATTTGTTTTTTTTTAATATAATAGCATGTAAAAGGAAACTAAATATATATACACAGATCCAGTATGTTGCTAAATAAAAAAAAAAATGACACATTCTTTGGAAAAAACCCAAAATTGACCCTGTCAAAATAATAGCACTTTTTGGTTCATTGCTCAAAATAAGTGTTAATTCCATAAAACTAAAACAATTTCATACAGATATTATAAGGAAATTAAGAATATAAATAATATAAAAAAAAATTTAATATTTTGTTGTGTAGCCTTTATGGGCAATTACACTCCCACAACGCCTTCCCATGGAGTTTACTAAACTCTCACACCTCTCTTTGGGGATTGAGTTCCATGTTGCCTCTACCACTTCCCAGAGGCTTTTATTATTTGTGGGCTTTTGTTCTGATACTCTTTTTTTCACATCAGCCCACAAATTCTCAATTGGGTTTAAGTCTGGCGACTGTGCGGGCCATTCCATAACGCTGATCTCGTTAGCACGGAACCATTCTTTTGCCTTTTTGCTCGTGTGCTTTGGGCCGTTGTCCTGTTGAAAGACCCATCTCAGCGGCATTTCTTCAGAGGCGTATGGGAGCATCACTGTCTCGAGTATTTCCACGTATACGGATGCATCCATGATAGTTTTGATCCACTGTATGGGCCCTACACCATAATAGGAAAAGCACCCCCAAACCATGATACTCGACCCTCCATGTTTTATGGTCTTTGTGGTGAATTTCGGGTTATATTCCGTATTGGGTGGCCTCCTTACATAGCATCTTGACCCCTTACCTCCATATAAAACAAATTTGGACTCGTCTGTCCATAAAATATTACGCCACTTTTCAATTGGCCAATTCAAATGAAATTTAGCGAATTCTAGTCTCTTTTTAACATGTTTTTTTGTTAGTAAAGGTACTTTTCTACGACTGCAAGCATTTAAATTGTTCTCTCGGAGCCTCCGACACACGGTTTCAGTGCTTGCTGGAATTTCCAAGTCCTTTTTAAGCTCAACAGCTGAACTAAAAGGCTGAGCTTTGCTCCTTCTAATTAGACGGCTAAAGGATCTCGCTGACATAACAGGCTTCCTTCCACGTGTTTCGGCCTTTTCTTCAAAAACGATGGCGTTCCTAATCATCTTATTTGAACATTTAAGAATTTCCCGGATTTCCTTATAACTTTTGTTTTCCGCAATTAAATTTCTTATTATAAGGCGCTTTTCGGGTGTGCAATGTTTACCCCGCCCCATTTCTAAAATTTGTAAAAACATATCACCTTCAAATTTCTATGGGAGTGCACTTCTTAATATTAACTTACCCGTATAATAACTTTTATTAACCAAAAACACTTAAAAATTTAGTTTTTACAAAATTTGTTGCGATGGTGCTATTATTTTGACAGACGAAATCAAGAGGTTACTGTGGATAATGCGTTGCAATAATTGCGCACATGAGTTTTGTGGACGAAAAAGAGTGGAAAGTGAAAGAATAAGAAACAAATAACGGAACTTAACAACTGTGATCATAAACTCATTTCTCGTTGTCTCAATATCCCTCTTTAAAGGCGATAGTCTACTTCGGTGCTATTATTTTGACGGCAACTGTAAATGTCCATCAATTTGGTTTAATCTTAACCCTAGAATACTAATCGCCCGTGAGGCGGAACGTATTCGGATTTTCACTGATATTTCATGATCCCTTGTAGATATCAACACACGAGTTCGTGCCAACTCAGTGTTGCGGTGTGCGAGCTTGTGTGTGGTCGCAAAACAAATTCGGAGGCGAACATTAGTATTAAAGGTAATTTTTTTCGCGTTGTTGTTTCAGTTATTTTCTAATTGATTTTAGTTATTTACTTAGAGTTTTTGATTTTGTGCTAAGATGTCTGCTTCTGATGATCACATAAAACAATGGCTAGATCAGTTGTCGTTAGATGGTAGCGAAAATGAGGACAATTTGGAAAAAGAAGAGTGCTTTTCCGATGACAGTGATGCAGACCCTACATATTTAGCGGAATCTGACGATGACTTGTTCAATATACAGACAAATGAGCCAGATGATGACAACATGCCATCAACATCCAGGACACCAAGCTCTATCCAGCACCCCGCAACGGCAGAAATGTCAGTAGGTTGTTGTGAATCTCTTCTAATCTCGGCTACTACATCCGTTCTAAGAGGTAAGATAAATTTCGTGTGGTCATTCCAACCCTCATCGTCGAGAAAAAACTCAAACAGAACTCCTGCGCGGAGTATAATTCATATTATGCCAGGACCAAAAAAAAGAAGGCAAGAATCTACTAAGACCCTTGGAGTGTTTCGAAAAATTTTTTACAGCTGATATAATTGACGAAGTTTTTATTCGAACTGACGCGGATATTGATTTAAAGGCAAGTAAATATAAAATGCAAAGTTCTAGCACATCGCCGACTCAAAAAGAGGAACTTCGCGCTCTTCTTGGTAAACTTATTTTGAGCGGAGCAATGAAGAATTTTTGATCCTACGCTCTGTGGATCTAAAAACATGGCTACAATGAGCATGGAACGGTTCGAATTCCTTATAAGATGTCTACATTTTGATGACCGCAGCAGTCCAGAAAATAGGAAAAAAAACGACAAATTCGCACCAATCCGAAATATTTGGGAAATTTTTATCACACAATGTAGGAATCTTTATAAACCTGGCTCTTATGTAACAATAGACAAACAGCTGCTTGCATTCAAAGGACGATGTCCATTTCGTATGTACATACCGAATAAGCCTGCCAAATATGGAATTAAAATCGTTCTGGTATGCGATGTTAACACCCAATTTATGTTCGATGCGTCCCCATATCTAGGAAAAAACGGCGATACATCTATTCTATAACCACTTGGCAGTTACTATTGTAAGCTACTTACAAAAACTATTCATGGGACTAATCGTAATTTAACAGCTGATAACTGGTTTACATCTGTATCATTAGCTGAACAACTGCTTGCTGACCCGTACAAATTAACTTATATTGGGACAATCAGACATAACAAAACAGAACTTCCCGTAGAGTTCAAGCATAACACATCCCGTCGCGTTGGAACATCAATGTTTGGTTTTCATGATAAGCTCCCTCTTGTCAGCTACAAACCGAAATCTCAAGACTGTCCTCTTACTGTCCACCATGCACGATGAACCTCTGTTATTGATCCGGTATCGAAAAAACCTGCAATAATAATGTCTTACAATGAAACAAAAGGTGCCGTGGACACATATGACCAAATGTGTTGTCATTCAAGCTGCAGTCGCAAAACAAGGCGCTGGCCACTTTGTATGTTCTACGGTATGATAACTATGGCTGTATTGAACTGTAATATACTCAACCCAATTTTCGACGGTTTTCAAGCATAAATCGGCCGATACTGCTGCAATTTGACGTTCGATATTCGTACGAAGTTCATCAATTGTCTCTGGCTTATTGGCATTGACCATAGACTTGACATAGCCCCACAGGAAATAGTCTACGGCGTCAAATCGCACGAAAGAGGCGGCCAAGCGACTGGACCATTTCGTGAGATAACACGTTCTCCAAACTTCGTTTCCAATAAATTGATTGTGGCATTCGCTGTGTGGCTTGTGGCGCCGTCTTGTTGGAACCGCATGTCCTCCAAGTCCATATCATCCAATTGGGACCAAAAATATTCGGTTATCATTGGACGGTAGCGATTCCCATTCACAGTAACGTGCAGGTCCTGATCATCACGGAAGAAATACGGCCCAATGACGCCGCCGGCCCATAAACCACTCCAAACCGTAATTTTTTCGGGATGCAATGATGACTCATAGAGTACGTGTGGTTTGTTGCCTGACCAATACCGCATATTCTGTTTATTGACGAAGCCATTCAGCCAGAAATGAGCCTCATCGCTGAAGATGATGTTTCGATGAAAATTCGAATCATTTTCAAGTTGTTGATCAGCCCAATTCACGAACATACGACGCTTCTGGTGGTCAAGCGGCTTCAGTTCTTGCGTCAATTTAATCTTGTTAGGGTGTAGGCCAAGATCTTTTCGCAAAATTCGCCACAACGACGTCACAGAGATGCCCAACACTTGAGAACGACGTGTGAGAGACACATTTGGGCTTTCTTCAACTGAAGCCTCAGCGGCAGCAATGTTCACGATACTACTGGCACTTCTTTGTCTCACTGGCTCGGGAACATTTTCTACTGTGCCTGTGGATTTAAATTTTTCCACTAGACGCTCAATTGTTGATCTGCTAGGACGATTATGACGACCATAAATTGGACGTAGCGCTCTTAACGTTGAGGCCACTGACTCCGAATTTCGGTTGTAAATATTAATAATTTCGACTCGTTGTTGGATCGTACATCTTTCCACCATGAAATGGTAAAACTCACTGAAGAGAAATATCAAAAGAGCGGCAAGAAATATGGCGTCGTTTGCTGTCCTTATCGCTCAACTTTTGTAGCGTCCCTGTTGAAAAACCCGATATGATTTCGGGCATGTGGCCGCCACAACTTATTCGAATAAAGCCAAGTCTAGAGGTCCAATTATCAACGTACTATGGTAACATATAAAGGGTATTCATAACCCCTTGAGTACGTGAAAACTATAAAAAAAAAAATCAACCATTTTTTCAATCATTTGGAGCCGTATGTCTGCAATAATGACACGGATGTTGGCTTCCAAGTGTCCAAACGTTTTTGGTTTGTTGGTGTAGACGAGCGTCTTCACATATCCCCAATGAAAATAATCCAATGGTGTCAAGTCACACGATCTTGGTGGCCAATTGACAGGTCCATTCCGCGAAAATATGCGCTCATCGAATGTTTCCTTCAATAAATCGATTGTGAAGTGCGCTGTGTGGCATGTAGCACCGTCTTGTTGGAACCACATCTCATTCGCATTTATGCCATCCAATTCGGGAACAAAATAGTCGGTTATCATGGCTCTATACTGGTCTCCATTAACGGTAACTGACTCTCCAGCATCATATCGGAAGAAGTATGCCCCAATGACTCCACCAGCCCAAAGAGCACACCAAACAGTCAGTTTTTGTGGATGTAATGGCGTCTCAAGGGTATCATGTGGATTCTCTTCACTCCAAATGCAGCAATTTTGCTTGTTGCCGTAGCCATTCAACCAAAAATGGGCCTCATCACTGAACAAAATTTTGCGATGAAAATCAGCATCGAGATCAACCTGCATGGCTTGCACAAGCTGGATCTTGTTAGGTCGTAAGCCAAGATATTTGCGCAAAATCTTCAATAAAGTTGATGGCCACTGCTCCAATTGCTGTGCACGGTGGCGAATCAATGCATTTGGGTCCTCTTCAACAGCGGCAATTGTTTCTTCGGTGCGCACTGCTCGACTTCTCTGCGGATGCGTATTATCACATAGAGTAATCGTAGTGCGAAAACGATCCATGGTTAACCGAATTAATTGCTCTGATGGAAGATTATGTCGACCATAAAATGGACGGAGCTTGCGTTATATTTCGCGAACTGAACCATTATTTTAAAAATAAATTTGCACGACTTGCAAGCCTTGTTCATTTGTCAACCTATTCATGATGAAATTGCAAACCAAACTGAACATAAATGACATTAAAATTGCCCGATTTGAACAAAAAAATGTCAATTTTATCTCTAAAAAAAAACAACACTCGTTAAATTTTAAAACCATTCCTAACTGAAAAACCGCGGAAATTCGCAATGAACCCCTACAAAACAAGGGTGGAATTGTGTATTTACATGAAAGGATAAAATCAGAACATAAATTAGGACTAATGACGATATTAGCCACTTACCGAAACTTTATTATCCGGAAATCATTCAATCGTAGTCGAGTGTCTTCCACATTGATATAAAGATCCGCATAAATTATTGTGTCGTCCAAGGAACCAACCACTTTGCCATTGCCCTCAATTGCCATAAGCTTAATAAGGAAGTCGTAGTCGAACTAAAAGACAAATAGGAAATGGAAATTACAAGAGATACATAAGATTTAGTTAAGTGATTTGCGTTAATAGTTTTATTTTAGTTTGTTAAATAAGCAGTGGATTCACAAATGTGTCAATATAAAGCGCCCAAATGAGAGACAAATAAAATCGATGGCTCATTTACAGGACAATCAATATGGCGGTGATTGTAAAATGTTAAGTAACATGAAAAGCAGGTTGTATTAGGAGGTATGGAATTTTGTTTAACTATATTTTCAGATAGAGATAGGGTAGAACAACACAAGCTATCAAAAGCTGGCCCTGAAAATATAAGCATTTTAAAAGTTTGAACGTTTTACGAATGTATATTTGTTATCAATCTTAAGACTGAAACTATGGACTCATAAAATATCAACTTAGATTTTATTCTCCTGTTATGTAGACATACACTTGGGGATCTTACGACTGGGTGGCGTTTGAATGCTGCTACCAAGAAATAAGTGTTGGGTGGACTACTAGGTCGTGACTAACTTCTTCGTCACTGCGAGGTTAGGGTTAGATCAAATGCCAAGCATTCAAATTTCATAGCTTGACAAAACAAGAGGAAACCCTTAAAATACATTTTGTTTATTGATTAATACTTAAAAGATAAAAGTTATGTTGAACTGTGATTATAAAAACAAGTTCACTTCGTAATTTGAAGGAAAGTGGTGTCTAGATGAATCATAAAGATTTTCCGTTGTTGGCCAAAGCAGAAAATTCCTTTAAGAAATATTTAAGCCAAATTTAAATATGAGTCGATTTTACACAAATTTATGGTAATATCAATAAAAAATTAAATTTTGAATTTTAATTATAACGAGCGGTTTGAGAAAAATTTGCTTTACTTGGCCGAAGAGAAAAATCTGGAAAAATAAATACTGGTAATATATATGTATATAGTTTTGTTGGACCGAATGTCGTAGTAACGGGTGATGCAAGTAGACATACTTTTTTCAATAGCCTTTTTTGACAGATCACGTGTGAGTCGTGTCAAGCTGTCATGTTATTTTTGATTAGTATTGTTTGGCATTTCATAATGGAAAGACTTACACGTGAACAACGTTTACAAATTGTTCAACTTTACTATGAAAATTCACGTTCTGTGAGGAATGTGTTTCGTGCACTTCGCTCAACTTATGGTCAACATAATCGGCCTACTGAGTGTACTATTCGCAACACCATCACCCATTTTGAGACCCAGCATTCATTATTGGATAATATTCGACCGAATAGACCACGTCCAGCATAATGTGAAGAAAATATAGCGGCCGTAGCTGAGAATGTACACGAAGACCGTAGAGAGTCGATTCGGCGCCGTTCGCAGCAACTCGGACTGACGTATGGAACTACTTGGCGCATTTTACGTCAAGATCTTAAATTGAAAGCGTACAAAATACAGCTTGTGCAACAACTGAAGCCGCTCGACCTTCCCAAGCGACATCGCTTCGCTCTATGGGCTCTTGAAAAGTTCCAAGAAGATCCGACGTTTTCGAGGCAAATTTTGTTTAGCGATGAGGCCCATTTCTGGCTCAATGGGTATATAAACAAACAAAATTGCCGCATTTGGGACGAAGAGCAACCTGAAGAGATTGAAGAACTGCCACTTCATCCAGAAAAAACAACGGTTTGGTGTGGTTTGTGGGCCGGTGGAAGCATCGGTCCATATTTCTTTAAAAATTATGCGGGTGCGAACGTAACCGTCAATGGCGACCGTTATCGTGCCATGATAACCGACTATTTGATGCCTGAAATTGAAGCTCGTGATCTCGGCGACATTTGGTTTCAGCAAGACGGCGCCACTTCCCACACATCGCATCAATCAATGGACTTATTGAGGGAACATTTCGGTGAGCACATAATTTCACGTTTTGGGCCGGTCGATTGGCCACCAAGATCGTGTGATATCACACCGTTAGACTTTTTCCTGTGGGGATATGTAAAGTCAAAAGCTTATGCCGACAAACCCGCTTCGATTCAGGCCTTGGAGGAAAACATCACGCGTGTCATTCGCCAGTTACCAGTCGAAATGCTCGAACGAGTGATCGAAAATTGGACTCAACGGATGGACCATCTGCGACGTAGCAACGGCCAACATTTGATAGACATAATCTTCAAAAAATAAATGCCAAAGAATGTTCTTTCAAATGATAATAAACATTCTCCATTAAATTTGAATTTTCTGTGTTTTTTTCTTTAAAAAGTAGGGAACCTCGAAATGGATCACCCTTTATATGAAATATTTCCCCTATGGTTGGATGTTGTAGAACGAGGGTAAACTCTTATTGGCTTTGACTCGGCAATGCGCAGTGGTTGTAACTCAGACTACACATCAAATCCATCGGGTACAGGTCTCATTCCACCGGATTTAAATTGCTATACGAAAAGTGCGAGTGTTGATAACACGACGAAAAACAGCAACACTATAACAGCCTGGTCAGAATAGCATGGAATGAACACCAGGCTAGTTTTGGTATACCGCCCAAACTCGTCCGTTTGTGTAGGATGACGATGCAGAACTCTCGCTGCTCCATCAGGGTCTGAAACGACCGACACATTTGATACCAAAAAAGGATTTAGGCAAGGCGACATGTGACTTCTTCAATTTTATTCTTGAGAGAATTGTGCAAAACTCCCGAGCCAACACCAGATTCACAATTTTCCAAATATCGATGCAACTACAAGCATACGCCAACAATATTGACATCATTGGTAGGACTCAACGTGATGCTAGTATAAGGAAGAAAGCAGCAAAAATGGGTTTAGTAGTAAATGAGGGCAAGACTAATTATATGCTGTCAACACGAAGGACACACAACATCGAAGAATTTTCCAGAATGTCACCATCGACAGATATATATCGCGGCTGCGCTATTAACTCTGACAACAACATCTCGCCAGAAATTGAACGAAAAATTACTGTTGTCAACAGCCGGAGATCCTATATAAGACCTTGATCATCCCAGTCGTGCTCTACGACGCTGAAGCACCGTATCAAAAATGGTTGAAGAAGACCTTGTTTGATTCAAAAGGAAAATTCTTCGAAAAATCTTCCGTCCCGTTTGCGTTGATGGTCCATGGAGACGAAGATTCAACCACGAGCTGTACGACCCTTATAGCGACATGCTCCTGGTCAAAAACTCCGCATGGGACGTCTAAAATGGCTAGGACATGTAGAACAAATGGACACAATTTTTTCGGCTCGAAGATCATTCGATTCCCAGTTAGACGTCGGACGGTGTAGAGGCAGACCATAAGTAGTGCGCAAAAGTAGATTCCGACCTCAACCAACTTTGAGTGCGCAACTGCAGGCAGTTAGCTAAGTAAGTCCACTTCTTTGCTTTTGCTTTTTTGTAAAAAAAAATCAACACATCCCTACAGAAACGTTCGTTTTTGTAGCAAATGCGGAACCAGTAATCCAAAATATTCCTTCTTGCAGCAGCAAAGCTGAATTCGTCTAAGCCTGTGCAATTTGATAGGCACAATAAGGCCACATTGTATTTTAACTCTGGTCATATAAAGTCTTGAAATTATGGTGATTCTTCTGCTAACATACTGAAAGGATATAATTGGGTAAAAATAATACACAAAAACGATGCTCTCGCGAAGTATTCCTATCCAGTAAGCGGATTTCAAGATATATCGGTCGAGGTTAACGATTTTCGGCAAAATCCATAGCCACCTCTAAAACATGTCTGTCATTACTTACCCATTGACAACGTCAGGACTCACCACTTACAAATGGTGGCGAAAACCAAATCCCCAGATACTTACCAACTGATTGATGCTGTACGCCTTATTCAGAAGCGCGTGCATGGTTTAGGGTGAGAGCGCATTAAATTGATCGATTCGATGTCATCGGCGTCTTGTTTATGTCCACCGATTGACACTGACTGATTATCCACCACAACAGCTATACACAAAAGTCCTTTTTCATCTGTCAACTGTTAACCCTTGCTTAGCCACGAACGTTGTCCTCCTGTATACATTTGCGTGACATGTGAGACCAGCTTTAAAGTTTACTTGCAATGTTCGTCCTTCTTAACTTCTAAACATTTAACAATGAACAATACACTCATACCCTCGGTTGGTGGAAGCCATTCAAAGAGAGTCTCGAAAATGCTCCTAGCGGTTTCATTTACTTTTTTCTGTTGTTCTCTCCTGCTTGAAACCGAACCCTAGACACACTGCAAAGGATAAGTACATTGCGGACAACACAAGTGCATTGCCAGGAATAAAGTGAGTGTGTACCACGACAAATAATGCAACCGTCTTTATTCCCTTGGCACTCAAGCCCTCATGTGCACATACATACAGAGAAAACAGAGCCACATACGATAGCATAATGGGAATATGGACAAAATGTGCGACGGATCACTTAACAACAAAGGATTAGTTGTGAAGTAATGCGCCCGAATCGGGTTTTGGAGTAGAAGCTAAGCTATTATGCTAGTAGCATGTCCTTTGGCAAGAATAGAGAGGACAAACAAAACTCTTTTTGTAATTGCACCGAAAGATTAGATTGCATTCGGGAGAATGCAATTGGAAATGGTCCTTAAAATCTCATCACCGAAATCAAGTCAAAAGACAGGAGTAGAAGAAAAAATAATTAAACGGATCATAATACGTTTTTAATGAGATAGAAGGACGCTTTTGGGGTGTCAGTGTACACAGCACCTCCCTTATGCAAACAAGAAAGAAATGAAATGACAATATCTTTGAAAATATATCCCCGTATCGGTATCTGTTCAGCGGATATTCAAACTTGTTTGTCAGTTGCATTGTGTTCTTTGTTACCCCTGCATTGGGCGCCATTTCCGAAGCATGAAATAACTGCACTCCTATTGTTGGTTCTGCTGATGCAGATTCTTTTCTTGAAGTAGCCATAGTCTTGGCGCTGGTACTTTCTCGTCTCATCTTCAAGATATAAATGGGAAATTGACTATGTAATGCCAGAGTAATTTACGAATGGAATGGTGCTTGGCGATGGGTAGACGAAGAAGGATGTGTCGGGATGGGCAAAGCTTGTGGAAAGATTATTTTTAAATTCAAGTCTTCATGGCATCTCTGTTGCAGCAAATGGCACGGTTGGGTGGTGGCTGATAAAAAATGCAAAATTTTAGTTTCGTTCCTTCGTATCCTATGGAGATGCTACTACTGCTCCTTCTGTAGTTAGGTGGCATATTTTTTTTATCATGAATTTGGAATATTTTTTTTCTGAATACATATCCGTCGTAAGGAATTACCGAGTGGAAATTTGCTGAGATTTTTGTATAACAGATTACCTGCAATTTTCTGTCAAGGCAACAGAAAGAGATGGCAATAGCAACAAGGACATGGGCTAAATATGAGTTCTGAGAAAAAAATTGATAAAGTTTCCAAATTTTTTTTTTGCCTCGTTTCACTTGGGGAATGACAACAAATGAATGATGATGTCACTTTGTTTTTTGAATAAACTTTAGAGATTGTGGGTTGGTCCCTGTGCAGATCAAGTTTTCTTTGTCTGTGTCAAACAATGAAATACTAGACATTTCTACGAAGCTATGCATTTCATTTCTAAGAAGCTTTGTTGACACTTGTGTGTTGCAGGAACAATGAACGGGATAGCATACGGCGCAGTTTTACTTTTTTGAAGTGGTATTGTTGGAGTACCTAGATTTACATATTGACAGGAGGGGTATTTAACGTATGTATGGCTGCATTATTGTCAAGATCAACAAAAAATATTTGTTTGCTTTCTGAATCAATATGAGCCAAGTATAGTCAAGTTTTAAGGTTGAAAGAAGAATATAGGGGATGCCAATATTTTACCTTCAAACAAGTTTGAACTTTCACTTACCAAAGTGGTCTTCCACATGGCATATACATTTTGCATTCCTATACTGCAAGGTAGTATCTAATTGTCATGAAAAACTGAAGTTCTGCCATTAACTGTGCATAGAGGGTCTATAGCTGTATTTTCGCCACAAATGAAACCAACTGTTCAACGGCAATAACGGACGCAAATTTAAGAAGCTACTCATGACAATTTTTTTTACTCTTTGATGTTGTCAAACTTTCAATAGAGGTGGGGCTGTAGAAAAAACTAAAGATTTGCTACTTTAGGGATTCAAACTAGGGAACCCGCTCATAGGTAATGCAGCACAACTTAGGCTTTGTTACTATAGGGATTCAAACCATAGGTAGTGTAACCCGAAAACCGCTGGAACTATCAGTCCAAAACGAGTTGTTGAAGATGCTAACTCCAGCTAATAAAATGACATCCGCTTCGCCATTCGATCTAATTGATTCAGCATGGTTGAAGCCAAACTCGTCACCATCCACCAAGCTGCCACTTTGTTGCAGAGTAGTCTGATATTAGTTAGAGGTATTTTGACTTTATCAAGAGCCTAACTGTGATCAGAACCTTAGTAACCAACAGTCTATGGTAGTAAATGTCTGTCGAAAATTTTTAAGTTAGAAACATACTTTGTTTGCTTCTCAGTCACTCGGAGATGCTAGAGCTCAAAGAGATGAGCTAACAACAAAATCAGGCTCTTACAAGTTTGAGGGTTAACCTTTTGATTTACATCTAAACTGCAAGTCAGCACTGTCCACGGTATTTGATGTTAACATGACTAAACCACTAATCCAATTTAGGTGATATAATCAGCCCTAGCGAGGTATCCGTTGGGGCGGAAAATGCTCCAATTATGAACGATTCGGAGGATTTTAGCTTCGAGGTATTCATATGAAAATCTTTTTGGAATATTTCTCCAAACTTTTTGTAACGCATGCAGGTGCATTTTCATGCAATTTTTGATAGCTAAGTGCAATTCTCTTTCCGATTTCCTCCGACACGAATTCTCCACGGAAATTATTTACGAATTGTAGTGAAGTGATTTTTGTTCCGTTGACACATACCTCGAATGGAATTTCAACCAACGAAGTATGCGTTGCGGAAAATTGTCCGCTCCGACGGATACCTCGCTAGTGCAGAATGTCTCCAAAGTGCAGAGGATAGTGCCTTTTGAATGGGTTTCGGATGGAGCGATTTATCCAGTAGCTGCCGATCTGAACAATTTTATCTATAAACGAACTAGGGAGATAGGGAGTTAGTCACTGAAATAAACCATGTACTTCCTAGTAGTTCCAGGATATATACCTTTGTAATAAACGATCTCACAGTTGATAATTAAGCTAAGCAAAAAAAAGACAACCACGTTTGTAGGTATATGAGCCTGGAAATATCAGACCACTCAACACACAAACTACTGCAGAACAACTAGACGACAAAGCAGACATAACTACAATCCGAGAAATATGACGTGATATAACTACGATACGGTCAGTATTGTAGTGCACACAATCCCTACCTTTTCGGATGTGGATCTCTTATATTAAAGAAACCTAAGTTCTTGCCTGAGTTCTAATACTTCAAAGACATCAACGAGTGCATTCTAAAAACTCGGCATCAAGGCCAAATTGGCACAACATAAGCCTCATATGGACACCCTCTGATGGAGGAAAAATATGATCTTGGTAAGGATTGTTTCAAACCACATTGCGACAAAATCCGTAGCTGCGGCAACTCAGCATAGTTTAGAAGATGATTTATGTCGTAGTATTTCAAAAACGTATACCTTCACCACGGTATATAGGCTCAGTGGCGCTATGGTTAGTGCAAAGAAATGAAGCACAGAAGGTATACATACATGTAGATCCACAATCATGCAAGAACCTGGTTGTAAAAATTCCGTAACCGATCAGATCTTTACATTTCGGAAAAGTCAAAAAAAGTCCAAACATATAGTTACCGACATCCCATTCATCGATAATACGATAGCATTTATAAAAATGAACCAGTTATGGAACAACTTACTGTTCTAAAAATTTATGTCGATTTGGTGAATCAACTGAAGTCGGCATAAGAACTACAAGCTCGTCAGTTTTTTTCGGGGTGAATAATATTAGGTGCCTATCAGCTTTTGCACCATAACGTCATAACGTTTATTCTTATGCCGATGCGAACGTAACCGTCAATGGCGACCGTTATCGTGCCATGATAACCGACTATTTGATGCCTGAAATTGAAGCTCGTGATCTCGGCGACATTTGGTTTCAGCAAGACGGCGCCACTTCCCACACATCGCATCAATCAATGGACTTATTGAGAGAACATTTCGGTGAGCACATAATTTCACGTTTTGGGCCGGTCGATTGGCCACCAAGATCGTGTGATATCACACCGTTAGACTTTTTCCTGTGGGGATATGTAAAGTCAAAAGCTTATGCCGACAAACCCGCTTCGATTCAGGCCTTGGAGGAAAACATCACGCGTGTCATTCGCCAGTTACCAGTCGAAATGCTCGAACGAGTGATCGAAAATTGGACTCAACGGATGGACCATCTGCGACGTAGCAACGGCCAACATTTGATAGACATAATCTTCAAAAAATAAATGCCAAAGAATGATCTTTCAAATGATAATAAACATTCTCCATTAAATTTGAATTTTCTGTGTTTTTTTCTTTAAAAAAGTTGGGAACCTCGAAAAGGATCACCCTTTATAAGCAACACGACGGTGTGCAAGGAATCTATGTCGAAAAGAATCCCAGAAGAA
Organism: Rhingia rostrata; assembly: GCA_949824845.1. Classification (NCBI taxonomy): domain Eukaryota; kingdom Metazoa; phylum Arthropoda; class Insecta; order Diptera; family Syrphidae; genus Rhingia; species Rhingia rostrata. The sequence continues at coordinate 119,786,568 of OX463756.1, read as the reverse complement.
AACTGCATAGCATGTGGGTGGCCGCGGTGTAGTGGTAATGTGTTCGTCTGTTGAGTGGAAGGTTGCGCGTTCAATCCCAGCCAAAATCCATTTCACTTTTATTTAAAATAAAATAAAAAGGTCGGTGTAATACCTAAAAGTATGCACACCATCTTGAATTTCTTCAAATTTAACGAACACAAGAAAAAATGACTCCCCGAAGCTAGTTCGGACACCACCCATAGAGTTTACTCCACTACATCCAAAATCTTTCCTATAGGCTTTCTTCCCCTTCTCTAACGCTCGTACTATGGTAACATATAAAGGGTATTCATAACCCCTTGAGTACGTGTAAATTATAAAAAAAAAAAATAAACTCTTTATAAGGAGTTTGTAAATGTTATGCATCCCTTTACAATTCTAATTCACAAAATGTATTTAACGTTGAATGGAGGCAGCATATCCCAAACGCGTATTATGATTGCATAGTGCCTTTGTAAGGAATTTTGTTATTGTATTGCTTCTCCAATCAGCCCGGTCCTAAGCTAACTGCCTCCAGTTGCGCACTCCCAGTTTGTTGAGGTCGGTTTCTACTTGTGCGCTCCACTTAAGGCGAGGTCTTCGTCTACTGAGTGTTGTATTGGTGTCCATTCGTTCTGCATGCCATAGAAAACTTAAACGTCTAATGAGGATTTTGTTGACCAGGGGCATGTCGTTCTACAGCTCGTATAGTTCGTATTTGAATCTTCGTCTCCATAACCCGTCAACGCAAACGGGACCGAAGATTTGACGAAGAATTTTCCTCTCAAATCGACCAAGGATATCTCCATCCGTTTTTGATGCGGTCCGTGGATGGGCGCCGTAGAGGTCTTATACAGAATCTTCTTAGTAGTTCGAGTGATGGCTTTAGTACTAAATTGCCTTTAAGGCTGAAGAAACAGCGGTTGACAAGAGTAATTCTTCGTTTAATTTCTAAGGAAATGTTGCTGTCAGAGTTTCTAGCGGAGCCGAGGTAGTCAAAGTCCAGTACTACCTTAAAGTTATGTCTGTCAATGGTTACGTTCTGTCCAATTCGTCGAGGTTGTGCGTCCTTTCGTATTGACAGCATATACTTCGTCTTGCCCTCATTTACTGCTAAACCCGTTTTTGCGACTTCCTTCTCTATACTAGCAAACGTGGCTATGTAATCACGTTGAGTACTACCAATGATGTCAAAATCCTCGGCGTATGCTAGTAGCTGCATCGATTTTTGGAAAATTGTGCCTCTGGTGTTGGCTTGAGAGTTTTGCACAATCCTCTCAAGAATCAGATTGGAGAAGTCACATGACAGCGCATCGCCTTGCCTAAATCCTTTTTTGGCATCTAATGTGTCAGTGAGGTCGTTTCCGACACTGATGGAGCAGCGAGAATGCTCCATCTGACGATGTTTTGGCGGCATCCCAAAACTAGACATGGCTCTGCATAGTTCGTCTCTATAATTTTTGTTGTACGCGGCTTCGAAATCGTTGAATCGGTAGTTGGTATCAATTTGGACTTCTTGTGTTTTTTTTTTCAGGAGCTGCCAAATGTGAAAATTTGATCGGTTGGGGACTCTCCTGGCCTAAAACCACACCGATAAGGCCGATCAGGTTGTTGGGAAACGGTTTCAGGCGTTCACATATAACGGCAGATAGGATCTTGTAGGAGATGTTGAAGAGACTTATGCCTCTGTAGTTTGGCGCAGTTAAAGGCCCTCCTTTTTTGTGGTTCGGGCAAACGATGCTGAGGTTCCACTCTTCAGGCATACTTTTTTCCCACCAGATTTGGCTTATGAGTTGATGAATGTTATTTACCAAGTCATCTCCGCCAAAGCTCAGCGAGAAGGCCGTCATTTTCGGCAGCCGTATTAAGCTTGAGCTTAGATATTGCTATCCTCACTTTAATCAGGTCGGGTGGTTGGCAGTTTTCGCTGTCGTTGCCAATATCGAATGGTCCGTTCTGCCTGAAAGCGAAATTTTATTCGTCATCGCCGTTTAACAGTCTGCCGAAGTAGTTCTTCCATATCCTCAGCATCGACTGTGTCTCAACTACGATATTTCTTTGTTCATATCGACTGGATTCTGTTCGAGCCTTGTATCCTTGGCTTTGACGTTTTACACTATGGTAAAACTTGCGATCATCATTCCTAGAGTGGCACCTCTCTATATCCTCGATCGTTCACTTTTCTTGGTCTTTTTTCTTCTTTTTGAAAAGCCGGTGTTCTTCCCTTCTTCTCTGCCTAGTGAGCTCAACGGTAGCTCTCGTCTTCACCTGCAGCTTAGCCTTGTAGGTCTCGTTCTTGGCTGCGAGCATCTGTCGGCATTCCTCATCAAACCAGGAGTTTCTTTCTAGTGGGCGCGAAAATCCTACCACATCAGTTGCGGCTGATCTAATGTCTTGTTGGCATCTTTACCATTGTTCTTCGACATTCGACGCTGGTGGAATGGTGTTAATCGAGAGGTTAAGGGATACGCGTTGCAACAAGGTACTGGCGGTCTCTTGCAATTGCAGTCTTTCGACATTAAATTTTTTCACAGTATTTCTGGATTGTTGAGGCATAATGGATATCCGCATTCTTACCTTGGCTGCAACAAGGTAGTGGTCCGAGTCGATGTTAGCTCCTCGGAATGTTCGGACATCCAAAATACTGGATGCGTGCCTCTTGTCTATCGCTATGTGATCAATTTGGTTGGCCGTTAGTTGATCTGGAGACCGCCTAGTACCCTTATGGATATTGAGGTCAGGAAACCGTGTGCTGGCTATGGTGGCATTTAGTTCCGTAGCGAAGTCAACTAGGCTAAGTACTTAATCTTGAAATTCCTAGAAAACCTGTTGTCCGAATATGTCGAAGCAGCTTGTCTAGGTTCGCCTTTGGCAGCAGGCCGGGTATTCATTCCTTGCCACCTTGACCTGGCTGTTAATATTGTTGCTGTTTTTCGTCGTGTTATCAACACTTTTCAAATCCAATTGGATGAGACCAGTACCCGATGGTTACCACTTGAAGGTTAAGAATATATATGTAGTCAGAATTACAACAAGTTAAAGCCAATCAGAGTCTATCCTCGTTCTACAACACCCAACCATCAAGTAGGATCTAGATCAAAACTTTTCCAATTTTGGCTCCTGACCTGGCCATATCGTTGATTGATCACTTTGATCTAAAAATGATTGACCTCCCTATGTCAAGCAACCCCATAACCCAGAAGAACCATAAGGATCTGTTCACAAGACATGGTTCATGGGATTAAAAGCTTGGCTACAGCATTCGGTTAAAGTGATTAGAAAAAAAGAAAATTCAATTGATCCGAGCTTAAAACTGACCTTTTTCCTTTTATATGCCCTTTTGAAAAGAGGCATTAGGTATAATCCATACTCCATGTAAAATTTTCAAAAAACTTCTAGGCTGGTTATAGAAGCGATAAGACTCATTTGTAATTTATGTCACTTGCTCTTAATGGGAGCAGAAATTTATACCAACCAAACGACAAAAGTCTGTCCCAGTTTACAGCATTCACTACTCAATAGGCAAAAAATCTTCTCAATTAGGAAACGGAAGATGATATCCCAACGCGACCATATTGCAAATAAAAAAAAGCAAAAATTACCCTTAATTTCAATACAGCCAATCCAAAAACAGAGAGGAAGACTTTACTAAAACATTATCCCTTACATCATCGTCCATCGACTGAGTCCATAGGAATCACCACCCCCATACATACAAAAAATATGTTGCTCTTAAAAAAAAAGGACACTCTGCCTGCTCGTCCAAAAGCACCATCATTATTACATTCTTAGTTCTGCAAGGAATTAAAAAAAACACTCACACATACAAACAAAATAAACCAACGAGCATGGGAATTAAGTGGACGTTCTCGTAATCTCCACCCACTCAAAGGACATTCAAAAGAATGTCGTTCTCCATAACGCTAACGATGTCATTAAAATTGATTCGTAGTCTGGTCTATCGTTCGATTCGATGGCTTTTTGATGGAATTTATCCGATAGTCCTGCAGGATGACGAGCACAGCACACTCTTTGCACCAACTTGCGTTCCTTTTTGTTTTTTTGCATATTTTTGAAAATTAAATTCCACAGAATACAGAAAAACGGAAATAAAATGGCGACTTTAATGCACTTCCGGAATTTCTTTAAATTACATGAAAGAATCCTTAAATTACGTATTAGCCGGAATAGCTTCCACCAATGATGAAGAAAAAAACTTCCTGCAGAAAATTCGCGATTTCATTCCCAGGAAATCACTTAAGTAACCTCGTTTAGAGCGTTCAACACCAATTAGTCATCACTTCAAGTGTAAGGTTTTGTACATCACACAGTTCACCGTTAATTAAGCGTAGTGGTTGTAAAAGCACTGATCCATCAAATTCACTAGCACACGTGCAGCAGGGATAGGCAACCCCTTTGCGACGTGCGCAACCCACAGCATTCTTGTTCCCGTTTATCGCTATTTACATAAACTGTGTTTTTCTCTTCTTCTTCTTCTGCTTTTTCTTTTGTGATGAAACGGAATTTTACCTAGCACTCGACGTGAATTCAAAGGATGCTCCCACGGTTTTGAATATGCAGGAGTAACTTAAGTTGAAAACGCATTTTAACATGTTCTACCTACATGTGGGGTAAACTAGAGAAAAAATCCAACCCCTGCTCCATGAGGGCACTCAATCAAGTCCTCTTTCGTTGCGGTATCCTGAATCTTGCATTCAGAGTTCCTCTATTTCAATAAGCGTATACTGGGTGTGTGCTTGCAATGATGCCGTATACAGCCCGAGTATTTTGATTCACAGAACTTAATTAGGAGCAAATCCTGTTACATATATTGCAATGTGAGTGTGAGCCGGCCGTGGTTGCCATTTTGTAAGAAAACATTTTTTCCGTTCAATGTTTGGCGTACTATGATACTTTTTGGAACTTCGGAATTGAGTGTATTTTTTTTTTGTTAAAGCTCTATGTAGGCTTAGGGTAGCTATAAAGCTAGCGATTTTATTGATGAATGCTAATAATAATATTGAACCACCATGACTAACTGAAGTAAAATTTTTGTTTAGAAAAATAGCAAACATCCTGAATAATTTTAACTTCTCAAAGCACCACTGAACCTTAAGGTATACCACCTGTTGTTTTTCAAACATGCGTACCCGAACTTGCAACCATTCCTTGTATGTTATTTTCTATGGCAATTGGGTTAACCGCTAAACGGAGGACCAACGAAGTTATGATTCCCATCTGTCGACATTTGCGAAGGAAGATTATGTAGAATCGAGAGATGATACCCAAGGAATTGAGTGGGAATATGAGCCAACTGAAATACGGTGGGTTTACCTATAAAATTTTCTAAAAGCCAGATCTTTGAAGGAAGTGGTTGATGGGGTTTCCAGATAAATCTATTAACGAGGGGGTGCCACAAGGGTCAGTTCTCCCACTCAATCTATTTCTGCAACACACCAATCATCTTTTGGGGACAACTTATAGTCGCATTTATATTTTATTAAGCCTATTAGCGCTAACATTGAACAGCAGCAGACATTCGAACAAATGTGCGCTATAAATGAAGACCTACAAGAGATATTACCTACTTACTTACTTAAGGAGCTCTATAGTTCAGAATATACCTGTGCCTCAATCAACATGCCTCTCCAATATTCCCGTTGCTTAGTTAACTACCTCCAGTAGTCCAGTTGCGCATTTCAAGTTGGTTGAGGTGGGTTTCTATTTCTGAGAGCCACTTAAGGCGAGGTCTATCTTTACTTCGTCCGATGTCTGGCTTAACATCGAAGACTCTGCGACCTGCGAGCCGGAGTATTGGTGTCCATTCGCTCTACATGTCATAGCCATGTTAAACGTCCAATCCGGAGTTTTTTTTGACTATGTGCATGTCGCTGCATAGCTCGTTTAGTTCTTTGTTGAGACTTCACTCCAAAGCCAGGCAAACGGCAAACACCGCGGCGGCGTGAAGATTTAACGACGAATTTTTCTCTCAAATCGACCAATGATTTCTTCAACCACTCCTGATACGGTGCGGCTTAAGCTCCGTAGACCAGCCATTGTCGTATGCGGCTTTGAAATTGATGAATAGGTGGTGGGTATCGATTTGGACTTCTTGGGTTTTTTCAAGATCTACCGAAGGTTATGATGTGATAAGTAGTGGACTTTCCTGGCCTAACACCACACTGTGAATGGACGATCAGTACTGATCAGGTGGTTGGTGAACGGTTTCAAGCGTTCACATATTACGGCAGATAGGATCTTTTAAACGATGCTGAGAAGACTTATGCTTCTGCAGAAGCAGTTAAGAGGGTTTCATTTTTCGTGGATCAGGCAAACGATGCTGAGCTTCCATTCTTCAGTCATACTATTATTCGACCAAATTTGGCTTAGAAGTTGGTGAATGTTACTTATCAAGTCATCTCCGACGTGGAGAAAACGGTTAATATTATTATTTTCATTATTTTCTTTTCGTTTTTATATTTTCTTATATTATTAATTTTTATTAACTTCAATTTAAATCTTTTATAATTAAAACCCAATTCGTTACCTATTATGAAAGTATGAAATTCGCAGAATTCCAAAACGCCACCCACAAGGCTGTACTCTGGAAGTAAGTACAATGAAGTACTTGAATCGTGTTGACTCATCCTCCGGTAGCTTCTCGATCTTTTCACCTTTTTTCCGATTATTTCACTTTTCCCGATCACTTTTCCCGATCATTTCACTTATCCTGATCTTTTCACCTTTTTCCCGATCATTTCACTTTATCCTGATCTTTTCACCTTTTTCCCGATCTTTTAAACTCAGTTTTTTAGGCCTTCATTCGTAAGATCAATACATGATGACATGATTACTATGCTTCGAATTAACTTCGTGCGAAGTTCATAGGAAACAACTTAACGTATGGTATATGTACATACATCTTTGGAAGCTTAAAAACAACACTACAGAAGTTATACCATCATAGCTTCGGTTATGCTTGTGAATTTTCCTGCATAATGTCTTAAACGGCCTTCTATCCAAACAATCGACTGCAAAAATGCCCAACCTCCGCGTACAAGTAGAAATAATTGCTTGCGGAAGTTGGGAGGGGCGCTCAGATTTCGGATGGGCGGTTTCAGGCGTTAGTAACTATATCATGGTCTTTTAGGCGATGTTGGGTAAACTTATCACTCTATAGTTATCGCAGTTCAGTGTCGTGAAATAAAGCCGAGCGAAATAACGCCGAATTCCAAAAAATGGCATTATTTCACTTTATGAAAGCGAAATATTCGGTTCCATATTCGGTTTATTTCATTTTGGCGAAGTGAAATAAAGACGATTTATCCTTATTTCACTGTGAATATATCCAATATCGTACCCATTTCATATCCAACAATGAGCCCAAGCAGGGGGTTTATACTTTGAATACATCCGAGTGCGATGTTGGGTGTATTATAAGTTTGAAAACGGATATGGGAATGCTGGCCCCTGCAACCCCCTGCTTAGGCCAACTGATGGACTTGGGCTCCATGCGAGGTTTGCTGTATGGACAAACCAGCTTCCAGCAACAGTCAACCCAACCAGCGGGTTCCATACGAATAGATAATTCAACCTCGCACGCAACCCAAATCCAACAGTGGGCCGAAGCAGTTGGTTGCCCGCATGGTTGTTTTGGAGCCCTCATTGTTGGGTTCCGTCGGCATTCTTTGTCGCCGCTCCTCCAGGAGTCCAAGGTAGAGGAGCACATTAGTTGCGTCTGATCATTTGGCTTTATGATACCGCAGATTTTTGTCTTCCACTTTACAGACTGGTATGTTGATAATCGAGGAATTAGAATTTAAATTCGCGTTTGCATATGAAGTTTTCATTTGTCGCGGACAGCTGGACAAGATCTAAGAAGGTCTAAGCAGCTTCTATAGATGTCATTGATGAAGTAGGCCTCTTCATCAGTGACTTCTTTTGCATATAGGCCTATGTGACAGTGTCCTGTTAGACCGCCGATTATGGTGCTGATGATTGATCTGAGCAACAGATGGAGGGCTTCTAATTATATTTAGGCCAGTTAAACCATCGGTTTGCTTTCTTGATCGCACCCATTTGAATCAGTAACTTTAGTATAGCGTGGGGTAAACCAAACATGTCTACTGGCGTTAGAATATCAAGGATTGTGCCCTCTCTCGCAAGCTCATCCGCCTTGTAGTTGCCTGGTATGTCTGTGTAGTCCCGCACCCAGAATAGGTGCGAATGCTGAAATGCTTTGCCATTTCATTAAGAGATAAGCGGCATTCGTGAGCTGATTTCGTTTTGAACAAAGTGAATTCTAGGATTTTGATTGCTGAACTGCTGTAACAGAAGATGTTAATATACTCCGTGGTTATCACATTCTTTTTCAGGAAGCACACTGCTTCTTTAAGTGTCATCATTTTTGCCTGGAAAAAGCTACGATTGGGAAGGCAAAAGGGTATGCTTAGGCTAAACATCTCGGAGAAAACACCTGTACTTACTCCAGATTCTGTAGACCCATCCGTATTAATATGAATCGAGTTATTGGCTCCAATCATATCCGACTCCCATTCTGGAAATGATTGTGCTCAAAACTGAGTTGGATAGATATAATGTTAAGGTGTTTCAGAATCTTGTGTGTTCTATGGTAGCAAGGCTCTCAGTCTCACAACTGCACAAGCCGCGGTCTATTGCCGTAAATATTAAGGGGGCTACGTGTAGGATAGCATCAAAGAGTATAGAACTACATAGAGTGCAGATCTCAAACAACGAAAATTTTCTATGCAGGGTACTGGTATTGATACCGCATTGCTACCCCAGCATCAAACATATCGCCCGCACTTCGCATTTACCGCATCTGAAACGGTTACAACAATTTTAGCACTGATGCGTACTCTATGTAGTTTTATACTCTTTGATAGCATCTAGGTGCGATGAGGGTGCCGTTTTAAGAGCTCTGCTGATATATATGCAAGCTGACTTTTGAATTTTACCTAGAAGGTTGCGGTTGGAGGTTGTTTCTAAAGCCGGTCACAAACTAAGACACCATACAGGAGTATGGTATTAATGATAGACACGTAAAGTCAGAAGAAGACAAGTGGTTGCATACCATATTTCCTTTCGATTGCCTATTTACAAGAGTATAAGGCTATGGTGGCTATTATAACGCGTTCTTGGATGTTGGCCTTCCAGGTCAGTTTCTTATCCAAAACCAGAACCAGGTATATGGCTTCCACTGTCATCTTTGAAGAAATATGGACCGATGATGCTACCAGCCCATTATTCTTGTATGGCATTTGGCTGTTCATCACTCCAGATGCGACAGTTTTGCTTGTTTGCGTATCCGTTGAGCCAGAAATGGGTCTCCTCGCTGAACACAATTTTTCGATAAAACAGCAGAATTTAATGGAACTGATCTAAGGGCCATTCATCAAAAATTAGACGTTGTGGTAGGTCATTCGGCTTCAATTCTTACACAAGTAGAATTCTATAGGCTTTCAAACCCAAATCGACACGTAAAATGTTAAATGTGGTTGGGTAACACTTTCCCAATTGCTGAGAACGGCAACGAATTGACGTTTCACGATCTTCAAATAAACATTGGACTGCAATATTTTCTTCGGTACGCACTGTACGCATGTGATTCGATGGTTTTATGTGCAACAAAGTAGATTTGGTGAGAAATTTGGTGATAGCAGCACGAATTGTTGATTCACCATAATAGCAAACGGTGCAAATTTTTCACAGAGGGCGATTTTGATAGTAAATTTGTAAGTCTTTCCATAATTAAATGGCAAAGTATACTGAAAACTTTTCACTTTGTCAGATGACGTTTGGACGGCATTACTTACCAGTGCTTTTAAAAAATCACCCGTTATTTCCTGATGAAAAGGACGGATTCGTTTTTTTGAGGGTTCGCGCAGAGTCTACATCTGGCGGCCCATTTAGAGGGTACAGAGATACCATTCTGTAATTGTCCTATAAGGATATAAGTATTTCTCTAATACAGCTATTGCTAAGTTATCCTTTGCATCCTTCTCTTTCTAAATTTAGTAGTAGTTTGTTGACCACTTGATTCCAGAGAAGAGATGACAGGACGCCACCTTATCGGGTGCCACAACTAACAGCGAAACTACGTGCGGATGAGACGCCAAGATTTGTGAATTATCGGACTAAGGTAAGATTTGATTCCAACTGGAAGAAGCAACGGCTCACACTTAAAGGGAATCGTAGGTTGTGTTGATAAAAGACTTCACGGAGAGCTTCATCACAATATGGGACGATATGAAGTGACCAGCCCGCTACCCTAATTTTGCTCCCTGCGATTTTCTTATCACGGTTTTTGCAATAAATAAGAAATTCAATTGGGACGTCATTTATCTTATATAATTTTCAAAACTGAACTATGATTCATTGCGTTTCCAAAACGGGAAGTTAGGTAGCCCTACCTAGTACAAAGCTTAAAGCCGCAGCTTCATTTGTTTTTTTTTTTATATTTGTGTTACGAATTTCGCAATGGTACTCGCAAACACCGACGACGTCTGAGAGACGGAGAGAATATCTCAGGTGAAAACCCTTCTAAGACCCAGATTTACTTTGCATATTTTTTGATGTACCCATACATTTGCAGAGGAAGGCCCTACTTTTCAGTTTTTAAGCAATGTGCAGCTGTCCTAGTAACTCATATGAATGCAATTATGAATATGAAAACAAAAAATGCAAATTCACGATCCAGGTACATACACTACCACGTCATAACAGTGGGCGATGATTGGGGTTACAGGTTTCACTTTTTTTTTTTCCTCATTTATTCATGAAAATTGTGTAGAGTGGGTGTAGTGGTGAAGGGTATCATCCACCGGTCGCTAGTACGCTCTACTTATTTGACGGAAAGGAATGTGATACAAGTGTAGGATGTCCAATTGTTTGATGTGGTCGACTTAATGTAATCAGAAAAAATAATTTTTTTCTTGTAGTGGTAGGTACTAGGAAATGAATGATTCTCCATTCGATATGTTGGACATTTATTAATTATTATAGTAATTTAGTGGCCTAGTGAAGATGGTGATGAAGATAAAGATGATTTATCGAATGGCTAACTAAATCAAAAAGGTGTAAATAAAAAATAATGGCATCTTTATGAAAAGCTATGATTAGCTGGAAAACCAGTTGTCAATAAAAAAAAAGAACACAAATTTTTGAGGCAACATGCTCGTTAGTACCCAGGGCTGAGCTTTCTCACAACCATTCACATATAAGAATACGGATATCCACCACACCACAACAATCCAGAAATACTGTTAATGTCGACTGCAATCGCGAGAGACCGCCGAAGGTCTTGGCGCAACGCGTATTCCCTTGATTAACACCATACCACCTCCATCGAATGTCGAAGAACAGCCGCAACTGATGTGCTAGGTTTCTCGCGTCCACCAGCAAGAAACCCCTGGTTTGATGAGGAATGCCGACAGATGCTCGCAGCCAAGAACGAGGCCTACAAGGCTAATCTGCAAGTGAAGACGAGAGCTGCCGTTGAGCTCTGTAGACAGAAAAGAAGGAAATAACACCGGCTTTTCAGAAAGAAGAAAAAAGAGCAAGAAAAGCGCGCGATGGAGGATATAGGGAGGTGCCACTCCAGGAACGATGTTCGCAAGTTTTACCACAGTGTAATACGTCAAAGCCAAGGATACAAGGCTCGAACAGAATCCCGTCGAGTTGAACAAGGAAATATCGTAGTTGAGACACAGTCGGTGCTGAGGATATGAGGATATGGAAGAACCACTTCTGCAGACTGTCAATCGGCGATGACAAACAACATTCTGCTGTCAGGAAGAACGAACCTAATAAGGCTGCGGGAAATGACGGCCTTCTTGCTGAGCTTTATGAAGCATGAGGAGATAACTTGGTAAATGGGTTTAACAGAGGGCAAGACAAAGTATATGCTGTCAACACGAAAGGACATACAACATCGACGACTTGGGAAAACTAAACAATTGACAGATATAACTTTGACGTTGTACGGGATTGCTCGGCTCCACTATTAATGCTCACAATATTTAAAAGAAGAATTGTTCTTTCCAAGAGCTGTTTCTTCCGGCTAATAAGGCAATTCAGTAGTAAATCCATCATTCGAGCTGCTAAGGAGATCATATATAACACCCTGATCATCCCAGTCCTGCTCTACGGCGCTGAAGTGTGGACCGTCTCAAAAGCGGATAAAGAAACCCTTGATCTATTTATTCGAGAGGAAAATTCATCGAAAAATCTTCGGTCCCATTTGCGTTGGAAGGCTATAGACATGCCCCTGGTCAAAAAACTTCGAATTGGACGTTTAAGATGCCGAGGACATGTAGATCGAATGGACACCAATACTCCTATGATATTGATTTCCTCGATAATCACATAATTCTTACATTAAAAATTATATTTTCCTTCGTAGTTCGGTTTACCATTAAAAAGTTTTTTTTTTTATTTTTTAAAGTATAAAATATTTTTTTAATAATATTATTAACATCAAAATGAATATGTGTTACTGTTCGATGGTTTATTTAGTCGATATCCCTCCCAATACTGACAGCAGTAATTAGATCTTTTGTAAATTTTTGCCATAGGTCTTCAAAAGGACCCTTAAGATATTCTCTTTTGTTTTACTTAGCAAGTTAAACATAAAATTGATAACCGACCCTTCTGCTTTATTTTGATTTCCTAACCAAATAATAGATACAACAAAGGAAAAGTGCTCCTTCTTCGCACAGATAAGCCAAGATTTAAGGGCATGAATCATTGGATAGACATTTCGACTAAACCCAAACCATAACCATTTTCAATGCGAACAGTATTTCATGAATGACTGAACAAATCCCTTAATATCGATGGGGAATAAATTTTGGAATAACACTAATACGTCGTAATTGCCACAATGCCCAACATAAGAGCCCTTTAGATTCAATCTAACATCGACCAAGAATAGACTACAATCCAACAAAAAAAAAGGAAAACAAAGATATATAACTTCACCAAATCAAGATTCATGTGAATAACAACCATAAGTACCAATATCTGCAGGGAAAGCATTTCAATAATAATTCTTTCTCAGAATCGACTATCAATTCTCGGCTGTATCCGAATCAGGTCTTCCTCGAAGGGTCGATCTCCAAATGCAAATGTGATATGATATCCACCGCAATCAGCAGCATAACCCTCATACTCATCAAGAAATTTAGTTTTCGATAACAATGCAATCAGTAATCAGTATATTAACCAGTTATTCGAAAACACTGTTTATGGGGCTTGTTGCAAAACACCCAGGGGTGTATGGTTAGTAAACCACTAACGCGGTGGAAATCGACTTGTTTGTCATGTGTAATATTCCTTGGTCAAGCACACAGGACATAAACATGGACTTGTATAGGGTTCAATGTGAAATATCTTCGGGGAATTGTTCCACTTCGTAGGCAGTAACGAATCGGTTTGCTGTTGATTTCTATCGGAATGAATAGGACAGGGACAACGACATACGTTCGCAAAGATGCGAACAGTTATTGGTTGACTAGGAATGACAACTTCTGCACAAATAGAGATATCGATCTTTTTGACAGCAGTTTGCGGTGAAATTTAGCTCAAAGTATGCAAAGGCGTGTAAGTTTTCTTAAGGATCCCATCTACATCGAAGACGACTCGTTACAACAAACTTTAACACGTAATTGAATATTAATTACAAATTTGCTTTACGATCTCCGCAGGTGGATAAGACTGGAGGCTGGTACTATTGATGGGACATCACTCGAAAAACCTTAAACAAATTCTATAGAACTAAGAGGCAAAAGTTTGCAATCAAGGTGTCTCAGGAACTGTTAAGCGTGGAAAAAATTATATGCAAAACAGTGACACTGAACTACGGTAGTAGTACAGTAGTAGTACCGCTGTAGTTTTGAATGCAGAATTAGTAGGTTACGTTAGGTATAATGGGCTGTTGACGCTCAATTGAGTCGTCAAACTCGCATAGGCTTAAGTCGTCCCATAGACATACCCTTTGTTGAAAGAAAATTACCTGAAAAGAATGTTGAATAGAAAGTGTGATACTTCTGTTGTGATCTGCGTTTTTCCATCCTCTTCAAACAGATATTTGCTCCATACCGATTTGCAGCAGAAACGGGCTATCTGCGCTATAGGTTTCGTTGCTAGCTCCGTAAAGTCCTCGCAGTAGCAGCTGCCAACGAGTTGGTTGCGGCTATTCCAGATCGCGGGATAGTGTCAGAGTAGGTGTGGGTTGTTCTTATTGACTTCAGGGTCGACGCATTTTCTGCATGGTTGGCGTGAGACGGGCTCAGCGGAGCGATGGTTAGTTCAATGAACTGCCCCGCGAAATCTCTGGGTTCGATTCCCAGCCGTAGCAACACCCAAATGATTTTTTACTGGCCCTACTCTCGTAATGATCTGACAAATAATCCGTGTAGTATCAATTGTCATGAAAAGCTAATCTCAACTTGGCCGTTCGGATTCGGCATAAACCAGGAGGTCCCGCCATCTGGCAAAGAAGTACACAATGAATGGTTGAGATAAAAAAGCTATGGCCTGGGTACTAACGAGCCTGTTGTGCCATAATTTTTTTTTGTTGGTGTGAGTAAGATAGTCCGATTCTATGGGAGTGCTTAGCCAAATGTTTGTGCTACAGTCCGAAATGAGCATGGGCCTCAAGCAACATGCCTCTCCAATTATCCCGGTCCTTAGCTAACTGCCTCCAGTTGGTTGAGGTCGGTTTCTACTTATGCACGACACTTAAGGCGAGGTCTTCCTCTACTGCGTCCGACGTCTGGCTGGTATCTAGTCATTCTACATGTCCCAGATATCTTAAACGTCCCCTGCGGGGTTTTTTGACCAGGGGCATGTCGCTGTACACTTCGTAGAGTTTTTGGTTGAATCTTTGTCTCCATAGCCCGTCAACGCAAACGCCACCAAAGATTTTTCGAAGAATTTTCCTATGGAATCGACGATTTCCTCTTCCGCTTTTGATAAGGTCCATGCTTCAGCGCCGTAGAGCAGGACTGGGATGCTCAGTGTCTTATATATGATCTCCTTAGGAGTTCGAGTGAGGGCATTACTACTGAATTGCCTTCTTAGCCCGAAGAAACAGCGGTTGGCAAGAGTAAGTTCGTTTAGTTTCTGACGACATGTTGTTGTCAGAGTTAATAGCGGAACCGAGATAGACAAAATCCCGTACTACCTCAAAGTTATATCTGTCAATGGTGACGTACTATCCGATCCGAAGATCTTGTGTGTCATTTCGTGTTGACAGCATAAACTTCGTCTTGCCCTCATTTATGCTTAACCCATTTTTGCCGCTTCCTTCTCTATACTAGCAAACGTGCCTATGACATCATATTGAGTCCTGCCAATGATATCAATATCGTCGACAATTGTCTCAAGAATCAAATTGAAGAAGTCACATGACAGCGCATCGTCTTGCCTAAATCCTCTTTTGTTATTGAATGTGTAAGTGACATCGTTTCCGACGCTGAGCAGCGGGGTTGCGTTTTTTCCAGGATCTGCGGAAGTGTGAACATTTGATCGGTTGTGGAATTTCCTGAACTAAAACCACACTGAAAAGGGCCGATTCGGTTGTTGGTAAACGGTTTAAGGCGTTCACATACTACGGCAGATAGGATCTTGTGAGCGATGTTCAAGGCCTCTGTAGTTGGCGCAGTTCAGGGAGTCTCCTTTTTGCGGCAAACGATGATGAGGTTCCATTCTTCAGGCATACTTTCTTCAGACCAGATTTGGCTTATGAGTTGGTGGATGTTATTAACCAAGTAATCTCCGCTGGCTTTATAAAGCTCAGTAAGAAAGCGCTCATTTCCGACAGCCTTATTAAGCTTCAGTTTAAACTTTGGTAGAACTTGCGAACATCGTTCCTGGAGTTGCACCTCTGTATATCCTTGATCGCACGCTTTTGTTGTTCTTTTTTCTCCTTCTGAAAACTGGGTGTTCTTCCCTTCTTTTCTGCCTATAAAGCTCAATGGCAGCTCTCGTCTTCACCTGCAGCTTAGCCTTGTAGGCCTCGTTTTTTGCTGCGAGCATCTGTCGGCATTCCTCATCAAACCAGGGGTTTCTTGCTGGTGGCGATGGTAGCTCCTCGGAATGTCCGGACATCCAAAATACTTGATGCGTGCCTCTTGTCTATCGCAATGTGATTAATTTGGTTGACCGTTCGTTGATCTGAAGACCGCCGTGTCCCCTTATGTATATCGAAGTGAGTAAACTGTTTGCTGGCTATATTGGCATTTCGTTCAGTAGCGAAGTCAATTGGTCTAAGTCCGTTACCAGACGTGTTGTAGTGTAGGCTACGTTTTCCAGCAATTCTGCAAAAAATGTCTTCTCTTCCTACCATTGCTTTAAATACTCCCAGCACGATTTTAACATCGTACTTTGGTAGTCGCTCATGGGTTTTGTCAAGGAGATCGTAAAAGCAATCCTTATCTATATGATATTTTTCATCCATTGGGGCGTGACTGCATATAAAGCTTGTGTTGGCAAATTCGGCCTTGATGCGGAATGTTACAATGCGTTCGCCAATATCTTGCAAACATAAGACTTCTTGTTCACTATAACGCTGTTCGTGTTACTACAACACGGTTACTGCCATCCAACGTATTTCCTGGATGGTAGTTATGTCAGGGCTTCCGCTAGTTGTTTGCTTGCACCTCTCCTGTTTAATGTTCTCACATTCCAGGTGAAGATACGAACGGCTATATCATAAGACTGTTTACAGTATTTATTTAAAGTCAATACACCAATTGAATTATTTTTCTTCGTCATTTGTGATTTTCGGTAAGGCTTCGGTAATGAAACCATATAAAGTACCGTACAGTGCGTCAAACATGTTTCCATAAGACTTTATACAGCTGATATTGCTGAAGGGGAAATAGCTTCGATAGTACTTTATCAAAGCGAAATTGTTAGTTGGGTGGACATACTTTTGTCTAATACATCAGAGCAGACACCTTTGCACCGCTCAATACAGAATTCTTCTTATCATATCAAGTAACTTACGAACCCCATTATTACGCAAGTCCCATCACTACACAATGGAATCTTTTCACTCAATCATTTCGTTTCTCACAATCCAACAGCCAGCCCCATGTATGCATACATATTCAGATACCTATATTCATACAATCCTTTTGAATTTCGTAACTCACCTGAAGACTCCTAATGTGCAGATAGAACCGGCATATAAATGACTTATCCGAATATGTCATCAATGCATCCCCATGCCGCTTTATACCGGCCAAATTGTAAACGAGCCCATTGCTCAGATAGAGTCCGGCAGAGTAAGTGATGAACAGTGGTCTCTGAAAGCATAAGGACAATGGGTGGAATCGACAAAAGCTTAAATTTCACTAAACTCATCATCATAAATGGACGATCAATCTACCTACCACCGATATACTCTCCTGCATGTCGGGTAGGTTGAGATGGGCCAGGCCGAGTTCTTGTAAATGCGATAATACCATTGGAATTACCATGTCGACTTCTTCATTAATGTTTGACCATCCGACTTCGTCCGATGAAAAGCTCCTGCCGGTCGTTGTAGTGGTGGGCTCATCTGTCATCGGTTCCACATTATCATCCCGGCGTAATCGTTGCAGTTGCCGTTGATGGTTGCTACCACTTACACCACCACCACCACCATCATCATCAGCAGCAATGCCACTGAAGCCAGGAGATGTCGGCGATGTTGTTTTTGTGTCCATTGATGTGGATGTGTTCGCTGATTGCAGGAGGAGTTGGACTATGTCATTATTGACTTTGGTTCCAATAATCCTAATCTGCTCCGATGACGATGACGGCGGAAGCTGAGAACTTGTTAGTCGATGGTCCTCATTCTGGCTTTAAAGATACAGAGAGAAAGAGAGAAAGAATCACAGAAATTGGTAACAATGCGAGTGGTAGAAGGGTGGCGATGGAACAATAACAATTGAACTTCCGTAACATGAGACATTTATAAAGGAACAGACGCTGTATGAAACATATGTCGATTTCATTTCCAACATGGGATTCGATTAAATCTCAGAAAAGGAATTTAGATCAATCAAGAGGTGCAGGGATTGAGTTGAGTTGGATGCGTTATGCGATGGAATGTGCCAGATGAATCGATGACTTCATGTTCTCGTTGTCGAGGAAAATCAGATAGGGTGAAGCATGTATTTGGTGATTGAATGTGAGGATATATCCGACCCATTGATTTGTTGGGATAAATGTGAACAAGGAGGTTATAGTATTCGCTTTTGTGCAGGATCCACTTTACAGCCGGAGAAGATATTGCTTTAGCAGCTTACTCAATGGCTATTATTTCTTGACGTTTATCCAAATGAATGGCTTGCATTGGAATAGAGGTTTATTATGCCCTAGACGACAAGTGTATTACATGTTGAATGTAGATTTGGTTACCACTAGAGGTATGTTATTGCTTGCATGTCATATCAGCAGGGGGTTTTTGCATAGAACAACTTCATTCATGACGGAATGTGGTTGTTGGATTGCAACATGCATGTTTTACAAATCGATTGGATAGTTATCGATTTGCTGTATATGAATGTATTTAGAATCCTTTTAACTTCGAAAGTGTAGTATCTTTGGACTCTGATGGATGACACATTTCTTCGTGGATTCGACATTCTGGACAGGCTACACCCGAAGGAAGTATGTCGAGGTCTTTGATGAAGTAAACAACTTAACTCAGCTATTAAATGAGCCAAAGCAAATTCCGGACATTGACAGTCAAGCCGCCAACAGCCTGGACTAGTATTTGACATCTCATCCCTATAAATACACTTTAAATGTATTATCACCTCTAGGCACGTCAGACCACTGTATCGTATCAGCTTATTTCTTGTACTCCAACCACATAGCTAAAGAACAAATTCATAAAAAAAACTGTATGGCAACACGACGAAGCCAACTGGTAAGATCTAAACGGTTTCATTAAAAATTTTACTGGTCATTATGCTTCCTCGACAATGACGTGGATCCGGCTGCTGATGCGATAACCAAAACCATTCTCCTGGATGTGAAATCCTTTATCCCGGTGAAGAGTATCGAACTGAAGGTAAAAGGGTGGTATAACTCGAGCTGTAAAGAAGCTGCCATGTTGCTTGCGGTCATATAAGTCCAACCCTACTGACGAAAACGGTTTAAAATTCAAACGAGCAAAAAATTACTTGATTGTCCTCATTACTTACTTACTTACTTACTTAAGTGGCGCTACAGTCCAGAAGGAACCTGAGCCTCAGCCAACATGCCTCTTTAGTTAGCCCGTTATTTAGCTAACTGCCTCCACTTGCGCACTCCATGATAATTGAGGTCGGTTTCTACTTGTGCGCGCCACTTAAGGCGTCCGACGTTTGCCTGGAATTCGAAGACTCTGCGAGCCGGAGTATTGGTGTCAAATAGTTCTACATGTCATAGCCATCTTAAGCATTCAATGCCGAGTTTATTTTTACCAGGGGCATGTCGCTGTATAGCTCATATAGTCCTTTTATGAAGAATTTTCCTCTCGAATCGACCAAGGATTTCTTCATCCGCTTCTGATACGGTCCTTGCTTCAGCGCCGTAGAGCAGGACTGCGATGACCAGGGTCTTATATAGGATCTCCTTAGTAGTGCAAGTGAGGGCTTCACTAATAAATTGCCTTTTTAGCATGAAGAAACAGCGGTTTGCAAGAGTTATTCTTCGCTTAATTTCTGACGTGATGTAGAGGAGCCGAAGTAGAAAATGTCCCGTACTACCTCAAACCTATCAATAGTATTTTTCTGTCCAATTTATTGATTGTGTGTGTCCTTTTGTGTTGACAGCATATACCTGGTCTTCCCCCACTTGTGGCTAAACCCATTTTTTCCGTTTCCTTCTCTATACTAGCAAATGGGGCTATGACATCACGTTGAGGCCAACCAATCATGTCAATATCGTCCGCGTATGCTAGTAGTTGCACAGCGAGAATTTTCCATCGTCATCCTACACGAAAGGACAAGTTTGACCGGTATACCAAAATTAGACATGGCTCTGTATAGTTGGTCTCTATAAATAACTTCATATGCGGCTTTGATATCGATGAATAGATGGTGGGTATCGATTTGGATTTCTTGGGTTTTTTTCAATGATTTGCCGAAACGTGAAATTTTGATCGGTTGTGGTCTTTCCTAGCCTAAAACCACACGGATAAGGGCCAATCAAGTAATTGGTAAATGGTTTCAGGTGTAACATATTCAGCAGATAGGATTTTGTAGGCGATGTTGAGGAGACTTATGCCTCTGTAGTTGGCGCAGTTTAGAGGGTCTCCTTTTTTTAGGATTGGGCAAACGCTGCTGATATTCCACTCTTCAGGTATACGTTAATCTGATCAGATTTGGCTTATGAGTTGGTGCACGTTACTTACCAAGCCATCTCCGTCGGATTTATAAAGCTCGGCGGGAAGGCCATCATTTCCGGCAGCCTTATTAAGCTTGAGTTTAGATTTTGCTTTCCTCACTTTACTCAGCTCGGGTGGTTGGGAGTTTTCGCTTTCGTTGTCAATAATGAATGGATCGTTCTGCCTGACAGCGGAATGTTGTTCGTCTGCAGGAGTTGTTCTTCCTCAGCATCGACTGTGTCTCAGCTACGATATTTCCTTCTTCATCTCGACAGGTTTCTGGTCGAGCCTTAAATCCATGGCTTTGACGTTCTACACTTTAAATCTTGCGAACATCGTTCCTGGAGTGGCATCTCTCTATATATTCGATCCAGCGCTTTTCTTGCTCCTTTTTCTTCTTTCTGAAAAGCCGGTGTTCGTTCCCTCATCCCTGCCTATAAAGCTGAATGGTAGCTCTCTTCCTCTTCACCTGCAGCTTAGCCTTCAAGGCCTCGTTCTTGGCTATGAGCATATGTTGGCATTCCTTATCAAAACAGGGGTTTCTCGCTGGTGGGCGCGATTTACTTAGCACATCAGTTGCCGCTCATCTGCGAGAGATATAAGCGGAGTAAGTGTTATGTCTGTCAATGATCATGTTCTGTCCGATTCGTCGATGTTGTGTATTCTTTCGGGTTGACAGCATATACTTCGTCTTGCCCTCATTTACTGCTTAACCCATTTCCCGCTTCCTTATGACATCACGTTGACCAATGATGTCAACATCGTCGGCGATTGCTAGTAGTTGCACCGAGATATAGAAAATTGTGCCTCTGCTGTTGGCTCCGGAGTTTTCCATAGTTTTCTTAAAAGTAATTTTAATAAAGCCACGTGACAGTTCGTTGCTTTGTCTCAATCCTTATTTGGTATTGAATTTGTCAATTAGTTCATTTCCGACCCGGATGGATCAGCGATGATTCTCCATTATCATCCTGCATGGATACCGAATTTTTCTGGTATACCAAAACTAGACATTGCTTGTGGAAATTAAATTTCATTGCCTCATAGAGGAATAATTGTAAGTTGGGCAAGTCTGCATGCAAACCTTTCCTTATTTTTGTTTTTTAGACGGGCTTTGTAAAAATAAAAAGTGTAGAAGTACTTATTTACCATCAAACCGCAAAAGATCGGAGAATGTGAAACAATTTAACGGCGTCAGACAACAGATTGACATGCCTTAAGACCCTAATTGCCGAGCATGTTCAGAGAATTTCCTTCTCCTTCTTTTGTCTCGAAATGGCAATTAAATTAATAACCACAGCACACAGCCACTTGAGAGGGCAAGATTTGCGTGCTCCCTAACGAAAACTAAAAATTATTATTTCTAGGCACGCAAGGGAGTGTACCATACCACCCCTTTGGTTCGAGATAAACAAATCCATTGGCATGTTGTTTATACGCCACCCTTTCTACAGAACCCCTCCCTCACACAAAAAAAAATGAAAAAAATAAAACACCAAGCGAGCAATATCCTAGTCAAAGTGTGAAAAGAACCCCCTAAATGGGCTTGTTTATCAATTTATACTCAGTTCCCGGACTCCCTGAGAGTTTACGATTTCTTTGCGTGTCTCGAGAATTGACATGGCACTTTGGGATTTCGAAAGAGGATTGCTATCTCACAGCTAAAACCGGTCGAAGAGAATATTTTGCGGTGGAAAAAAGTACCGCAGAAGCGGATAAACAAAATTAAAGATCAATTTAAGGATAAAGGATACGGAAAAGTCTTGTATTATTTTTTTTTCGGTTTTTACCGCTGCTAGGTAATGTGCTTATTTAATTCAGTGTAACAGTGAAGTTATCACAACTGAGCAGGTGACAAAATCACATCTATGTTCAAAGAGTGTGGGGTAACTTTAAAAAAGTAGAATATACAGGAACATAACCACCTTGACACCTACACACCCACAGGCTTTTAAAGGTGAAGGATACCGGTGTTGGCATGGAAGACATTAGTCGAGTTGCGCAAGTGATTACCAGCACGAGACAACAATCAGCATTCAAATTAAAGTCCTTATGGAGTGGGAATGTTGTGCAAGAGTGCCGGGCGGCGCAGGACTCTCGAATACCAGTGTCACAAAGTTGGTGAAAAGTTAATTTTTCTCCTCTGTATTCTTGTCGGTACGTGGGAGATTTAAAGTTGTTTGCTTAGAATTAGGTCAGATCATCTTAATGTGTGGCCTGGAGCGGTAGTCAAATATTTGGATGAACATTTTATTTTTTTTCTGAATATGTACACGTGACATGGGCAACGGTAAATGAGGGTTGCTTGTGGTACGCATGAGAATGCATAAATTAGTGAAGGTGGGTGGATGTAATCGTCTTTTTCTACATTAGGCCTCTTAGGGGTTTTCATTTCATATCGGCAAACAAAAACTAATAAATGCCTAACCCGAGTGATTCGGCATAAGATAGTGGAACCTTTGACACGTGTTGTAGAACACATGCTAATGACTAATCTATATAATTTACCTTATCTGGTACTGTCCAACTGAAGAATTGTTTTTTTGTTTATAATGCGTCGACACGCACTCTGAGGTGTCAGTTTGTCAGTGTGTCGAACCAACTAATGCAGGAGGATAATAGTTAGGTGGGGTGGTTCCATTAGTTAAGGATTTTCGACAAATAGTAATAGTTGAATGTTTAATTTTTGAAGACATTGCATGTTTCCTGCCCAGCGAGCAAAGGAAGAACGCTTAGCTCAATAACAGAACTGGCCATTTCTGAGAGGAAATACAAGACTTCGCAGATTGACTGACGATATTTAACGCCATAAATTTATAATAAGGGTGTACCGCAAACCTGAGAATAAAGTTTAATATCCTAGGGAGAGTTAAGGTCCCAAAAGTGAGTTTTTACTTATCTAAGTTACGCTACAGGCTGGAATGAACCTGGGCCTCAAACTCAGTTAGCTCAATTTCTGAACACTTTAAGTTAGTTTATGTTGGTTTTTACTACTGAGCACCACTTAAAAAGGGTCTTTCCTACTTCGTCCAACGTCCATCTGGGAACTTAAGACTCAGCGAGCTAGAGAATTGGTCTCAATTCGCTCTACATGTGCTGTTTAAGCGTCCGATGCGGAGTTTTTTTTGGCCAGTTTTATGACACTGAACACTGCTGAACATGGCCACTCTGCGCAAACGCTCTAAACGAACAAGGATTTCTGCATCCGTTTTTGCTGTGGGCCATGCTTCAGAGAAAAGGATATTATATAGCATCTCCTTAGTAGTACGGGTGAGGGCTCTACTTCAATTTTATATTCCTATGAAACAGCGGTTCATGGTTGGGTGTTGTAGAACGAGGGTAGACTCTGATTGGCTTTAACTTGGCAATACCCAGTGTTGTAACTGTGACTACACATCAAGTGCTAATTTTTAACCTCCAAGTGGTAACCATCGGGTACTGGTCTCATCCCTCATCCAACCGGATTTGACTTGCTAAACGATAAGCGCGATTGTTGATAACACGACGAAAAACAGCAGCACTATAAACAGCCAGGTCATAATGTCACGGAATGAATACCCGGCCTGCTGTCCGAGGCGAACCTAAACAAGCTGTTGTCTAGGTTGTCTAGGAATTTCAAGGGTTACTCAGGCCTCTTGAACAGATCTGTTGGCGGATGAACCGAAAGGCCAACGGCAGCGCTCAATCCCGCAGTGGATACTGATGGCCCGTGTCCTAGGGGTGTCCAATAAATTAGAACTGGCCCTCCAGGTTGGGGGTTGTGCTTTGGATTAACTATCCAACCATAGAAAAAAAAACATGTTACGAAGCAACCAATAGCCTCGGAAAGGACTGTTTTTATTGTTAACGACACGGCTAAACGAAAAAGGGACAACGACGTTCATATCTGCACCTGGAATGTGAGAACATTTAACAGGAGAGGTGCAAGCGAACAACTATCGTAAGCCCTAAACTGCTACAAAGCAGACATTAATGCCATCCAGGAAATACGATGGCATGGGCCGGGCAAAAAGAGGATGAAAAACTGTGACATCTACTACGGACCGTGTTATAGTGAGCAGAAACAGCGACTATTCGGATGCGGATTTGTTATAAGTGCCAGTCTTAGGCAAGAAGTCTTATGTTTCCAAGACATTAGCGAACGCATTGTAACGATCCGCATCAAGGCCAAATTCGCCAACATTAGCCTTAAATGTGCTCACGCCCCAACGGAGGAAAAATATGATATAGCTAAGGACTGCTTCTTTGAGCTGCTTGACAAAACCTATGAGTGACTACCGAAGTACGATGTTAAGATCGTGCTGGGAGATTTAAACGCATGGGTAGGAAGAGAAGACATCTTTAGCAGTATTGACGGAAAACATAGCCTACACGACAACACGTATGGTAACGGACTTCGCTACGGAACGAAATGCCACTATAGCCAGCACACGGATTCTTCACCTCGATATCCATAAGCGGACATGGCGGTCTCCAGATCAACGAACAGTCAATCAAATTGATCACATAATGATAGATAAGAGGCAATAATCAAGTATTTTGTATGTCCGAACATTCCGAGGAGCTAACATCGGCTCGGACCACTAACTTGTTGCAGCCAAGGTTAGAATGCGGATACCCACCACGCCACAGCAATCCAGAAATACTGTACAATAATATAATGTCGAAAGACTGCAACCGCAAGAGACCGCCAAGACCTTGGCGCAACGCATATCCCTTAACCTCTCGATTAACACCATACCACCAGCATCGAATGTCGAAAACAATGGCAACGATGCCAACAAGTATTATTTAGATCAACCACAACTGATATGCTTGGATTCTCGCGCCCACCAGCGAGAAACCCCTGGTTTGATGAGGAATGCCGACAGATGCTCGCAGGCAACAACGAGGCCTACAAGGCTAAGCTGCAGGTGAAGACGAGAGCTGCCGTTGGCAGAGAAGAAGTGCAGAACACAGCAGAAAGAAGAAAAAAGAGCAAGAAAAGTGCGCGATCGGGGATATAGAGAGGAGCCATTCCAGGAACGATGTTCGCAAGTTTTACCAAAGTGTAAAACGTCAAAGCCAAGGACAAAAGGATCGAACAGAATCCTGTTGAGATGCACAAGGAAATATCATAGTTGAGATACAGTCGATGCTGAGGATATGGAAGAACCACTTCTGCGACTGCTAAACGGCGATGACGAACATCATTCATTCCGCTGTAAGGCAGAACGGACCATTCAATATTGGCACCGACAGCGAAAACTGCCAACCACCCGACCTGAGTGAAGTGAGGATAGCAATATCTAAACTGAAGCTTAATAAGGCTGCCGGAAATGACGGCCTTCACGCTAAGCTTTATAAAGCTGGCAGAGATGACTTTGTAAGGAACATCCACCAACTCATAAGCCAAATCTGGTCGAAAAAAAGTATGCCTGAAGAATGGAACTTCAGCATCGTTTGCCCGATCCACAAAAAAGGAGACCCTCTAAACTGCCCCAACTACAGAGGCATAAGTCTCTTGAACATCGCCTACAAGATCCTTCCTGCCGTAATAGTTGAACGCCTAAAACCACTTACCAACAACCTGGTCGGCCCTTATCAGTGTGGTTTTATGCCAGAAAAGTCCACAAGCAATCAAATTTTACACTTCACTGCAGATCCTGCAAAAAACCCAAGAAGTCCAAATTGATACCCACCACCTATTAATCGATTTCAAAGCCGCATACGACAGCATTTATAGAGAATAACTATACAGAGCCGTGTCCAGTTTTGGTGTACCGCCCAAACTCGTCCGTTTATGTAGGATGACGATGGAGGAATCTCGCTCCATCCGGGTAAGAAATGAACTCAACGACACATTCAATACCAAAAAAAGGATTTAGGCAAGGCGATGAGCTGTCATGTGACTCCTTCAACTTGATTCTTGAGAGGATTGTTCAAAACTCACGAGCCAACACCAGAGGCACAATTTTCCATAATCGATGCAGCTACTAGCATACGCCGACGATATTAACATCATTGGTAGGACCCAAAGTGATGTCATAGCCACGTTTGCTAGTATAGAGAAGGAAGCGGCAAAAATGGGCTTAGCAGTAAATGAGGGCAAGACGAAGTATATGCTGTCAATACGAAAGGACACACAATATCGACGAATTGGACAGAACGTCACCATTGAGAGACATAACATTGAGGTTGTAAGGGACTTTGTCTATCTCCGCTCCACTATTAACTTTGACAACAACGTCTCGTCAGAAAATAAACGAAGAATTACTCTTGCCAACCGCTGTTTCTTCACGCTTAGAAGGCAATTTAGAAGTAAAGCCCTCACTCAAACTATTAAGGAAATCCTTGGTCGATTTGAGAGGAAAATTCTTTGAAAAAATGGACACCAATACTCCGGCGCGCAGAGTCTTCGATTCCCATCCAGACGTCGGACGCCTTAGAGGAAGACCTCGCCTTAAGTGGCGCGCACAAGTAGAAACCGACCTCAACCGGCTTGGATAGGTAAGTAAGAGTTTGTAGTAATACGCAAAATAATTATAGTTATTAATTTCTTGCAATTTTGGGGTTGTTTCCGTTACAATTTTTCTGCGGAGACTTTCCGAAGAAATTCAGCACGTAGCTGTTCAAAATTGTTGACTGAACGCGTTAAGCCGTGTCGCGATTATGTGCGGTGCATGTAGTCGGAAGATCTACTTGAAATGAAAAGCCGAACCTCAAATCGGAGAAAATTTTGTTACATAGCTTGACAGGGGTGACTGTTTTAATATTTTTATGTTCGGCCCCGAAATATTAATTGAATCCGCAATGCAGACTATTTCTCCCTACCTTTTGCACAGCACAAAAATTGTAAGAGAGATGTTCGATGGAGCACAGAGCTCCTTAGACTTGTTGCATTTCAACGATCGAAAAGAAAAACGGTTCCAGCTCACGATCATACTTTCCATCTAACAACGACACGAAAACGCAAAACCAAAATTCGTTTCGTTACAGAACAAGCAAAACCCGATTAAATATACCGATCGTTCTATAAGTGTGACGGATGTTACATATATCCAAAGAATATAAAGTCATACAGATGACGCACTGCATTCAAGAAAAATTGTTGTATGGCGGATCGTACTGACATAGCAGCCCACCATATATTTGGATCTCTTTTCTCATGGCTGAACGTCCACACCGTACCATGAGCTGGTGAGCAAAAGTTTCAGTTTTTTGTTCTCAATGCGTCATCTGTATGGCTTTATAATATTCGATATAGCTAACCATAACGCAGCTGCTTGGAGACTATCAATGGAGCAGTGAACTTAAGTTAAGCGAAGCTACGCCAATGTCTTACTGAATCAATTAAACAGCTCAACCATGCATGTTTTGCATACGTCATATATTGACATACTACTCATCGTTGTATAGTCTATAGATAGTGATGTCAATGACGAGGGAAGATGACACCCAAACGCGATGCACAGCACCGCATAATCGAGGCTAAAGAACAATTCACGGTTAAAGTTGAATAACTTCAAAGAGGAAAAGATATCGGCACACTCTACTGACAATATTGCGAAAGTTACGTTAGGTCATAGCAATGAATGAAAATATGCTGACATTACATCTGTTTTTTTACATCAGCAAGTGAATTCATGAAAATGCGTGCGAAGCATGGTGTTGGTTAATATGACACCAATTCTGTCTATTGAGAAATAACAGTTATATGTATTTAAATTAACAAACATAATTTAAAATCAATTATTGAATTCAGCCGAACCTATATAAATGTATCTGAGATACTTGCCGATGTTGTTTGAATGCTCCTTGAAATTGTGGCGTTAGTGGAAATATGTCCACCGGTAGTTCATTGATGTTTTTGCTGGTTTTGTTAAATTGAGAAGTTTGGTATTCTATTGCTCATGTTGTTTTAAATTGAACTGTAAATGCTATGTACAGTAACAGCTTGCTTATAAGGGTCGTTCCAATGTCAGTTTAATTAAATAAATGATCCAATATCTTCCAAACGTCTGTTATTATACCTTTTTCAGACAGAGCGAGGTTTGCTTTTAGCCATTGCACAGATAAAGCTGAAGATTTAGTGTGCTCATATGATGAGTAAAACGCTGTGCATTCAATTCCAGCCAAAATCTATGAAGCGATGATTAAAAAAACAAAATAGCAACCCCTTCTTGCATGAATTATGAAGGCGTAGAATTTTTATGAAGTAAGTTAAAGGAGAAAAAATATTAAATGTTTTTTTTTATTTTTTAATTTTATAAACAATCAAGTTTCGCATTTGGCTTCGCATGAATTCAAGATAAAACCTGAAATTTTGACTTGTGAAAATCTTTAAAACAATTTTGTTTTTCATTAAGGAGTACTTCACATTTTTGGTATTGTATAAAGGATCGATATTTGTTACAATTTTGGCATAATTGGCGTTTTTTTTTTCATCCACTGTGGGAAATGATCCAAGCAGTCTGTATCTAGAGTTAGGTCTTGATGTCTGTATGGAGTTTTCCGGGGCATTAGGCCAGAAAAGCGCGCTATCGAAGGTATAGAGAGGTGCCACCACATGACTGATGATTTGATTGCAAGATTTACCAAAGTGTAAAACGTTAAAAGCCAAGGTTAAAATCCTCAAGAAGAATCCTGTCGAGATCAACAGGTAATATGGAAGAACCGCTTCTGCAGACTGTAAAACAACGATAACGAACAATATTCCGCTGTCAGGCAGGATGAACCATTCAACCACCCGTTTTAAGTGAAGTGAAGATATGTAAACGCAGGCTTAACAAGGCTGCCGGAAATGACGGACTTCCTTTCTCACATCATAAAGCCGTTGGAGATGGAGATTGTAATACCTGCCAAGGCTATTAGCATTTTCAGGTATCAAATCCCTGGAATCAGTCTCAACAAATTCTAAGACAACCCTGGATTGCAGCTCATCTGACTGAGCATAGTGACATTCCAGGGAACTGAGGGGCTGAACTGAGGGGCTGCAGGTGCACTAGGTAAACCTACAGGTGCACTAGGTATACCTATCGGTATATCCTAAAGCCTACTAGCGTAGCATGATAATAGAAAATGATATCTCAGATGGAGCCTTGTCACGACGCGACATGTGAAATAACCAAACAAGTTAAGCCAAAGATGGATTTAAAAAAAATCAAGGGGCTGATCTCTATCACTAGACCATACAATACCGCCACCAAAGGTGTCAGCACTGGGCACTGTCGTCTAAGAGGTGCTAGACCTTTATTCGAAAAACTTGCTGTAAGAGCTATAAAGGAAGCTTCATTTTGGGTCAAAAACTGTCATAGATGTGCTGGCGAATCGTTGGCAGTATCAACATCATTGCAGCAGTTTTCGAGATATTAGTCTTTAAACAAAACAGTTCTATGGGAGAGGTGATTAATGTTTTGAGATAGATCCACAATTCCAAAAGTACATCTGTAGGACCACTAACAACACCCAAAGCCGACTTCAGTCAAATCGACCAAGTACCAATGGATCCAGTGTCAATAAAATAATTCAGACTCCAGACTATAGACAAATCCGGACGGCAGACATACATTTTTTACTTACTTACTCCTTTTTTGGGGTCGGGGTAGATACCTCAAAACCTAAGAATTCATAATAATCTCACCTCTGAATTTTCGCGCCATCACAGTGCTACCCTATACTACGTACATTAGGTAGGTAGGTAAGTAGAAGTGGCTATTCGGCATGATCATAAGTAACCCTAATGTTCCTTTTTGTTATCACGACTCGTGTCACCTTTATTATGATTGCTGTTGTGGATGTGATACAGGCGGTCTCTAGATCCAGCCTGTGAGGTTTAAAAAAACTGATAAGATCTTGTATCCTTTTACCCGAGATGTTGCTAAGGTTGTCGAAGAATGGTTGGTCTAACGCACGGTTTCTGGCTCTTTTAGCGCCGGACATTTGCAGATGAAATGGGAGAGATTTTCTCTCTCATTTTTGTTTCCGCAACTGCGGAATTGAGGGTTGTATGGGATCCTCAGTTTGGCGGCATGGTCTCCAATTGGCCAATGCCCCGTGATTATCGCCGTAATTCTTGCGATATCTGGACAGGTTCTATTTAGTAGATCGTTTATCTGCTTTGTCGTTGTAGGGCCATATCATCATTGAAGACAAGCGATAGTATTGTTGATGAGGCGCATCCTTTTAGTCGTTTGACCAAAGACCAGAAAGTCTTGCTGCCTTTAGGACAATAACCCTTCTTTCGGTGCTTTTACCAATTCTATCAAAGTTTATTACTATGCACCCACATTGAAACATGCTAGCTTGTGAAGTCACTTTCACGACAAAGGAACATCAAATCAATTCAAGTTGAACCAAACCAAACTGAAATCACGACGGAATTCACTTTTCAACATCCGGTCAATTAAATTTAATTGATTGGATACTAGTTAGGCACTTATGAACATTTACTTTTACGGTGGAGTCTAATGGCGCCCACAAGGTTCCATGCAAACGTCAAACGATTCCTAAAAGTTGGTATTAAACAACAGACACCGAAATACGAATTCCTGACCAAGTTTTGTGTCAAAATCAAAGTCATCAACGAATTGGGTCATCACAAGTTGGCTATATATACATGCGTTCTCAAATTTACACCACACCAATGACACATATGACAAAGTCATACACATACACATCGCAATGAATGTAACTAATTGTCAGCAGCCACATCCATGCTAGCTACATAGTCTATTCATCCATCCGACGACGACGACAACAACACCAACGGTAGATATACAAAATCAACTCTCGCCACAACTGCACAGAAATGCTAATATTTACCGGAATCAATTCCAAAATGAAACATTTCCGGTTTGCAGCGTACATAATTCTGTCAACCCCAAACGGTTGCAATGTGCAAACAGCACACATTGCACACTGTACTCTGCACACAAAACGGACACCACTTTGTATCCCATACCCATCCATCTGGCGGCTCTTATCAATCCGAATGCGAACATGACAACTGGGAATAGGGGTGGGGATTGGATTTGATATCCCTTTCCAAACACACAGTCCGCACGCAGCACACTCAAAATGCACATCACCACAACCGAAGGCAAACAAATTTTCAACTGATTGATAGTTTCTGCACGCACTGTCAACGAGATTCTTATCAAAGTTGCAGAATCTCAGGAAATAGTCCCCGCTCCCGACGATACATTACAAACCCGCACACACATTTCGATATTTGCACGCTGAGCTCACCACCGAGCAAGGTCTTATTGTCGCGCACACACTACATCTCCGGCATAACTTTGTATCTATTATCTACTAACCTGGAATTGTGCAGCAGTTCAAGGCTGCCATTGACGAACACCGCAAAGAAACAGCTCACAAAAGCACTAAGCACCGAATTGAACATCTCGCGTTAGAACGGACGGGCGGATTCTATTCGATTGAAAGCGGTCGTCGTACGGACCGTAGTTTAACACTGGACCGCTGTAACTGACGCTAGGGTCCCCGAAACCAAAAAAAAAATAAATAAAACAGCTCACCACTCAAAAAAAATTTGAAAATAATTACAGGGATCGTCGTAGTGTCGCGGAGATTAGTGGAAGCAACACCAACAAAAACAAAACCAACAGCGACGACGTGGACGACAACTATGGCGACCACAACTACGGTTAGAGTCAATTAGCATTCTCGTGTATCTCTGGTCATTTGGCGGGTGTATCTGTTAGTAGCGTCGTCGTTTGAAAGCTTAATTGGTTGCAGCCACCAATTTACGATTTAATGCAAACGCGTTTTCAAAACAAACTAACGAGGTGTGCGTGTCGTGGCTACACAAAGTCTAAGTACCTGAGGCCAGATCTTCCGGAATCGATCTTAAGGTAGGTAACGGTTTGATTGCGGAAACGCGCTTTATCTAGATCACCGGCTCAATACATTGACAGTAATATGATAGATGAATTTATGGACTGGACGACTGTCGACCGTGAATTCCCAAGCGAAACTGATACTATGATAGGTTGCCCCCTAGGTAAACCAGATACATATTTTTTCGCATTTTTATGCCCCACTAGCTCTGGAGGTGGGGTTTGGCGGGTATACACAAGATTCGCTTTCGTTGCTGGTGGGACTTAGATTACTTCAGTTGCTAACAGTGTGGCCGACAAGTGGTTGCAAATGCATTTTGAGGATGAAAAAGAGGGGACGGGTATATGAAATGTGTTGTCGGTAGTAGTGGCTCACATTAGGCTATCTATATCTACTGCGAAGTATTTTGAGCGAATGGAAATTTGCAAGTCTGGAGCTTGAACGTATAGCAATTTAAGTGGCTCAACAATGGCCTAGATTACACCGGGGAATTGGACTTTTCTGTTTGCACCGAGTCGGGCTAAGTGCAGATCTAACGACATATATTCCTCATAAGATAAAATGAACGAAAGCACGTAGCTGACATATTCGCGATAATTCAATTGGATTTGTGATGATGACCTAAGATGATTAAAATATTCATTTCAATACGGCTCAACCAATGGCCTATGGCTACCTAATTAATTGAAAGTAGTTCTCCATGTTAGGTATTTTGCCGTAAGGGTAAGTTCCTTACTAGGGCAACAAATACATAGGTATGAGAGAGGCAAATGATAAAATAACGTATTTCTTCAAAAAAAAAAAAAAAAACACCGCAACTGGTACGACCTAACAGAAAGGAATTATGTGTTCGGCAACTTTTTCACTGACTACCCGATATCGTTACATTCGTTACACTCGTTACTTTCGGACGTTCGATACAAATCATAATCATTTACCGTTTAAAGTATGTACTCCGAGGCAAAGGTACGTCAGCAGTCAGCACACTACGGAGCCACTCACACGTTCTCAACGGTTTAATCACTCATCAGACAAATTTATCGTAACACATAACATAACTACAACAAGGGTTGAATTAAAACAATCATCCTCGTACTTCTACGAACCGAACCATTCAAACCTTGTGGAATAGTGCTAATTTCGAAACCAAAATATACGAATCATGAATTTGATGCGAGTAACGAAACCTGTGAAAGCAACGAAACTTAGTTGACAGTAACAACTCGGTACTTCGAGTAGAATCGAATACCCGTTACTCAGTAACGAGTACATACGGTTTGCTACAGCTATAGAACGTTACAACAACGAACACCCCAGTTGCTAATTAAAAATTTGAATCTGTCCCGTGGTAGCCCGGTCTTTAGCTAACTGCATCCAGTTGCACACTTAAAGTGGGTTGAGGTCGGTTTCTAAATATGCGCGCCACTGAGGACGAAGTTGGGCTGCTGCGTTCGGAGTTGGGCTGGAGATCCAAAACTCGAAAAGATGTGTAGAATCATCCTGCGTTTTTTTTAAGCGGTATCTGTCATCTGTGGTCACAACTCCAAGCTGGATGGCCAGACCCAAGAGCTTACCTCAGGACTTCAGGCCGGCTATTTCGGTCCAGTCATTTTGACCGTGCTTTTAATAGTATTGCTGTTTTTTGTCTTCTTGTGAAAACTCCCATATATAAGTTTAGCAAGTGGCATCTACTAGGGTGAGACCAGTATCGAAAAGTAACAACCACTGGGCGATGCCAAGTTTCTGCCGATCAGGGTTCGCCCAATTACTGGAATTTAAAAAAAAATTTAAATTTTGTATGAGAGCTTTGAAAGAGCAGAAAGACCTCTCCACGTGCGCAGAGACGAGTGGTTTGATTCGATTAAGTGGCTCTAAAGTCCGAAATGAACCTGAGCCTCAACCAACATGCCTCTCCAAGAAGCCCGTTCCTTAGCTAACTGCCTCCAGTAGCGCACTCCATGTTAGTTGGTTAAGGTCGGTTTCTACTCGTGCGCGCCACATAAGGCGAGGTCTCAATCTACTGCGTCAGAAGTTTGGCTGGGAATCGAAGACTCTGCGAGTCGGAGTATTGATGTCCATTCGTTCTACATGACCTTGCCATCTTGAATGTCCAATGCGCAGTTTTTCAACTAGAGGCATATCGCTGTACAGCTCGTATAGTACTTTACGTACGCAAATGGTACCGTAAAATTTACGAAGAATTTTCCTCTCGAATCGGCCAAGGATTTCTTTATCCGCTTTTGATACGGTCCATGCTTCAGCGCCGTTGACCAGGAATGGGATGATCAGGGTCTTATATAGGATCTCCTTAGAAGTTCGAGTTAGGTCTTTACTACTGAATTGCTGCTTCGTTTAATTTCTGACGTGATGTTGTTGTCAGAGTTAATAGCGGAGCTGAGATAGAAAAAGTCCGGTACTACCGCAAAGTTATATCTGTCAATGCGGTTATGTCCAATTCGTTGATGTTGGATTGGATTTTTGCCGCTTCCTTCTCTATACTAGCAGACGTGGCTATGACATCGCGTTGAGTCCTAACAATGATGTCAATATCGTCGACGTATGCTAGTAGATGCACCGATTTTCGGAAGATTGTACCTCTGCTGTCGGCTTCGTCCTCACAAGAATAAAATTCACATGATAGCGCATCACATTGCCTAAACTCTTTTTTGGTATCAAATGTGTCGGTTAAGCCGTTTCCGACCTTGATGGAGCAGCGAGAATTCTCCATCGTCATCCTACACGAACGGACGAGTTTGGGCGGTATACCAAAACTAGACATGGCTCTGTATAGTTCGTCTTTATAAATGCTGTCGTATGCGGTTTGAAATCGATGAATAGGTGATGGGTATCGATTTGGACTTCTTGGGTTTTTTTCCCGGATCTGCCGAAGTTTGAAAATTTGATCGTTTGTGGACTTTTCTGGCCTAAAATCGCACTGATAAGGGCCGTTCAGGTTGTTGGTAAACGGTTTCAGGCGTTCACATATTACGGCAGCTAAGATCTTGTAAACGATGTTTAGGAGATTTATGCCTCCGTAGTTATTGCAGTTTAGATGGTCTCCTTTTTTGTGGATCAGGCAAACGATACTGAGGTTCCATTCTGCAGGTATGTTTTTTGATAATAAGACGTTGTTGATGTATAGGGCTGTCATTAACGGCCTCATGGAGAAAGCACACTCAGATATAAATGTGGGGACAATAATAACACCGGAAAGGGCTGTTTATGCCATGGAGTTGTGAGTGTCAAAAGTGAGCACAAATAGCAACAGCTTTGGAATTTTCTACAAGTACTTGTGTTGACGCCAAGTAAAACAAAACTTGTGAAAACAAAACTTGTGGATCAGGCAAACGATACTGAGGTTCCATTCTGCAGGAATGTTTTCTTCCGATCGAATTTGGTTTATGAGATGGTGGATGTTACTTACCAAGTCATCTCCGCCGGCTTTATAAAGCTCAGCGTGAATGTCGTCATTTCAGGCAGCCTTCTTAAGCTTGAGTTTAGATATTAATATCCTCACTTCACTCAGGTCGGGTGTTCGTCACTTTTCGCTGTCGTTGCCAATATTGACTGGTTCATTCTCCCTGGCAACGGAATGATGTTCGTCGTCGCCGCTTAACAGTCTGCAGAAGTGGTTCTTCCATATCCTCAGCATCGACTGTGTCTCAACTACGATATTTCCTTGTTTGTCTCTACATGATTCTTGTTAAAGCCTTGTAGCCTTGGCTTTGTCGTTTGACACTTTGGTACAACTTTCAAACATAATTCCTGGAGTGGCACGTCTTTATATTCTCGATCGCGCGCTTTTCTTCCTCTCTTTTCTTTTTCTGAAAATCTGGTGTTAGTCCCTTCTTCTCTGTCTATGCCTTCACTTACAGCTTAGCCGTGTTGGTCCCGGTTTTGGCTGCAAGTATCTGTCGGCATTCCTCATCAGTCCAGGGGTTTCGAGAAACCAAGCTCTTCAGTTGCGGCTGATCTAATGGCTTATTGGTATTGTTGGCATTATTCTTTGACATTCGATGCTGGTGGCATGGTGTTAGTCTTGAATTTAAGGTACACGCGTTGCGCGAAGGCATTGGCGGTTTCTTGCAATTGCAGCCTTAAAACATACATTTTTTCACAGTATTTCTGGACTGTTGTAGTGTGGTGGATATCCACATTCCTACTTTGGCTGCAACAAGGTAGTGGTCCGAGTCGATGTTAGCTCACCGGAATGTTCGGACATCCAAAATACTGGATGAGTACCTCTTGGTGAGGTGAGGAAATCGTGTGCTGGGCATAGTGGCATTATGTTTCGTAGCTTTGTCAATTAGCATAACTCCGTCACCATACGTTTTGTCGTGTGTGCTATGTTTTCTGACTACACTGCTTAAGATGTCTTCTCTGCCTACCTTTTTCAATTTATAAGTAAAAAACCATGTCATTGATAATTTTTTCTATTCATATAGTTTTTTACCTAATTTCGATATATTGTCATATATTGTGTTCTAAGTCCATTTCTATTAAACAGAGCTATAAAAACAGAACACTTACTTAAAACCATTCTTCACTGACAATCGAAGACAACATTTGTATGACATGTATACGTTAAAATTGACAAGCCCGATCGACAACGTGACAAGTTACTAGCAGGCAATATCATAGCTAGTCGAATCGATTTGATTATTTATAGACTGCTCACTGAGAAATGAATAAATTCCCCATTACGTGCCCCTAATTACATTAAGATTAAATTTAAGCACTTAGTCAGTGAATATGATAGGCCTACAAATTGAGTTAGTGACTCAGCCATACAAATAATTGTTAAGTATTTCAAATTAACATTTCACCTCAACATACCTTACCTTACGCATACCAAACCGGAAAACTTGCAAACCCCCAACCTATAGACGGACGATGTACATCCCAGAAATGAGAGTTTATCGCCCGTCTGGAATACAAACAATCGACTGTGGCTCTTAACATTCGCATGTGACAATGAAATTCATTCGTCGATAAGTATCTGAGGTTTCAAAACACAAGTCCCCATTTATACATTAGAGTCTGACGACTTGAATGTCCGAAGATACGATTGCAATGGTGTTGGTGGATACGTACCCAATTGGTAAACACTTCAAATGGTCACTCTATGGGACTGTGGTTAATTGAACAATGGGAAAGTAGTTCCAGCAACAATGTATCTATTGCCAACAACCCCAAGAGATGAAATTGCTTAAAGGTAATTTCGGCCAAAGGTCGTCAGCGCAATATGCCTGTTCAAAGATCAATTGTAATTACCTAGTACCTACCTGAACTCATAGATATTCATATTCTGTTCTTACGTAACCTTTGGACAATAAGACGTTGTTGGTGTAAAGGGCTGTCATTAACGGCCTCATGGAGAAAGCACACTCAGATATAAATGTGGGGACAATAATAACACCGGAAAGGGCTGTTTATGCCATGGAGTTGTGAGTGTCAAAAGTGAGCACAAATAGCAACAGCTTTG
Organism: Rhingia rostrata; assembly: GCA_949824845.1. Classification (NCBI taxonomy): domain Eukaryota; kingdom Metazoa; phylum Arthropoda; class Insecta; order Diptera; family Syrphidae; genus Rhingia; species Rhingia rostrata. The sequence goes on along the minus strand of OX463756.1, from coordinate 119,748,853 downwards.
GAATTTCCTACAAGTACTTGTGTTGACGCCAAGTAAAACAAAACATGTTGAGCGGTTAGTTAAAACAATCGTTGCGATACGACACGAACAAACTTCCCCAGAGTTCAGGTATTTAGAAAAGTTGTTTAACGTTACACACGACTTTATCTCGTAAAGAAAATTGATTTTGATTTTTTTTTGCGCACAAAAGTGTTGTAGAAATTGTTTTGGGCAGAGTCTATGGATTGGTAGTTAGGTTAGGGGAATATATTGCCCAGTGTAAAGATATTAGAACAGGGTCTTCAGATTAATTATGGTTCTACACGATCTGTACAATTTCTACAGGATGTGAAGGACAATTTCTGTAAATTGTAGGGCAGAGTCAAGGGCTTTTGTAGGATATTGTTCGGGGATTGTGCGGTACATCGTCCGGAGACTAAGGGACAAAGTCACTAATTACTCTGGACGGGGTCTAGAAATAGCTTAGCATTATGAAGATATTTTTTCCGTAGATGGTGTAGGCAGCATCAGAGTAATGTTTAGGCCAGGGCGTGGAGATTGTTGTGTCTCCTAGGGAGGTTTGTTATGGTTTTGTCATACAATTTTAGAGAGTGGTCATGTTACAATAATTGTATTGTTAGGTTTCCGAATTGTAGAGGAAAGGTAACTTACAATATTAACAAGGTCATTTGATTATAAAGAAGTGACCTTGAGAATCTGTAAGGAAGATTAAAAGAATCTTTAGAATTTTATGGGCTCAGTGGCGCGATGGTTAATGCGTTGAACTGCCGCGCAGAAGGTCTGGGTTCGATTCCCAGCCGTAGCAACACCTTAATGATTTTTCACTGGCCCTCTTCTCGTGATGTTCTGACAAATCATCCGAGTAGTATCAATTGTCATGAATAGCTTATCTCAACTTAGCCGTTCGGATTCGGCATAAAACAGGAGGTCACGCCATCGTGCAAAGAAATACACACGCACAAATGAATGGTTGTGACAAAAAAGCTAGGCCCTGGGTACTAACGAGCCTGTTGCGCCATAAGAAATACACACGCACACATGAATGGTTGTGAGAAAAAAGCTAGGCCCTGGGTACTAACGAGCCTGTTGCGCCATAAATTTTATTTAATTTTTTAATTTTAAGGGCAGATAAAAAGAATCTAAAGAATGGTAGGGAGTTTTGGAACAGAATCGTAAGATTTAAGGACTGGATCACTATCTACTAATCTTGTTTCAAGGCTCTAGGAAACTTTTTTTTTCCGTGGGCTGGTGGAAATCTCTATATATATGATGAGCACGTGCTCAAAGTAGTGTGAGTCTTGAACCCACTAAAACCACCACCCTTTTTGTATTTGTATTGCAACTAAGTTTGCGACTTATCTAGCGATTTTCTTATCACGAGTACTGAATGTTTGGCAGGTAACTTTCCTTTGAGGGTTCCAGTTTTTTCCGCAATTTATAGTCCGCGGTTATCAAATCAAGAGTTTAGTTCTTTCTAGACGACGCAATAAATTTGTTTCGCAACAATTTGTAGGGCCGTTTATTAACGTGTCCCAAAAAACGTTTTTTAGGTTTGCGTGCAAAATGTTTCGTTTAATTTTTGATCGCGGGAATTTCTAGATTTCTACGTAGATCTTCATTCCTTATATACCACGGCGCATTGGCGAATGATCTTAACATTTTGTTTTCAAAAGTTTGTAGAATGTTAAGATTCGTTTCACTGGTACAACCCCATAGTTGTATACCATAATTCCAGAACCGCTTTAGCACTTTCTTATATAAAAGAAGCTTGTTACCGAGGCTAAGCCTTGAGTAACCAGTACAGTTCTCTGTATTTATTTTTAAGTTCTTCGCAAATATTTTTTGCATGCGACTTCCATTTTAATTTTGCATCGAGTGTCATGCCAAGATATTTCGCTTCATTTGCAAAAGTGACTCGAAGCGTATTTATAATTACAGGCCAATTGTTTGTCCGTTTATAAGAAAAATCTACATGAATCGATTTGCTCTCGCTAAGTGCAATCCGCCATAATTTTGTCCATTCACTAACCTCGTTAAGGCGTTTTGTAATTTCAAATTTGTTTCCTCTATTGTTGTGTCAACTGCTAGTATAGCTGTATCGTCAGCAAATGTGGCAACTATTGTATCTTTTGTTTGTGGGATATCACGTGTAAATAGGAGGTAAAAAATTGGTACAAGGACGCTTACTTGGGGTATTCCTGTCAATATTTCTTTGAACTCTGAATATTCGTTTCCAAGTTTCACACAGAAGAGTCTATGCTCAAGATACGACACGAGGATTTTATATAATTTTTCAGGCAGAACTTGTCTAATTTTTATTGAAGGCCAAACTTTGTCAAAAGCTTGCGAAACGTCAAGAAAAACTGCTTAGAAAATTTTCTTTTTTTCGAAAGCTTTCTTAATTACAATAGTATTTCGATGAACTTGGTCCACAGTCGAATGTTTACTTCTAAACCCAAATTGATGGTCAGGTAAAAGGCGTTTTTATCAAAAATAGGGTGTAAGCGACTGAGTACTATCCTTTCAAAAACTTTTGAAATTTTTGGAAGAAGGGAAATAGGTCTGTAAGATTTTATTTCATTCGGTGATTTTCCTGTTTTGAGAACCATAATCACTTCAGCGACCTTCTGCTGTCTTGGTATGTATCCTAATCCAATTGCCGCATTTACAATGTAAAAGAGTTTAGTTAATGCTTTCTGGGGAAACATTTTTAGAAGTTCTCCTGTAATCATATCATAGCCCGGAGCATTTTAAGGCTTTAGTTTCTGTATTTCTCGTTTAAGCTCCGCAATACTTGCATGTCTAACAATATTATTATCGGTTGTAATCTCGAATAAATTAATGTTTTCTGGACTTTCAAATGGTTAGAATGTTTCCTCAAGATGTGCGTCGAAAACTTCTGCTTTTTCCTTATCGCTTTTTGCCCAAACGTCTTGAGTTTGTCTCATTGCTGGCCAGCGTTGTTTGGCCGTTTTATGACTTTTATTGCTTTCCAGTGTGAATAATTCGATCCTTTTCCAGCAGTTAGGCTTTGCAGATAAGTTTCTACTGAATGGTTTTTAAAGTTTTTAATCGAATTTGATAGCATGTTACTCAACCGATTGAGATGTGTTTTATCTTACGGAGCACGAGTTTGGTGCCATCTTTTTCGACCTTTATTTTTTGTCTTACCAAATCTTTTATTTCCCGTGGGTACTTGATATTACTATAACTTACTGTTTTGCCATGTTGAGGATCCTTATTCTATGCTGCTTTTTGAATGGTATCTATAAAGGAGTCAACCACGACTTCAAGTTTCAATGGGGATCTAAGCGATACACCCATTCAGATATTATTTTCAATTTCGTTTTTGAAGCCTTCCCGGTTGGTTTTCCCGTTTGTTACTCTGGGTGTGTTTTGATTTCTTTGGCATAAGATAGTAGTAAGTAAAGGGTGATTCATTTCGAGGTTCCCTACTTTTTTAAAGAAAAAAACACAGAAAATTCAAATATAATGGAGAATGTTTATTATCATTTGAAAGAACATTCTTTGGCATTTATTTTTTGAAGATTATGTCTATCAAATGTTGGCCGTTGCTACGTCGCAGATGGTCCATCCGTTGAGTCCAATTTTCGATCACTCGTTCGAGCATTTCGACTGGTAAAGGCGAATGACACGCGTGATGTTTTCCTCCAAGGCCTGAATCGAAGCGGGTTTGTCGGCATAAGCTTTTGACTTAACATATCCCCACAGGAAAAAGTCTAACGGTGTGATATCACACGATCTTGGTGGCCAATCGACCGGCCCAAAACGTGAAATTATGTGCTCACCGAAATGTTCTCTCAATAAGTCCATTGATTGATGCGATGTGTGGGAAGTGGCGCCGTCTTGCTGAAACCAAATGTCACCGAGATCACGAGCTTCAATTTCAGGCATCAAATAGTCGGTTATCATGGCACGATAACGGTCGCCATTGACGGTTACGTTTGCACCGGCATAATTTTTAAAGAAATATGGACCGATGATTCCACCGGCCCACAAACCACACCAAACCGTTGTTTTTTCTGGATGAAGTGCTCTTCGTCCCAAATGCGGCAATTTTGTTTGTTTACATACCCATTGGGTCAGAAATGGGCCTCATCCCTAGACAAAATTTGCCTCGAAAACGTCGGATCTTCTTGGAACTTTTCAAGAGCCCATAGAGCGAAGCGATGTCGCTTGGGAAGGTCGAGCGGCTTCAGCTGCTGCACAAGCTGTATTTTGTACGCTTTCAATTTAAGATCTTGACGTAAAATGCGCCAAGTCGTTCCATACGTCAGTCCGAGTTGCTGCGAACGGCGACGAATCGACTCTCTACGGTCTTCGTGTACACTCTTAGCTACGGCCGCTATATTTTCTTCACAGCGTGCTGGGCGTGGTCTATTCGGTCGAATATTATCCAATAATGAAGGCTGGGTCTCAAAATGGGTGATGGTGTTGAGCGAAGTTGAGCGAAGTGCACGAAACACATTCCTCACAGAACGTGAATTTTCATAATAAAGTTGAACAATTTGTAAACGTTGTTCACGCGTAAGTCTTTCCATTATGAAATGCCAAACAATACTAAACAAAAATAACATGACAGCATGACACGACTCACACGTGATCTGTCAAAAAAGGCTATTGAAAAAAGTATCTCTACTTGGATCACCCGTTATAATGCTTTATGGTGCGCAAGTTTGGGGATTTTGCCAATACGATGAGGTGGAAAGGTTGCTCAGATATTTTTTAAAACATATTTTTCGGCTGCCACTCTGCGCGCAAAACTATATGCTGCCTTTGGAAACAGCTGAGCCTCCATTATTTTTAAGAACTATGAAGGTGATGGAAATGCATGAAGTAAGACTTCCGAAGCGAGTGCTTAAGAAAATGTTGACAACAAGATGTAATTTAGTAGAGAGGTGGGAGGATCTAGCTCTGGGTGTAGGTGAAAGCATACAGTTTTCACCTGACATAAACATTCCAGATTTGAGAGAAAAATTAAATTCAATTCTAAAGAAATTAAGCCACTTTGCATATGCAAATTTTAAACATGAAGCACAATCTTCTCAATATAGAATGATAAACAGTCAACTCAATTTGGATCTTCGAGAACAAACATACTAACTCAACCGCTGCCCCATAAGTATTATAAATGTAATGTTTAAAGTTAGAGGCGAATTAATAAATTTAAACTACATTCCACATCGACCCGATCTACCGATCCTATGTGACCTATGCAACCTCAAGGAGAGGGAGGATGTATACCACTTTATTGCCATAGGTCCTATTTTGAATTAGATTCGTTTGAGGTACTTTGGAGTTGCTTCGATGGTATGGGACGACACTCAGGAAGTCCTGAATGAAAAATTTGGCTGGGAAATATAATATAAATATACGACAACTGCGCTTTTATATAGACAACGAATTCGGGAAGGAGACTTTTAAATAAACAAATAAATTCATTATATAATTAAGCTTAAACAAATTGTCTGTCTGGTAGACGGTCATTGGCCGTCTATTATCTATTTAATCTATTTTTCAAATAAAGTTTCTCCAAACTAACTAACTATTTCCAAACCAATTATTTCATATAACCTGATTCAAAAGTTTGATTTTATCAAAAAAAAAATTATTGACTTATAAAACTTGTTGAATCTCAATTTCTTAATTTTATCATTATTATTCGAACCATTGCTGAAATAATTGCGATTTCAGAAATTAAATTTCAAAAACCCACTGTTGTTGCTAAAAACATGTGGCTATAAAGTTTTAAAAAATCAGTTTGGTGGTTTAAGATCCATCTCCAATGAAGAAATACAATCGGCAGATGCCCATTTTTTTATTCTATTTCTGGTAGGGTACAATGCCATTTAAAAAAATCTAAATTTCTTCAATAAATGTCATTCGATAATTTTGAAACCCCGTCTGAGAATATGTCTAATCTGTGGGAATGATCTGTGGAATGATCGATCACGTTAATTATATGAACTTTAGTATGCTTGGTACATCGGGTAAATAAAATCACACACTCAGAGGTTACTCAAAAGATCAAGGCCAGTGAATATTTAACGAAAATAAATGAGCGATACTTACGTCAGAATATAATTGCAGGTAGATGACGCGCTTGTTGCAATTAAAGTTAAATATTTATAAGTTCGATGCATGGGTTAAATCAGATTAATTATTATTAACCAATTGTACAATAACTGTATGTATGCAACCGCTTTGTAATTTTCTGCTTAACTTTCTCCTTTTTTGACTAACGAAGGGTGGAATAAAAAAATTAAAAAACTTCATCCAGTAGGGATCAATTAAAAGGGACAATGAATTAATGATAATAAATTACATAATTTATAATGCTAAAGGTAAAATTAATTTGATACAATATTTTAAAATATATGAAAATTTACACCTACTGATTTTTTCACCCACTGTGATGTTAGACTACTGGCGTTTTCCATTGGGAAATCTAGATTTTGATCTAAAAATTGATTTTTTTTGGTGCCAATGGAACACGATTCAGATTTAATTTTTTTTGTCATTGTATTGGTGTCATTTCGTGTCTGTGAAGTTAGCGTCTTATTGGCGCTAAACAATTAAAATGGAGAGAAAAATTGATTTGTACGAATATTCGACTGTATTTGACGAAAATGGATTTGTGGTGAAGTGATTTACATATGGATTTAATTGTGTTTTCAAACCAATAAAAAAATTGAAAAACCATGAATAATCTTCATCATCCGAAGACGAAGTAGATTAGCATACCTAGTTCAAGTATAATTTCTGTATCTATATCCATTAATAAATTAAAACGCAAAGCACTCTTGTTTTTCACAACCGAAGAAAATAAATCAAAATGAAAATCACTCTAGTCAAACTGACAGCTATCATTTGTATTGGTATTGGTAAATCTGCCGAAAAATCTAGATTTGCAAAATTGATCTGAGATCAAAAAAAAAACAATTTTTTTGCCCAATGGAACACAACAACTGTCAAAATCGGTCTTTTGACAGATCTAGATCAAAAAAAAGATTGATTTTTTTCCCAATGGAAAACGCCATAACTTTCTTACTTACTTAAGTGGCGCTACAGTCCGGAATGAAACTGAGCCTCAGGCAACATGCCTCTCCAATTAGCACGGCCAGTAGCTAACTGCCTCCAGTTGAATACTCAAAGTTGGTTGAGGTCGGCCATCTTAAACGTCCAATGTGGAGTTTTTTGACTAGAGGCATGAGGCTATACAGCTCGTATAGTTCTTGCTTAAATCTTCGTCTCCATAGCCCGTCAAAGCCAATGGGACCGAAGAATTCTCGAAGAATTTTTTCCTCAAATCGATCAAGGATTTCTTCATTTGCTCTTGAGACGGTCCATGCTTCAGCGGTGTAGAGCAGGACTGGAATGATCAGGGTCTTATATAGGATTTCTTTGTAGTACGATGGAGGGCTTTACCACTGAATTGCCTTCTTAGCCCAAAGAACCAGCGGTTGGCAAAATTAATTCTTCGTTTAATTTTTGTCGAGATGTTGTTGTCAGAGTTAGTAGCAGAGCCGAGATAGACAAAGCCCGTACTACCTCAAAGTTATATCAGTCAATGGGGACGTTCTATCCAATTCGTCGATTTTGTTTGTCCTTTCGTCCTGAGAGCATGTACTTTGTGTTGCCCTCATTTAGTGCTAAACCCATTTTTGTTGCTTCCTTCTCTATACTAGCGAACGTGGCTATGAAATCACGTTGAGTCCTACCAAAGATGTCAATTTCATTGGCGTATGCTAGTAGTTGCACAGGTTTTTAGAAATTCGTGTCGATTCCGACTGTGATGGAGCAGTGAGAATTCTCCATCGTCATCCTTCACAAACGGACGATTTTGACAGGTATACCAAAACTAGACATGGCTCTGTATAGTTCTTCTCTATAAATAATGTCGTATGCGGCTTTGAAATCGATAAATAGGAGGTGGGTATCGTTTTGGACTTCATAGGTTTTTCCAGGATCTGCCAAAGTGTGAAAATTTAATCGTTTGTGGACTTTTCTGGCCTGAAACCACACTGATAAGGGCCGGGCAGGTTGTTGGTAAAAGGTTTCAGGCGTTCAAAAATTACGCAGCTAGGATTTTGTAGGCGATGTTTAGGAGACGTATGCCTTTGTAAATGGCGCAGATTAGAGGGTTTCCTTTTTTTGGATCGGGCAAACGATTCTGAGGTTCCATTCTTCAGGCGTACTTTCTTCCTACCAGATTTGGCTTATAAATTGGTGGATGTTATTTGCCAAGTCATCTCCGCGGGGTTTATAAAGCTCAGCGGGAAGGCCGTCATTTCCGGCAGCCTTATGAAGCTTGAGTTTGGATATTGCCATTCTCACTTCACTCAGGTCGGGTCGTTGGCAGTTTTCGGTGTCGTTGCCAACATTGAATGGTTCGTTCTGCCTGACAGCAGAATGTTGTTCGTTATCGCCGTATAACAGTCTGCAGTAGTGGTTCTTCCATATCCTCAGCATCGACTGTGTCTCAACTACGATATTTCGTTGTTCATCTCGACAGGATTCTGTTCGAGCCTTGCATCCTTGGCTTTGACGTTTTACACTTTGTTAAACCTTGCTACAAAAGACTCCGCATTGGACGTTTAAGTTGGCTTGGGCGCGTAGAACGAATGGATACCAATACTCGCTCGCAGAGTCTTCGATTCCCAGCCAGATAGACGCAGTAGAGGAAGACCTTGCCTTAAGTCGCGCGCACAAGTTGAAACCGACCTCAACAAACTTGGAGTGCGCAACTGGAGGCACCTAAGCTAAGGCCTACTGGGAGAGGCATGTTGGTTGAGGCCCAGGTTCTTTACGGACTTTAGCACCGCTTAAGTACTTAGGTAACCTCGCAAACATCGTTCTTGGAGTGTCACCTACCTGAAAAGCTGGTGTTCTTCCCTTCTTGGCTGCCTATACAGCTCAATGACAGCTCTCGTCTTTACCTGCAGCTAAGCCCTCTAGTCCTCGTTATTCGCTGCTAGCATATGTCAAATCAGAGGTTTCTTGCTGGTGGGCGCGAGAATTCACATCAGTTGCGGCTAATCTAAAGGCTTGTTGGCATTATTGCCATTGTTCTTCGACATTCGATGCTGGTGGAATGGTGTTAATCGAGAGGTTAAGGGATACTCCTTGCGCGAAGGCCTTGGCGGTCTCTTGTGATTGCAGTCTTTCGACATTACATGTTTTCTGGATTGTTGTGGCTTAGTGGATATCCGCATTTAATGTTTGAGTCGATCTTAGCTTCTCGGAATGTTCTGACATCCAAAATACTGGATGCGTGAATCTTGTCTATCGCAATGTGATCAATTTGGTTGACCGTTCGTTGGTCTGGAGACCGCCATGTCCTCTTATGGATATCGAGGGGAGGAAACCGTGTGCTGGCTATAGTGGCATTTCGTTCCGTTACCAGTCGTATAGTTACACAATACTGCTAAAGATGTCTTCTCTTCCTACCTTTGCAGTAAAATTTCCCAGAAAGATTTTAACATCGTACTTCGGTAGTCGCTCATTGGTTTTGTCAAGGAGCTCATAGAAGCAATCCTGAGCTATATTATTATTTTTCTCCATTGGGGCGTGACCCTTTATTCCTAGACAACCTTATGTCTGAATATGTCGGAGCGGCTTGTATAGGTTCGCCTGGGACAGCAGGCTGGGTATTCCTTACCTGCCATTATGACCAGGCTATTTATAGAGCTGCTGTTTTTCGTATTGCTATCAAAACTCGCAGTTATCGATTAGCAAGCCCAATCCGGTTGGATGAGACCAGTACCCTTTGGTTACCACTTGGAGGTGTAGTCAGAGTTACAACCACTGGGCATTGCCAAGTTAAAGCAAATCAGAGTTTACCCTCGTTCAGCGTGTCGAATATATCTATACTGTTATGAGGTGCGACGGGCTCAATGAAGCTAAGGGCTTTCGCTAGTTAAGTTTTCTCACATTCTGGGTACAGATGCAAACGTCGTTGTCCTTTTTTCGTTTAGCATCATCGTCAACAATTAAATCCTTCCTTTCGGAGGCTATCGGTGTCTTCGTAACCATAGTTTTGACTTTAATCAACAAAAAGATACCAACATCACGAAAACGTCAGCAATCAACTCAACTTCACAAAAATGTTCTCAGCTATAGGTGCATAAAATAACAAAAAACAATTTTGAATGATCGAATTTACAACAACAACTTATGTACAACACTATTTTGGTTAGAATTAAGCTATTTCGGACATTCCGATGTACTCATCAGATTCCTTCAAATAGTGACGCTAATTGAGTGTTCAGTTCTCTGTACGATTATTTGAAACAATTTTTATTCCCTAACCGGGGATTGAACTTGTGAACCCGTGCCTAGTGAGACAAGTGCCTAACACTTGCGCCACTGAGGTCTTGGCTTGAGCAGAGTCATTTTGCTCAACTGAATTAACTTAGAGGCTGGGGTTTATACACACATTTTGTTGTTGTTTTTTTCTGTCCTTTGTTCCTATTTTTTTCTTTGTCTTCAGTATGCTGGGATCTTATTCCACACATTTCATATGAAGAGAGTATATTGTTGAAACAAAGTCACCGTGCAAAGCGTTACAATTATTATCGTATATTAGTGGGTGTGGTTGTGCATTGGCAAATTGCCTACACATGACCCATGACTAAATTTCGTTGATGCAGCGTTGATTCTCTTCCTTCAACCTCTATCCCGATTTCCGCTATCACCTGGAAAAATTCATTTATCCGACATAATTTTGTAAATTCTAAAATCTTAGCTTAAATGCTTTCACATACAATATCCCTGAATAACCGCTCATTAGATTAATTTTACACACAGGATATGCTATCAACAATTTCCAACTCAAAACGAAAAACCAACAAGAAATATTTTCAAAATGTTGATCCAATCGACTGGCGTTCCCATAGTACTCGTAAATTGTATTTATCTTCCTAGAAGCCCTATACTAAACAAACGAACTCCCACAACCAACTCTAATCTTACAATAGCTCTCCTACTACACAAGTTCATAAGTATTGTATGTATAGGAAACAGCACATAAAACACAAATAAAAAGGATATTCCTGCTGACAAGACAACAAAGGTGAAGTTCTGGTGGTGTGGTTACCACCATATACACAATCCATAAATTTTAGTTCGCAACAATTCCTTTCATGAAGGTCATTCACACACAAGGGATTCCGTATATGTTCCGACTCAATGCTTCCTACTTAACAACAAACCTGTGTCCTTGAGTTGATTTTTTTTTTTTTTGAATAGCGGATATGAAAGTATCTAACTATGAAAATCCAGGTGTAAGAACTTTTGCAAACATTTATGAATATGTATGTGTGGTATCTATCTCTTGGCATTTGGAAAGAGGAGACAAAGTTCCAAGGACTACGGACTACGGACTTGTTCCATATTTCATTCCTGGTGAAGAGCAAAAATCACAAATCATGAAAGTATTATCGAAAGCAAATGCAAAGAAATAAATTTTTTTATTATTGACAAGTTTGGTTTAAAATTCAGGTTAGTTAAATGAATGTTACGTCGACAACATAGAAGGTTCTGAAAAAAAAAACAGTCTTTGGAACTATTTATTTTCTTAAGAAAACAAAATTGTTAAACCAAATGTTAAACCAACCATATGTTTTATTATTGCAGAAAGATATTTCAAGATGAATAAACCGAGTGCACGACTGGGGTTTCAAATACCAAGTAATAATATTACGAATGGCATAATATGGCTTGGATGTTGTAGAAAGAAAGTGAACTCTGACTATACATCAACCGTGCTTATTTTTACCTCAAAGTGTAGCCATCGGATACTGGCCTTATCCAACCGGATTGCTAAACGATAAGTGCGAGTTTTGATAACAAGACGATAAACAGCAACACTATAAACAGACAGGTTAGAATGGCACGGAAAACCCAGCCTGCTCTCCCAGGCGAACCAAGATGAGCTGCTCTGACATATTCGAACAATAGGTTATTTAGGAATCTCAAGGGTAAGTCAGGCCTCTTGAACAGCAATGGTGGCGGAGAAACCGAAAGGCAAATGGCAGAGCTCAATCCCGTAGTGGATAATGATGGTCACGTGTCCTAGGAGTATGTAGTTAAGTTGGCAAAAGCATTGTTACGACTCAACCTATAGCCCAATAGCTTTGGAAAGGAATGATTTTATTTTTGAAGACCCTGCTTAATGAAAAAATTAAAACGATGTGCGTATCTAACCCTGAAATGTGAGAACATTAAACAAGAGAGGTGCATGCTAACAACGCATCCGCATATACGTCGAACAGTGCGCACTGAAGAAACAATTGCCCCTGTAGAGCAAAGTGTTGAAGAGAACCCGAATGAATCGATTCTCCAACGTGCACAGCTATTAGAGCTTTGTCAATCAACTTTATGGAAGATTTTGCGCAAAGATCTTGGCTTACGACCTTACAAGATCCAGCTTGTGCAAGAATAAGACCTCGAGACCATGCAATGCGTCGTGATTTTGGTATATGGAACGAATATGAGCTTCATTTCGATGCCGATTTTCATCGCAAAATTTTTGTTAGTGACGAGGCTCATTTTTGGTTGAATAGCTACGTCAAAAAGCATAATTGCCACATTTGGAGTGAAGAGAATCTGACTGTTTGGTGTGCTCTATGGGCTGGTGGAGTCATTGGGCCATACTTGCATGGCATGAATGTGGATGAGGTGTGGTTCCAACGAGACGACGCTACATGCCACACAGCGCACGTCACAATCAATTTATTGAAGGGAACCTTCGATGAGCGCACAATTTCTTCGAATGGACCCGTCAATTGTCCACCAAGATCGTGTGATTTTACACCATGGCATTATTTTCTTTGGAGATATGTGAAATCGCTCGTCTACGCCAACAAACCAGAAACGATAGGGGACTTGGAAGCCGTGGCAACTTAACTTCGAGTAAAGTCTTTGAAATTAAAAACGGTTTACAACAGGGGGCGGTGAACTCCCCGATATTGTTTAACATTTATACAAGTGATCTTGTAGGTTCTCTCAGACACGCTATAGCGTACGCAGATGATCTAGTGGCATACAGATCAGGTCCGAAAATCGGAGTCATCAACATACTTTTGCAGCGTGACTTCGATCACATTAAGGGATATTGCGAGGATTGGAAATTGAGGATCAATTTCCAAAAAACCGAAACAATTCTGTTCAGGACCCCAGTGCAGAGGGCTTCTTACGATACCAGAAAAAATTGGCATGGACAGCATGGACGGCCGTTGGCGGTGAGAAGTGAAGTCAAATACCTTGGCATCTGGCTTGACAAGTTTCTGTATTTTAATAAAAATGTGGATGCTTGTCTGGCCAGGGCTATGGGGGCTTATGCTCTGACAAGAAGATTGTTTCATAGCAGTCAACTTGATTCAAGTGTGAAAGTCATTTGCTACATGGCCCTCATAAGGCCGATCATCGCTTACGGTTGTCCCGTGTGGTTCAATGTATCACCATCCTACATGGAAAGGATACGGCTGTTTGAGAGGCGTTGTCTCCGATCCGATGCTTAGGATTGTACCGAACGCCGGACTCCGAGCACATAAAATATTATCGCAACGAGGTTCTATACAATCGGGCTCAGTTGAATAGAATTGACAATTTCCTAATTAAGGTGACTCGAAGGCACGCTTCAAGGGCGATGAGTAGCGACAACAGCCTTATCTTTGGGGCTTATTATCCCAATGATTTATACATGGAGAGCACGCTCATATCGGGCTTTATTCCACCAGAGGCATTCATTTACATCGATTCGTTAGGGTTAGTACAAGACAGGAACGGTATCCCGGTTTTATAGCATCGCTACCGTGACGCGCGGGACAAGCGGCTAATCCGCGACAGGTACGTCGACAATGCTCCGGATCTCCTCCGCTTTAGCACGGCGGTATCGGATCGCGATAGGACCGACGCTGAAAAGCAGCGCACCGAGTTTTGGTGGCTAAACGAGGAAAGTATTTCTGCACTTCCTCAGGTCTTTGCGGACTTTTAGTCCACTCCTTAGCACCTGAGTAAATTAAATTTTATTTAATATGGTTGCATAAATGCTTGCTGGACCCAATGACGCAATCGGGATGGCAAACCCTCGGGGCATATGCAACGAGTGTTTGCCACCCCGATTATAATTAAGTTAGGTTTAAGTAGTTAAGTAGTCTTTTTTTTTATAATTTACACGTACTCAAGGGGTTATGAATACCCTTTATATATTACCATAGTACGAGCGTTTAGAGAAGGGGAAGAAAGAGAGGTTAGGCAAGATTTTGGATGTAGTGGAGACTTAAACTCCATGGGTGGTGTCCGAACTAGCTTCGGGGAGTCACTTTTTCTTCTGTTCGTTAAATTTGAAGAAATTCAAGATGGTGTGCATACTTTTAGGTATTACACCGACCTTTTTTATTTCTTTTAAATAAAAGTGAAATGGATTTTGGTTGGGATTGAACGCGCAACCTTCCACTCATAAGACGAACACATTACCACTACACCGCGGCCACCCACGGTCTTAAGTAGTTTTAGTTAGGTTTAACTAGTCTTAAGTAGTTTAAGTTAGTTTTACTCTAGATTAAGTTTTTATATAAAACAAAAAAAATTGTTACTGTTTAACATTTTAATTTTTTCTTTGAAAAATCAATTAAATGTCTTAATATTCATAACAAAAAAACAAATGACAAATTTAAGCTGAAAAGCAAAAGAAAAATGTTAGTTATAAGCTTACAGCGCTTGCTATGGGCCGATAAGTTAGATTAAGTAGATATGTTATTGATAAGTTAGATTTAAGCATTTTTTTCTAATATTAAGTTAAAATTTTAAGTAAATAAAAAAATTAATTAAAAAGTGAAAAAGGACTTGGAAGCCAACATTCGTGGCTTCATTGCCGACATACGACCCCAAATGCTCCAAAAACTGGTTGGCTTTATTCGAACCAGCCCGAAACATTAATGGCATAAAATTATCCTTCCAATAAAGCCAAATTGATGGACATTAATATATGGACACTACGGTAATAGTCACGGGGCGATTGCGAACTGGAGGCCATGCAGCCAAACCAGAGATCCCATACAACCCTCAATGCCGCAGTTGAGTGAACACAAATAAGAGAGAAACCCTCTCCCTCTCACTAGCAAGAGCCATATTGCTTGCGTTAGACCAACCGTTTTCCGACAATCTTATAGCGAAATATCGGGTAAACGGATACAAGATCTTACCCGTTTTCTAAGCCCCACAGGCTGGAACTTGAGACTGCCTGCATAACATCCTCAATAACAATAATAATGTAGGCCACACGAGTCGTGGTAACAAAAAGGCACATATGTGCTGCTTAGGTTCATGCCGAACCGCCACTTCTACCTACCTACCTAACTTTGGTTGCCTATAAATCGCGCGAATAAACAATTTTCTATTATTCTCATCTAATTCCATTTGGACATTTCTGCAAAACACTTAACATCACATCGGCGTCCGGCTTGGCAGGTTGGCTACAGACAGAATTTCAACAATAAAGCAAATCAATAAAAATTATCGAAATTTAATTAAAGAATACCGCGTCACCAGACAAAATATTCGGATTGCTAAAATTGTGTTCGTTGGATTACTCCCTCAAACACTGTACATTCTTGAGCATCGGAATGAACCTGTGATAACTTGGGCTCTCTTAGAAAAAACGAAACGAGCGGCAATTAAACGATGCAGAATGAAGCTGTCATAATTAGCTTCACGAAAACGAAAGACATACGACTGTCAAATTCCAGTCGCAGGAAAGTACGAGTATCGTTAAACCTAGAACTATATTCGTTTCGATATTCGAATTTCAACGAGAACAAAGTGATTGAAATGATATTCTTTTTTAAAAATATGGCTCCTGTATATATCGACTACAACGTATTAATTGAATACATACATGTCAAATAGATGTCAAAATTCCACAAATGAAAGGTGGTCCCCATTCGTGTCAAGACATATCGATTCAATATTGACAAGACACAAATTCAAATCTGTTAATGTCGTTTGTTGGGTATACCAACCCACAATATAACTACAAATTCATTAACTTCAGCTGCACTTGTAGAGTATCTTCTAAATTCTATTTTGTGCAATATCCTCCTACCGCAAACTTCATTCACAAATTCCATAGAAACTTCTTATTCAATGTCTATGTTAATGATGCCTGAGAAACACCTCTCTCAACCGCAATCCTTTACTCAAAATAACTCAACCCAGCCCCATGGAGACTAAATCCTATCTCAAACCGAATGCTCCAAACTGAAAATTCCCCCCAAAGCAGACGCAAAGTTATTTCAAGAATCCTTCGACATGCAACGAGCAAGTGCCCAGCTACAACCAAGCAAGTAGATATTCAATTGGCAGCTTCGAAAAAGCTTAAGGCCACCTCAACATTTATTTCTAACAGGAATCAAGCTCACTCACTGGGTTCAGAGAATAAGATAGTCCTTGTGGGGTCATTGTACATTTAAATGCCGGGAATTTATCTTCCAACCCATCGTCCGTTGGAATAGGCGAGTACGTACTCGTACCGTAAAGAGGCGCGCACACATCTCAATTCAATATTGGGCTTGCGGTTCCGTAATTTAACCACCAAAGGACTCCCCGGATGGCGCACCCGAAGCGCATCCATTCCCTTAACACATTTGATGGACGGCTCTGTATTTGGATCCAAGGGAACCGATGAGATGTGCGGATACTGCTGCTTCTGCTGAACAGCAGCACACACATCATGGAAAACGATTTCGATGTGCATGAGGCATTGTCGGAGAAGCTCCTGCTCCTGCTCCTGCTCCTGCAAAACCTGCAAACCTTGCAGCATAGAACACGGAATATGGTTCGACGCCGACGGTCGAGTAGTGGTCGAAATTGATTGTTGTTTGAGTTGCCTATATACCAATGTACATGCGAGTAGTAGTAGATGAAGGTATACCTATGTAGCTGGTGGGTTTAACCGGGTATGTCAATTGATTGCTTCGCAACGTAAACGAACACATGGACGTGTGTGGTACGATGTTTTTCAGGGTTTGGCCAATTGTTCGATGTTTTCTAAATTGGTTAGTCGACTTTTTCTATAACCACCCGGTCGCACACCACACCCGTTTCGTGTTCTTTTTTAGGGGGCGCCCAAAACTTGGCTTAAAATATTTTTTCGCTCTTTTATCTGCATGAGACATACTGATACTCTCCGAATTGTTGGTGTGGTGGTTCCGGCTTGGCGGTGGCCTGCTGTCAATATTGAATCCTCAATGCTTTATTAGGCCCTTGTCAGATGTGATTTAAATGTCAGTGCGAGGAGACACAGACAGCACAGTTCTCTGGGTATTAATTGGGCGGAATTGAATTTTGAATGGTGAAGCACTTTTGCAGGAATTGCAGAACAGCTCTGTCTTCGTTTGTGTGTGACCACACTCTCGTTTTTGTTGCAAATTGATAGACAATAGCCTGGCAGGGTGATCCACTGAGTTTTGCATTAATTGTGGTGGATGAATGGTTCGAATATTCTATATTGGCAGTTTAATACCTGAACGAATTGGTGGTTTGCAATTTAGAAGATTTCAGATATGGTGAGAATGCATTGAGAGAGTGAACCCTGGAATTGAAGGATAATTAATAAAAACGGACTAAACTAGGTCAGTAAATTGATAATCAGCTATGGATGTGTTAGGACCACGACAGCAAGCAAAATATTTGAGAGCGATTTGTTCACGCTTAAAAATGATCTTCTATTGGTCAATCATTTAAGTTCAAGACCAGCAGAGCAACTATTTGGAACTTGATTAATGACAAAAATTATGGACTGTGGATTTGCGGAATAATGTTTTCTGTTCGACACAGTAATAAATAATAAAAAATCATAGGACGAATCGTTGTTTTTTATCTGCAGTACAGTTTGCTTTCACAGGACATAGTTATACTGTGGGTTTTGAAGAATGCCGACTGGATCGTTGACTTCTGCCTATGGAACATCCTTCTGCAGTTGGAAACATTAAGCACAAGCTGTCCTGAAACTATAGATGAAGTTGCAATTAGCTAAGGAAGGATTAAAGGTGAAAGACGTGATAGCATTTTTGTTTTAAGAAATTATAAGGGTCACAGCACACCAGAATTAAAAGTTACCCGTGACTCTTCTATGAT
Organism: Rhingia rostrata; assembly: GCA_949824845.1. Taxonomy (NCBI): domain Eukaryota; kingdom Metazoa; phylum Arthropoda; class Insecta; order Diptera; family Syrphidae; genus Rhingia; species Rhingia rostrata. The sequence continues at coordinate 119,730,691 of OX463756.1, read as the reverse complement.
ACTTAGTGAACTTGAGGTATTAGAGTATTGCTGTGTCGCACAATCAGACTCCTAAAGGTTCATGTAGAGTCTTACATTGTAGCCACCTAAATAATGCAATTACTTAACGCGGTGAAGTTAAGTAAGGGAACAAGAGAGGAAGATTCTTCCTTTAAAGCAATCCTTTCACATTACACGACAGCGAAGACGTACTTTATAGCCAAATTATGATTCATAAGGGAGCACCATTTTGATAGCCTCGGGGATAAGCACATATACTAGAAGAAAAGCCCGGAGCCAAAATCGATAACTGAATATAACCATACTAACAGGGAACATTCTTAGCCTCTAAAATGAAAAATAGGTCACTAATATTTCATACAGTGCCCCAAACTTAGCTTTACGAGCACCAAATTTGTGAATCTTCTCATAACAGTTTTATACTCTTGGAAGTTCAACATACAAACCACTATTGCACTGGACTTAAACTTTGTATGTGCGAAGTAATATTTTTGGATGGTTGGATGTTGTAGAATGAGGGTAGACTCTGATTGGCTTAAACTTGGCACTGCCCAGTGGTTGTAACTTGTAACTCTGACTACACGTCAACTTGGCTTTTTTTACCTCCAAGTGGTAACCATCGGATACTTGTCTCATCCATCTGGATTTGACTTACTAAACCATAAGTGCGAGTGTTGATAATAAGAAGAAAAACATTGACATTGACATCACAGTACTTCGCACATGAATGCAACGAACTACAGACACATAACAGCACTGGCGAATGAGGCCATCGGCTGGGACAGATCAAGACATTTATACAACAGAGAGAGAGACGGATAGATACATAGAAGGAAAGACATATAACATAAACCTACGTGGTACAGAGGAGGATACATCGATTTATATTGTCTCATGTTATCGCACAGGTGGCCTCAGATAAGCTGGAAATTTTCGTAGAAAACAAATGCTGCCGAAGCTGGGGCTTGAACCCGCAGCGCTTGGCTTAGCAGTCAACTACGCATTCCTCTGAGCCATGGCCACCTGCAAGAAGAAAAACAAAAACACTATAAACATCCTGGGCAGAATGGCATGGCATACCCGGCCTGCTGTCCCAGGCGAACCATAGCAGCTGCTCTGAAATAGTCGGATAACAGGTTTTCTAGGAATTTCAAGGGTAAGACTTCTTGAACACAGATGGTGGCGGATGAACCGAAAGATGAATGGCAGCGCTCAATTCTGTTGTGGATACTGATGGCCGTGTGTCATAGGGGTATCTAATAAATTGGAACTGTCCCTCCAGGTTGGTGGTTGTGCTTTAAGTAAACGAACCACCCATATAAAAAACTTTATGTTACGAAGTTAAACAGGAGAGGCGCATGCGAACAACTAGCGCAAGCCCTAAGCTGCTTCAAAGCGATGTCGAAAAACTGTGGCATCTACTACGGACCGTGTCTTAGTGAGCAGAAACAGCGACTATTCGGATGCGGACTTGTTATAAGTGCCAGACTTAGGCGAGAGGTCTTATGTTTTCAAGAAATTAGCGAATGCATTGTAACAATCCGCATCAAGGCCAAATTCCCCAACATAACCCTTATATGCACTCATGCCCCGACTGAAGAAAAGATGATATAGCTAGAAATTTCTTCTACTAGCACCTTGAAAAAACCAATGAGCGACTACCGAAGGACGATGTTTACATCATGCTGAGAGATTTTAACGCAAAGGACGGCGAAGATATCTTTAGCAGTATTGCCGGAAAACACAGCCTAAACGACAACACGTCTGGCAACGAACTAATGCTAATTGACTATAGTTAACACGTGATTTCTTCGCCTTGATATCAATAAGTAGACATGGCGGTACCCAGATCAACGAACGGTCAAGCAAATTGATCACATTGCGATAGTCAAGAGGCGCACATCCAGTATTTTGGGTGTCCGAACATTCCGAGGAACTTACATCGACTCGGACCACTACCTTGTTGCAGCCAAGTTGGATATCCACCACGCCACAACAATCCAGAACACTGTGAACAAAATTTATGCCGAAAGACTGCAATCGTAAGAGACCGCCAAGACCTTCGCGCAGCGCGTATCCCCTTACTTCTTGATTAACACCATACCACGAGCATCGAATGTCGAAGAATAATGGCAACGATGCCAAAAAGCCATAAGATCAGCCGCAGCTGATGTGTTAGGTTTGTCACGCCCACCAGCAAGAAACCATCGGCACCCTTGATGAGGAATGCCGACAGCCAAGAACGAGGCCTACAAGGCTAAGCTGCAGGTGAAGATGAGAGCTGCCGTTGAGCTCTATAGGCAGAGAAGAAGGGAAAAAACCGGCTTTTCAGAAAGAAGAAAAAAGACCAAGAAACGCGCGCGATCGAGGATATAGAGAGGTTCCACTCCAGGAAAGATGTTCGCAAGTTTTACCAAAGTGTAAAACGTCAAGGCTCGAATACAGTGCTCGAACAGAATCCTCTTGAGATGAACAAGGAAATATCGTAGTTGAGACACAGTCGATGCTGAGGATATGAAAGAACCACTTCTGCAGACTGTAAAACTGCGATTATAAACAACATTCCGCTGTCAGGAAGAACGAACCATTCAATATTGGTAACAACCGTCAACTATACCTTTATAAAGACGGCGGAGATTACTTGGTAAATAAAATCCACCAACTCATAAGCCAAATCAGATCGGAAGAAAGTATGCCTGAAGAATGGAACCCCAGCATCGTTTGCCCGATCCACAAAAAAGGAAATCCTCTAAGCTCCGCCAACTACAGAATCATAACTTTCCTCAACATCGCCTACAAGATCCTATTTGCCATAAAATGTGAACGCCTGAAACCGCTTACCAACAACCTGATCGGCCCTGATCAGTGCGGTTTTTGGCCAGGAAAGTCCACAACCGATCAAATGTTCAAACTTCGGCCGATCCTGGAAAAAACCTAAGATACTCAAATCGATACCCACCAACTGTTCATCGATTTCAAAGCCGCATACGACAGCATTTATAGACACGAACTTTACAATGCCAGTTGTGGTATACTGCCCAAACTCGTCCGTTTGTATAGAATGACGATGGAGAATTTTCGCTGCTCAGGTTCGGAAATGAGCTCACTTACACATTCAATACCAAAAAAGGGTTTAGGCAAGGCGAAGCGCTGTCATGTGAATTCTTCAATTTGATTCTTGAGAGGATTGTACAAAACTACGAAGCCAACACCAGAGGCACAATAATCCAAAAATCGGTGCAACTGCTACGGTATTGGCATTAACGTGATTTCACAGCCACGATTGCTAGTATAGAGAAGGAAGTGGCAAAAATGGGTTCAGCAGGAAATGAGGGAAACACATAGATTATGCTATCAACACAGAAGTACACACAACATCGACGAATTGGAAACCATTGATAGATATAACTTTGAGGTAGAACGGGACTTTGTCTTTCTCGGCTTCGATATTTACTCGGACAACAACATCTCGTCAGAAATTAAACGATGAATTACTCTTACTAACCTCTGTTTCTTTGGGCTAAGAAGACAAAGCCCTCAGTCGGATCGTCTTATAAGACCCTGTTCATTCCAGTCCTGCTCTACGGCGCTAATGCAGACCGTCTTAAAAGCGGATGAAGAAATCCTTGGTCGATTCGAGTGGAAAATTCTTCTGTCCCGTCTGCGTTGAAGGGCTATGGAGACGAAGATTCAACCAAGAACTATACGAGCTATGCAGCGACATGCCCCTGTTAAAAAAAAAACTCCGCATTGGACGTCGAAGAACTAGTGGACACCAACATTCCGGGTCCCAGAGTCTTCGATTCCCAGGCAGACTTCGGATGCAGTAGAGGAAGACCTCGCCTTAAGTGTCGCGCGCAAGTATAAACCGAACTCAACCAACTTGGAATGCGCAACTGGAGACAGTTAGCTAAGGACCTGGCTAATTTGAGAGGCATGTTGGTTGAGGCCCAGGTTCAATCCGGACTTAAGTAAGAATATCTTTGCCAATTTGTTTGCCTGTGGTGTTGGAGTAAATTTTCTGTCAATTTCGTCATTTTTTAGGTTTCTATTTGTTGGTGGGTTTATTTCGCTCCAAACTGAGATAAGATTATATAAAAACATTTGATAAGGCTGCAATCCGCTGTATGTAATTTTGCATAGAATTCTTTCGAATATTTTAAAATTTTACCAAAAAAAGTTTCTTAGTGAAAACACCCCCAAAAAGTGGGCGTTTTAAAAAACGTTTTATGGACAATAAATACACATAAGGATTGTCTAGATATGTTGTTCACAGGTAAGGTTAGATTAGAGTGGCTGCCAGCGTTCGCCAGCACATTAAGACCATTTTTGTCTATTGTGATACCACGTGGATCTTGTCCATTTTCCTACTATCCATGTGAAAAGCATTTTGAGCTTTTGATCAAACGTTTTTGTCAATTCACTGAGATTTTGAAAATAGTAAGCTCCGTGATGTAGCTTCAATTCGTTTAATAGGGACGGGCAGTTACATAGAAGATGAAGTATTGTTGCTTCTTCCTTTTCGTCCATGTAGCTCCTACAGAAGTCTTTTGAGTATTATTACTACTAAACAGTGTCCCGTGATGAATCATATGGTGGCGGTAATATATGGTCTATATAGCGAAATCAGTCCCTTTGGTCTTCTCCAATCTCGCTTTGACCAAATTTGTTTGGTTATTTGACACGTGCGTCGTGCCAAAACTCGATTTGAGGTTTGCTATTGCATGTTGCGCTGCTAAGCTTTTGCATGTAGTGATATGAATACCTAGTGCATAACTGGTAGTTTAGTCCCATTTCTGGCGACTTCATCAGCCTTACAGTTCCCTGGAATGTAACTATGCTTCGGCACCCAGCATAGGTGAATGTTAAAATGCTATGACATCTCCTGTAGAGATGATCGGCAATCTAAGGTTGTCCTTGAATTTGTTAAGACTGATTCCAGGGTTTTAAAGGTTGCTTGGATATCTCTTTTAGCCAGGGAAAGGCTTTTTTGATCGCCATGCGTTCCGCCTGGAACACGCTACAGTGATCAGGAAGACGGAAAGATAGGCTTAGATTTAGCCCGTCGGAGAAGACACCAGCACCCACTCCTTCATTTGTTTTGTAGCCATCGGTAATCTCCCATGACGTTCTAGCTAGGATTGTGACCCGGAAACTCTTATCAAAGTTTAAACGGGTATGGGTGTAATCGGTGTTTTTATGTTTTTTTTTCCAAATTTGGCCAAAAACTACGTTTTTCTAAAAGGGGGGTGTGGCAGTAGGCGGATTTAAAAATTGTTTGCGCTTGTTCTACTGAGAGCAACAACAAGCCATACCGATTGTCCTGTAGATATACGAACAATCTATTCCGCTACTCGCACTCATGACAGAAAATAACTCTTTTCAGAAGTTAGGTTGGTTAGCTTAGTTATCCGATGAGGTTATGGGAGGTATATAGGATGTTATACAGGATGTTACAATAGCTAAATGGACATTTTTCTCTTCCGCTTGGCGTCTATAAATTCTAACAATTTGGCCAAAAACTTCGTTTTCTAATAAAGGGGCGTGGCAGTAGCCGGAAAAAATGTTTACACTTGTTCTGCTGGGAGCAATAACGAGCACGTTTACCAAATTTCAAATTTCATTCTATTTCAAAATTTAAGGCCCAAAAACTGGTGACGTCCGGACGGAAAGGCGGACAGACATAGCTTAACCTATGTTTCAAACTATGTATAAACTAATATTCCCCTATGGGATAGGGTATAAAAATGGTATTCAAGTATAATAAACTGTTATCAGTGGTATCTGCAGCCATTTTTCTAAGACATGACTTGTAGTGCGAAACTCTGATTTACAACGAATTCAGTTAGGCATAATCTTAACGCCTAAAGGACTCTTTCTCATTCCAATTAAATTCAAACCAAACTTTCCAACTCTAAGCAAATATCGTCGTTCATGGCTACAAATCACATGTTCATAAGGTGGTCTAGAACCCGACAGCTCCACACAGCCCCTTACCAAATAATGTCGCAAATTGTTTTATAAAAATTGTTTCACTGATGCAAACGGCCAACTGGTGGGCATCACTTTAACGACCTAAATCGGCAGGCGAAACAATGATTCATTGCGATTTTATGCAAAAAAAAAAAAAAAAACTTGTTCACCCTCTTTAGATGAAAACCATTAAGGGTAGTTCACAAGTTAACTGTTTTCCCCACATCACATAAACAGATGTTAATTTTCTCTTGCCTCCATAAATTTATGGCATTTAAATAAAAGAGCCTCTACCGATCACCCATTAATAAAGTCCCTCTCTTCCTTAGAGCGGTACTTCATCCCATCCAAACTTAGTCGTAATTGGATGCCTTCAGCTGTTTTCTTTACATTAGCACTAAGTCCACATAATACTTAGAAAGACTGCCTTCAATTCCAACCCATCGAATGAAAAACACCGCAGCGCATGTAAAAGCCGAAAAACAGTTAATACCTACCCCCATCTTGTTAGCCCGGCAGACGGAGGTCATAAATTAATGGTCGGGTTATTAATTCCACAAAAGTAGAAACATTAGACGCCAAAAATGACTTCTTTTTGTTGTCTGCCAGAACTCCTCGGTAGCCCTGCCTACAAGTCAAATTGCCTCATTATAAATTATTGGACAAGTGTCTGGCAAGGACTTTATATACCAATGGACGAACTTTAATACCATCCGATAGATAGAGAGGGTGAGATAGGACTTGCGTTTGTTTCGGTGAAAACGGCTGAAGAATAATGCATGAGCTGACGCGGCTATTTATCACCCTATTCTCTGGTCCGCCATACCGATTGTCCTGTATATAAACGACCAATCTATTCCACTGCTCGCACTCATGACAGACAATAACTCTTTTCAGAAGTTAGGTGGCTTAGCACATCCGATTATGGTATGGGAGGATACCTGTAACAATAGCTAAATGGACATTTTTCTCTTCCGCTTGACGTCTATAAGCCGATGAAATGACCCATAACATGCGTCTTAGCCCTGCTTCTAGATATCTCAGCGCTACACTATAGCTTGACCTTTCCTGTCGACACATTGATGAAGCACGTTTTCGTGACCTTCGAGCAATGCCAAATGCTAATAGTCCACTGACTCTTTTTATGCATCGCAAGTGGATTCCGTTTGGGAATGGTGGGAAGGATACATCCTTTATGGTATTTAATATGATTTTTCATTACATGACAGCGAGTCGGAATGAGCGAAAACCCGCCCAATGTAATAATTGAAATGCACCAAAGCAAAAACCTCATATCCTCTTGGCTGGCAGCACACCACCACTACCACGCCAACCGAAAAAAGGAAAAAAAAAACCGACCCAGCAACAGAGAGAAACAAAAATAGGACAAAAAAAAAAGGATTCGGATGTAATATGTTTTATTGGTTTTTCCCCTTGTTTGCGCCGTCATCCGTTCCTTGAAACCGGACCGCTTGTAATAGAGCCCTAAAACCATTTTGATACTCCGTCCCCCGTACATCACCCATCACATACATAACCAACGATGGTCCTTCGAAACAGCACTATGCCAAGTCAGCGGATCTACACTGTTGCTAATTCTTCCGATTTATTGACCAACCCAGTGTGGGTGGCATGTCACAAAACACATCTAAGTACCCCCAAGACATTCAGTGCCAAGTACACACGCTTGACTTATGGCCAATGGCCATTATGGTAACTGAACCCTAAATCATTTTCTCAGCGACTCCTTTCTCGTTTGTGTTTCGTTTTTGGTAATAGATTCCCTTAACCATAATCGCAGATGACACAATACACAACACATGCTTCCGTTAGCTATACATACACGCGCACACAATGCAAGGACTTCTAACCTATATAACCTAAAAAAAAAAAGCTACGCAGCCAAACACAGAAGGGAGACAAATCTGCTGACACAGTTATTGCGGAAGAAAAAAAAAATACAAAAACAATCGACAGGATGGGATATAAATAAAAGGGACATACAGGAGCAGTTTATCCTTGCTTCAGCTCCTCGTCGAGGCACCACAGACCTATGGGTTGCAATTATTTTGACTTTGGTTAGAAATTTTTTGACTTGTGGCCTTTAAGAGGATAAAGTGTGTTACTATGATATGCATGGATGAAGGATATCGTCAAGTTGACACCTAATAGAGATTACCAGCGAGTACGTGAGAGATATAAATAAAACTAACGGTACCCATTGACAAGTTGACAAGAAATTGAGTTAAATTGGTATATATCCTGCCAAAGGGTGTTAGGCTGTGTTTTGTGTTTTTTTTTTTTGTTTTTTTGTTTTTTTGGTTTGCAAAACCCTTTTTGTTGTTGTTGTACTTAAGTGGATTTCAGTGGCAGAAGTGCTGTTGTCGCTTAAAAGCTGTCGCGTCGACTGGTGTGTTTGAAGTTCTTATATATGCTAGACAGGTACTTTATGGATGAGGCTTTTGAGTGCATTGGAAGTGCTAATGGATGCTGACATGAGATCTAAAGTTATTGGGAATTCTGCCATTCAATTGGGTTTGAAAGAGATTGGGACTTTAAAGCCTTTGGCTTGCACAAATTTCGATGATATGTGATGCTAAATGGATATTTTTGGTTGTGGGGAGATGTGCGTTTTTAGCACCGAAGTTTGAATATTGTTTTCAGGTTTGCGATGACTTTAGCCGGTTTATATTTAACGGATTTATATAGAGAGACTGAGTTATTAAAGATATCTCTACTCAGGTGAGGTGAAAAATTGTAAACGTGCTCGTTCGAAAAAAAGAATAATCCCATGCGACTGCAGTCGGTTTTTGAAGATTTGAAATTTATAAACACACAAAAGCTAGCCAATGACTTCTGGTATTTGTCATTCGATATTCATTACGAAAGCGCGTCTCATACCATTGCTTTAAATTTTTTTGACCATTTAATGCCGGGAGTCACAAAAAGTGCTTACAATACTGGATGGGGGCTACTGAGCTGTCCCCATATTCAGAACACTAATTTCTGAACAGTTAATGTTATCATTGACCACATTTTAGTGTATTAACATTCAACTTTTCAATGGCCCCACTTATGAACTCAATCTTGTAGTTGTAAGCGTGCTAATCATGATCGCAAAATTTTACACCAAAACGACAAAAAAAAAAATTTTACATGTGCTTACGCCCCAACAGAGGAAAAAGATGTGTAAAGCGAATGACTGCTTCTACGCGCTCCTTGGCAAAACTTTTGAGTGAATAGTGCAGTGCCCTTGGGCTTAATTCCCAAAAAAAAAGAAAAAGTCGCCGCAGGGCTTAATTATTTTTGGAAATGGAAATAAGTCCTGTGGGTATTAATGAATTTTGCTTGTGGGGTTTATTTCCTTTTACATGCATCCAAACTCGCACATATACCAAATCCAACAGTGAGCCCAAGCAGGGGGTTGCAAGGAGGCAGCATGCCCCCAACTCGTACTTAAACTTTGCATACACCAAGCTTGAGTAGCGAATGAAATGAATATAACATTCACGGGTGTTAATGCTTTATGGTGGCAGGTCTTTTTTCCATTAAGAAAACGAAATAAGCCCCGTGGGGGGGTTATTTACTTTTTTTGTGAGAATGAAAACCAATGGGGCTTATTTCCGCAGCGGTTATTACAATGCGCCGTTGCTGTCAGAGATAATAGCGGAGCCGAGGTTGACAACGCCCCGTGCTACCTCAAAGTTGTATCTGGGAATGGTGACGTTCTGTCCGATTCGTCGATATTGTGCGTCCTTTTGTGTTGATTGCATAAATACTTAGGCTTACCGTGATTTACTGCTAAACCATTTTTGCCGTTTGCTTCTCTATACTAGCAAACGTGGCTATGACATCACGTTGAGTCGTAACCATGGTGTCGAGATCATAAGCGTATGCTAGTAGTTGCATCGATTTTTGGAAAATTGCGCGTCTGGTGTTGACTAGGGAGTTTTGCACAATCCTCTCAATAATCAAATTAAAGAAGTCGCATAACAGCGCATCACCTTGCCTAATTCCTCTTTTGGTATCGAATGTGTCGGTGAGGTCGTTTCCGACCTTGATGTAGCAGCGAGAATTCTCCATCGTCATCCTACACAAACGGGCGGTATACCAAAATTAGACATGTCTCAGTATAGTTCTTCTCTATAAACGCTGTCGCATGCGGCTTTGAAATCGTGGAATAGGTGGTGGGTATCGATTTTGACCTCTTTTATTTTTTCCAGGATCTGCCGAAGTGTGAAAATTTGATCGGTTGTGGAGTTTCCTGGCATAAAACCACATCGGTAAGATCCGACCAGGTTGTTGGTAAATGGTTTCGGAAGGCAACATATTACGGCAGATAAGATCTTGTAAGCGATGTTGTGTAGGCATTTGTAGTTGGCGCAGTTCAGAGGGTCTCATTTTTGTAGATCGGGAAAAACGAAGTGAAGTGATGATAGCAATATCTAAACATAAGTTTAACAAGACTGCCGCAAATGGCGGCCTTCCTGTAGAGATTCATAAAGCTGGCGGAGATTATTTGGTAGGTAATATTCAACAAATCATAAGCAAAACTTGGTCGGATGAAGGTCCAATTCACATCAGGGTTGGAAACGACCTCACTGACACATTCGATACCCACAGAAAATAAGGTTTTAGGCAAGGCGGCGAAATGTCTTGTGACTTCTGTAATGTCAATCAGGATTTTGCGAAACTTTCGAGCCAAAACCGGAGACACAATCTTCCACAAATCAGTTCAACTACTAGAATACGCCGACGATATTGACATCATTGGTTGGATATAGCGTGATGTCGTAAATATTTTTCGGGTACAGCAAGAATAAAAGTATATGCTGTCATAACAAAAGGACGCACAATATTCGAGAATCGTACAGGACTTTACCATTGACAGATATGACTTTGAGATATTACGGGACTTTGTCTTCATCGGCTTTATTAACTGTGACAACAACATCTCGTAAAAAATGAATCGAAGGATTACTCTTGCAGAAGGTCTGGGTTGCTTGCTCTGGCCTACTTCTCGTGATGATCCGACAATTCATCCAAGTAGTAGCATTTGTCAATTATCTCAAACTCGCCGTTCGGAGTCGGCATAAAACAAGAGGTCCTGCCATCATGCTAGAAGTACACACGCACACATGAATGGCTGTGAGAAAGCTCGGTCCTGGGTACTAACGAGCTTGTTGCGACAAAAATTGTATGCCCTATCGCATAGCGGTATATTAATTTGTATACATAGTTTGTAACAAATAATTTAGCTAGATATAGCTTAGAGTATATGGATCTACTCAAAATCGATAGCTGAGTCGATTTAGCCATGTCAGTCCATCCATCCGTCTGTCCGTACGTCACCAGTTTTAAGGCCTTAAATTTTGAGTAAGAATGATGAAATTTGGTACAGCTGTTTGTTGTTGCTCCCAGCAGAACAAGTGTAAAAATTTTTGAACTCCGTCCACTACCACGCCCCTTTTTTCAGAAAAAAACATAGTTTTAGGCCAAACCGTTAGAGATTTCGAAAAAGTGTCTGAATACCATTTCTAGACAATACTAATGTCAATGTTTTTTTTCCAAACATTTTTTCCACGCCCCCTTTTTGGGGGCGTTTTTAGTAAAAAAGTTTTTCGGAAAATTTTTAAACTTTTCGACAAAATTTTTGATGCAGCATCGTTGGTCATGATAATATAAATATTTCTTACATATATTAATTAAACCCACGCCCACTTTTTGGAGGCGTTTTGATACGAAAACCTTTTCTATATACTACTTCATAGAAAGATTTTGATAAACTGTCTGAACAAAATATTATGACAATGACATTTTTTTATATTTCATCGCCATAAATCCGAAATTTTGGGTATATTTGTTTTAAGGATGGGATTGGATAGGGTCTAAGACGATCGACACAGTTAATTGAAGCCTTCCCATATGTTTTTCTTTTGTATTTTATTTATCACGTTTTGGGAACTGAATAGCAATAATTTTTTTACAAATATGTTAGTCATTTATAAATTAACGATTTTCTTTTATTAATTAAAATTACGCGGGTCTTTTCTGGTGGTCGCGATTTCTCAAAAAAGAAATTCCGGAACTAAACTAAACTTAATCGCGTGGCACCCATAATTACCATCGATTCCCCAAGACCAATTTCCAGTGGGTTGGCCGGTCCTTAATATCCTGATTCGCGGAAGTGGAACATAACAGTCCCTTCTTCTAGAACTTAAGTGTGTGTATATATACTCTCTTCATTGTAAACAACTCGCTAAATCGAACTGAAGCTAAATGCTCCTCCTTTCGGATAGACTACCAAATGTCGATAAAACCAGCAAAAGCTATCCTAGAGAAACACAAATAATTAAAAAGCAATCTGAGTCAAAAGTACCGTTATACAACGGAATACATTATCAAATCTGAGTACGTCATCCCATCCGAAAAAAATAAGTCTGTTTCATAATTTGGTCTTGCTCACACACAACGCCACGCTACCAAATTAAGATATTGACAGACATTGTATGTTTAAAAAAAAAACATATGTTATATAGCATAAACATGACGTGACAACACCGCACACTTAAATTAAGTGACAAAGCAGCTCCGCACTTCTGACAATAGATCCTTTTTTTTACGCACCCAAGTACGTTTTGACTAAGAGACTTGAGTACACCCGTTCAATACACACACTAAAACAGACAATACAGGAGTAGGTATGGAATTAATGTTTTCTTGTTTTCGTGACGCTTTTTCGTTTCATAAAATACAGAAGTAGGTATGGAATTAATGTTTTCTTTTTTTCGTGACGCTTTTTCGTTTCATCAAATGCATTTCCCATCGTCATAAAAGAAGTTTTCTTTCAAAAATAAAATAAAAATCCAAATATCCTAAATGCTCCAAGGAAGACATGTTGGTATTTAATTATTTCATTATTTTCTCTGTGTCCATTACAGCCAGAACCTTTTACAAATTGACAACTAACTTCATCATAAATAACAATTCTATTAACTACACATTTTCGGATTGCTTTCAATTAGCTATTTTATTTTTTTACTGAGCATAAGAATAACCGACCTGGAGGTGATTCTTAAGTGAGTAAACGTTGATATACCATACACTCACATCCATTTCCTTAGAACAATAAGCGGTTAGTATCTCATCGTATTACAGCAATTCAGTTTTTTTTATGAAAAACCTTAAATCAGGGAATGCAATCAAATTGCTTTTATGTTTGCACACTTATCAACGTTATAGCCGCAGGTAAATTGTATGAAACAACAGGAGAACTTCACCAACGATGCACGGAAGAATAATAAAATATTTAAAAAAAAATAATACGAATTCGCGTATCTTTCGGTAAACCAAACACACAGCGGGAAGACGTAAAATAGCAGCAGCAGAAACAGCGATTTCGGTTCTGCAAAGGGAATGCCCAGGGGAATACTTACCTACGTACAATATGTCAGTATGCGTCGCAATGAATACAAGAATAAATAATGAAAATTCAGGAAAATTGCGTTCAGGTGTGTTTATTTTAGGATTTAATCGAAAAAGTTAAACACCCCAACTGCACACCATCCTTCGGCCGCGAGTTCAGTTTGCGTGCGCCATATTGAGGTAAGTCTTTAACCCTGTTTGTGTGCGGATGGGAATATTTGCTCCATACTCAGCGGATAAAGTTAAACCCAAAAACGATATGAAACATAATAAAAGTAAAGCCAAATATAAAAATAAATAAAATAACTATTATTAAAAATCGTCTGCAATCAGCAGACATGAGCGGCACTCGAAAGTAATCCAAGTGTGGCATTTTATGGACAATCATCAGGTAGGTATGTGTACGAGCCAATTGGCATCATCGAGTCGAGTAATATCGCTCAGATATGAATATGATTACTCGAACAACAAGGACGTGGGATGGTCGTTTTTTTGCGATAATAAAAATTTGAATACGACTCTTACAGGGCAGACAAATGAAATGAGTGGTGGGTGCACGACTGGGTCGTACGCAGCTTTCTCTTACACTGTGAGGTAGGCGTAAGATCAAATACCAACCATGAGGGGATTTGACGATTTTTAAAATTTTGTCCAAAACACATAAAAACATTAATTTTTTGAATATTGATTTTGAAAATATATAAATAACTAACAAACGTTATTTAGCCATATAAATTATTTCTTTTGAAAATGTTGGTTGCTGCATAAAAAACATATAAGAAGGGTGCAATCCGCTGTGTCCATCGTTGAATACTCTACCCCATTCCATCCTCAAATTAAACATACCCACAAAGTGGGCGTGGCTAAATCTTTAAAAAACTTAAGATGCTGCTCAGAAAGTTTATCACAATCCTTTTATGGTTCGCCATATGGGGTAGGGTACACAAATCGTTTTTATAAGAAAACGCCCACAAAAAATGGTGTTTGTTAAAATGATGCCTTTGCGTCGAACGTTTAAAAATAATTCGATTTTAACGACAGAAATTTCAAACTTTTCAACCAACTCACAGGGCCATTTCGAGAGATAAGCTGCTTACCAAATTCATCCTTCAACGTTTCAATTGTTTCACTAGCTGTGTGGCATCGTCTTGATGAAACCATCGTTCCCCGTTGATGGTTACGTTTCTTCCACGGTCGTCTTTGAACAAAAATGGACTGATGATGACACCAGCCCCTAAACCACACCAAACTGTCGTTTTTTTTCGGGGTGCATCGGTAATTCTTGTATGGCATGTGGCTTTTCATCACTCTAGATGCTACAGTTTTGCTATTTACGAATCCGTTGAGCCAGAAATGAGGTCGATTACGACGACTATATTATGGTCGTAAGAAACGGTGCACATTTTTCACAGAGCACGAATTTTGATAACAAATTTCAATACTTTGCTATCGTTGCTCATTTGTAAGTCTTTCCATCATTAAATGACAGAGGATACTGAAAATGTTCACTTTGACAGATGACGTTTGAACGCCATTACTAACCAGTGCTGCCGACCTAAGAAATCTTCAATTTGACGAAATCACCAGTTATTTACTAATTTTGACTTTTTTTTTTATAATTTACACGTACTACTCAAGGGGTTATGAATGAATACCCTTTATATGTTACTATAGTACGAGCGTTAGAAAAGGGGAAGAAAGAGAGGATAGGAAAGATTTTTTGGATGTAGTGGAGACTTGAACTCCATGGGTGGTGTCCGAACTAGCTTCGGGGAGTCACTTTTTCTTGTGTTCGTTAAATTTGAAGAAATTCAAGATGGTGTGCATACTTTTAGGTATTACACCGACCTTTTTATTTCTTTTGAATAAAAGTGAAATGGATTTTGGCGCAACCTTCCACTCAACAGACGAACACATTACCACTACACCGCGGTAGTGGCAATGGAAGACAGTTCACAGGTTGGTGTAATCTAAACAGACTTTTTATCGGGTATACCACACATTCCTTACTAGAAAATTAGAAGCAATTAGTGTCCTTTCAATACTCTAAAAATATCGAATATAAGCACAGGAGAATGCTGATTTCTGTTTCATTATTTTCGGTTGCAATTTATTAAAAGCTTTCCTCTATTTTTCCGAATGAAAAAAAAAAATTAATTTGGTTAAAGATTTTTACGATTTGCTGCAGATGTAAAGTGTTTGCTGAACTAGTTTCTGTTTTCGTAATTTCTTTGACGGATGCGCAGTTCGAAAACCGTATTTTTGTGGTGGAAAGGCGTATCCTTGTGATTGAAAACCATAACTTTATGATGACTCAACTAATTTCCCATATTTTGGTTTTTAGGAAGGGTCGGTCAGGAGCAGGTGAATAAAATGTGGAAATTTGGTGAGTACCATAAACGCATTTAGGCAAATCCAGAAGATTTCCATCTCTTTACTAGTTCATCGCTGTCTAGGATAATGAATTTTTGTTCATTAGGTACTTATAATATAAAAATTCAGTTAAGTGATAAATATTTTTTTTAAATCCACCCACGGCAGCTCGCTCTTTCAAAAAAACGTCGAATTTCTTCAAACAAAGAGGAATTTTTATAAAGAGTATATGTAAAGAGGATTTTCTCATTTACCATTTTATATCTCCCACATAAAGTATTAAGCCACGGGTATTTTTAGGACGTTTTTTGAGAGATAAGGTATTCAACGATTCGCACAGCGGATTGTAGCTTCTTGTATGAATTCTGCAAATCAAAAGAAAAGTTTAAATAAATCGCTTATTTGCTTTAAAAAATGTAAAACGGGTATCCCTTATATACTTTGCAAGTAAAATTTAACAAAAAGTCTTTTTTTAAATCTATTTAATTATCACTCTACCTTGGCAGAGGTCCGTTGTTTTCGAGACTGCATTTGTTTTCATTCGTTAAAATCAGATAATATGTTCTTAAAACTCACTGTATATAAAACAATCTCTCAGCAGGACTGCTGAGAGATTGTTTTCATAAATTCGTAAGCGATCTGAAATCAAAATTTTTAACGTATTTAAATATGAGATTTTATTGAAAAACCAACAAATTAAAAATAAATCGGCAAAACAAATTAAAAAAAACTTGCTGTAGCCTCAAAATTATTAAAATGTGTTCAAGAAAACTTCGACAACCAGATTTTTACATGGAGAAAATATCTCGCGAACCAAACAAAAGTTGGAAAAAAAATCTAACAGAACAAGAATTACACGGTCCAACTGTTATATTATATTGGGGCGATATAGACGGGTCTAAGAAACAACAAATTTTTCAAGAGGACTATTATTTTAAAAACTGGGAAACGAGTCGTCTAAACCATAAAACCTTACCGCTGTACTATAACAAGGGTTATCGGTTCATAAAATTAGAAAAGGACTTTCCTGCCGGTTTTAATTTTAAGCAGCGACCAATGAGCCTAGCTGAAGTTCGTGCCGCGCAGGGTGTTGAAATTGGGCATATAGATGAATAAAGTTGAATTTAAAATTTTACAAATTAACAAATAAAATGTATGATTTGAGATATAACATAACATGTATTTTTGGCAAATTCATTCCTGCACTAACACCTTTATCGCATTGGTGCCGTTGCAACAGCTTGAAAGTTTATAAAAATAACGAGTTTGTACTAATTGTCGGAAAGCTAACTTAAACATTCATTTGAGTGTGGCATGTCTGCACGTCTAACAGAATGGTAGAACGTGTATAATACTTCATCAAAGCTAAGGTGAATCCAGCATTGACAAAGAAAGAACGTGAAAGAACACTTCAGAGACCGCAGTCTCCATAAATAAAAAACATGTTTGTTCAGTATTGAAAACCACACAATTAAGTACCGGAAAATCAATCAAACTTCAGGAAAATTAATTTTTGGAGCGCAGCTCTGGATCGGATAATGACCAATGATTGATGCTGGTGGTGTTAGCGTTTGCTTCCAGAGGATTTACCGTACACATTCTGCTCAGAACCCAGCTCCACACATTGTTTAATGACCCTTTTCCGAACATGATTAGTTGCAAAACCGACAAAATCTACTAATCCAAGTCAGAAAGCACTTGGGGTGAAAAAAGAGGCTCCAAACAACCGCAACAGTGTTCTTAACCGCGGCAGTGACGGTGAAATACACTCCTTAAACCTTATGTTCACCTTCGAGCTAGCACCAGCTTCTCAATCCAATTCCAATTATATATAATTCCTCTAATTCCTATTCCTATTATAATCACTGATTCTGCTCACTTTAATAAAGATCGGAGTAAATGTCTCCTGTTTTCATACCTGATTTGCCGATACATTCCACTATATATACTGAATGGTAGTAATGTCTCTCTGAATCCACCTTTTTCTAGAGTGATTTTACATTCCAGCTTACTAACTTACTTAAGTGGCGCTACAGTCCGGAATAAACCTCAGCCTCAACCACCATGCCTCCTTAATTAGACAGGTCCTTAGCTAAATGCCTCCAGTTGCGCACTTCAAGTTGGTTGAGGTCGGTTTTTCATACTTGTGCGCGCCACTGAAGGCGAGGTCTTCCTATACTGCGACCGACCGAAGTCTGGCTGGGAATCGAAGACTCTGCGAGTCGGTGTATTCGCGTCCACTCGTTCTAGATGTCAAAGCCATCTTAAACGTCCAATGCGGAGTTTTTTGACCACGGGCATGTTTTTGGTTTTTGGTTGAATTTTCGTATCCATAGCCCGCCGAGGCAAACGGGGCCGAAAATGGTTCGAAGAATTTTCTTCTTAAATCGACCAAGGATTTCTTTACCCGTTTTGGTACGGTCCATGCTTTAGCACATTAGTACAGGACTGGGATGATCAAGATCTTAAATGGGATCTTCTTAGTAGTTCTAGTGAGGGCTTTACTACTAAATTGCCTTTCTAGCCCGAAGCATGAGTAATTCTTCCTTTAATTTCTGACGATATGTTGTTGCCAGAGTTAATAGCGGAGCCGATATAGACAAAAAAAAAAACATTCCATTACATTCCAGCTGCAGATACGAAAGTCGCATGGTCAAATAATAAAATCTATTCTTTATGAGGTTTTTGTGACTGCATCTGAACAGTAGGATTTTCGCATGGTTGAGGTAGTTAGCCAAAAGCACAGTCTGTAAATAAGCCGACCAGCTCGGATACATTGAAGAAACTGGGTTGTCATTATCCAATATCGTTAGTCTTGGCGGTATTGTCGTTTGCTTCTAGAGGATTAAACACACACGATCTGCCCAGAACCCAGCTCCACACATTAAAATATAATGACGCATCTCCTACCATCCCTACTCAATAAGCTTAACTACCTGTTTAAATTCGTAAATTTTTTGCTATCCAATTTGTCAGAGAAGCTCATTTAGCTTTGTTTAACGTTCACTTTGTACAGCCTAATAGGGGCTATTTGTGCCACCTTCATCTTGTGCCTTATTCCCTTGTCGTCTGAGCAAATGACGATATGCCTTATTGAAAAGCTCAAAATTCCATATTTTTAATTGGATCAATAAATTCATACCTGGTTTTAACAAGCGTAAAGAATACCCCTACACACCCTTTTATTGGTATCCACCTTTCTACTTCAAAGGTGTAAAATTCTCTCAGACACGAATTCATTATTTATGTTCCACTTTGATGTCATTTAACCGAACAGCTGGCTCAAGGTTGTTTAAAAGAAAAGAATATTCAGAACCACACTAAACTCATAACTAAATACGACATCATAACCACCAGAAAACGTGAGCCGCTATCAATGCCGCCCCCAAAATTCCACTTAAAAGTTACACCAAAAATATTTTATTGGCGATTGCTGCAGCAACCATCCACCGAAACTCATAAAACAAAACCTCACGGCCTGGATGCCTATGCCTACCTATACCTTTTGTGAATTTATTTGAACATAAAATATTAAACTGCTTTTACAGTTTACCCCGCTATAAATGTAAATTTTGTTTCAGACGCAACAAATAATTGTATCCACGCAAGTGTATCCTTTGGCACCCTCATAAACTGAGAATACCCTCTGAAAGAACAGCCTGAAAGAAGAACTGTTAGTAGATGTACCACAGCAATGTGTTAAAGAAAGCATCTTATTCCACCGTAAGAAAGATTACATAATTCAAGTCCTTATTTAAGGGCAGACTGCGTCGCGTCGCGACGCTTTAGCTCACTTTACGGCATCTGGCAAATCATCAATCAGAGACTGCAATGAAACATTTATGCTTTGGACGTACTAAACATTTCGGCATAATAACTTGACAATAAGGACAACTAAATGGCGGGCATTTTTTCTAACAAATGTCAGCCGTTAAATGGAATGTACGTGTATATGAAATATGTATATGGAAAAGTTACATTTACACGTGTAATATGATAGTCTGCACGCCGGTTACGATCGTGCGTAAAAGACGAAATAAAATTTAAAAAAATATGTCTCCCCAAGGTGACAAGTTGGATTTGTATTTTCTTTCAAGGGAATAGTGTCATAGACTAAATACAAACGTTATATTATAATAGTTGAATAGATATAAGTTATGGCATCCTAAAACCCTGACAAATTGTCCATCGAATTATCTGCTGCGCTTTTTGATATAAGCGACAGCATAAACCCAAATGAAACACAATCAACGGCCATGGTTATCAAATAGTATCCGCTTTGTCTTGATTGATCGCAACTCGAGCAACAACAGCAGCTTTTGAATGTAGACAACGCACTTAGTGAAAAAAACGGTCAAGTAAACAACGTTGCAGAATTGGAATAACTGTTATTCTGACTGCACATCAACTGTTTATTTTTAACCTCCTAGTGGTAACCATCGGGTACTGGTCTCATCCAGCCGGATATGACTTGCTAAACGATAAGCGCGAGTGTTGATAACACGGAATGAAAAGCCCAGCCTGCTGTCCCTCCAGGTTGGGTGTTGTGCTTTGGGTTAACCACCCAACTATTGAAAAATTTAATGTTACGAAGCAACCAATAGCCTCGGAAAGGACTGATTTTATTGTTGACCATGCTAAACGAAAAAAGTACAACGGCTCTCGTATCTGCATCTAAAATGTGAAAACATTAAACAGCAGAAGTGCAAGCGAACAACTAGCGGAAGCCCTAAATTCCTACAAAGCAGAAATTACTGCCATCAAGGAAATATGATGGGATGGGCGGGGTATTAAAAGGAGCAGAAACAGCGACTATTCGGATGCGGATTTGTTATAAGTGCCATACTTAGGTGAGAATTCTTATGTTTTCAAGACATTAGCCACCGCATTGTAACAATCCGTATCAAGGATAAATTCGCCAACATAAGCCATGTATGAGCTCAAGCCTCAACGGAGGAAAAATATGATGTCGCTAAGGATTGCTTCTACGAGCTCCTTGACAAAACCTATGAGCGACTACCGAAGTACGATGCTAAAATCGTGCGAAGAAATTTTAACGCAAAGGTAGGAAGAGAAGACATCTTTAGCAGTTTTGTCGAAAAACATGGTCTACACTACAACACGTCTGGTAACGGACTTAGGCTAACTGACTTCGCTACGGAACGAAATGCCACTATAGCCGGCACACGGTTTCCTCACCTCGATATCCATAGGGGGACGTGCCGGTCTCCAGATCAACGAACAGTCAACCAAATCCAATGTCGAACAACAATGACAACGATTCCAACAAGCCATAAGATGAACAGTAACTGATGCGCTAGGTTTCTCACGCCCATAAACAAGAACCCGCCGGTTTGGTTAGCAATGGCGACATATGCTCGTAGCCAAGAACGAGGCTTAAAGGATTAAGTAGCAGGTGAAGACGAGAGCTGAAATTGAGCTCCATAAGCAGAGAAGAAGGGAAGAATACCGGCTTTTCAGAAAGAAGAAAGAAGAGCAACAAAAGAGTGCCATCGAGGATACGCTAAAGTCCGAAATGAAACTGGGCCTCAACCAACATGCCTCTCCCATTAGGCCGGTCCTTATCTAACTGCCTCCAATTGCGCACACCAAGTTGGTTGAGGTCGGCGGCACTTAAGGCAAGGTCTTCCTCTACTGCGTCCGTCATCTGGCTGGGAATCGAAGACTCTGGAAGCCGGAGTATTGTAATCCCTTCGTCCTACATGCCCTAGCCATCTTAAACGTCCAATGCGGAGGTTTTCGTAGCAAGGTTTATCAAAGTGTAAAACTTCGGAGCCAAGGATACAAGGCTCAAACAGAATCCTGTCGATATGAACAAGGAAATATCGTAGTTGAGACACAGTCGATACTGCGGATTTGGAAGACCCACTTCTGCAGACTTTAAAACAGCGTTGATAAACCATATTCCGCTGTCAGGAAGAACGAATCTTTTAATATTGGCAACGACAGCGAAAACTGCCAACTGTCCGACCTGAGTGAAGTGAGGATAGCAGTATCTAAGCTCAAGCTTAATAAGGTGGCTGGAAATGACTGCCTTCCCGTTGAGCTTTATATAGCCGGCGGAGATGACTTGGTAAATAACATCCACCAACCCATAAGTCAAATGTGGTCGGAAGATGATCATCCCAGTTCTGCTCTTTCGTCGATTCGAGAGGATAATTCATCGAAAAATCTTCGGTGCCGTTTGAGTTGACGGGCTATGGAGATGAAGATTTATCCCAGAACTATACGATCTGTACAGCAGCATGGCCCTGGTGAAAAAACTCCGCATTAGACGTTTAAGATAGCTAGACCATTTAAAACGAATCGACACGATTACACTGGCTTGCAGAGTCTTCGATTCCCAGCCAGACGTTGCACCGTTAGTGTCTCACACATGTAGAAACCAACCTCAATTAACTTGAAGAGTGCAACTAGAGGCAGCTATCTATTGATCTTGTTCATTCGATCGATGCCAATGTATTCTAAAGGGTGATCCATTTCGAGGTTCCCTACTTTTTTAAAGAAAAAAAACACAGAAAATTCAAATTTAATGGAGAATGTTTATTATCATTTGAAAGAACATTTGTTGGCATTCATATTTTGAAGATTATGTCTATCAAATGTTGGCCGTTGCTACGTCGCAGATGGTCCATCCGTTGAGTCCAATTTTCGATCACTCGTTCGAGCATTTCGACTGGTAACTGGCGAATGACACGCCGGCATAAGGCATAAGCTTTTGACTTTACATATCCCCACAGGAAAAAGTCTAACGGTGTGATATCACACGATCTTGGTGGCCAATCGACCGGCCCAAAACGTGAAATTATGTGCTCACCGAAATGTTCTCTCAATAAGTCCATTGATTGATGCGATGTGTGGGAAGTGGCGCCGTCTTGCTGAAACCAAATGTCGCCGAGATCACGAGCTTCAATTTCAGGCATCAAATAGTCGGTTATCATGGCACGATAACGGTCGCCATTGACGGTTACGGTCGCACCGGCATAATTTTTAAAGAAATATGGACCGGTGATTCCACCGGCCCACAAACCCATCAAACCGTTGTTTTTTCTGGATGAAGTGGCAGTTCTTCAATCTCTTCAGGTTGCTCTTCGTCCCAAATGCGGCAGTTTTGTTTGTCTACATACCCATTGAGCCAGAAATGGGCCTCATCGCTAAACAAAATTTGCCTCGAAAACGTCGGATCTTCTTGGAACTTTTCAAGAGCCCATAGAGCGAAGCGATCTCGCTTGGGAAGTTCGAGCGGCTTCAGTTGTTGCACAAGCTGTATTTTGTACGCTTTCAATTTAAGATCTTGACGTAAAATGCGCCAAGTCGTTCCATACGTCAGTCCGATTTGCTGCGAACGGCGCCGAATCGACTCTCTACGGTCTTCGTGTACACTCTCAGCTACGGCCGCTATATTTTCTTCACAGCGTGCTGGACGTGGTCTATTCGGTCGAATATTATCCAATAATGAATGCTGGGTCTCAAAATGGGTGATGGTGTTGCGAATAGCACAGAACGTGAATTTTCATAATAAAGTTGAACAATTTGTAAACGTTGTTCACGTTTAAGTCTTTCCATTATGAAATGCCAAACAATACTAAACAAAAATAACATGACAGCATGACACGACTCACACGTGATCTGTCAAAAAAGGCTATTGAAAAAAGTATCTCTACTTGGATCACCCGTTACTTGTTTTTATCTTTCGAACATAATACATTCAAATCTTGTTGCAGCTCAGAGTCCGCGGATGAATCATCGCCTCCATTCGCCTCAAACGCATACAGAACCAAGTTGCCTAACATTTGGTCCGCGTTCCTACATATAGTCCAGCACTCAGTGCCGTAAAGTAGGACTGGTAGGATTAGGGTCCGGTAGAGCAAACATTTGGACTTTAAAGAGTTAAGAGTTTTGATCCCATTTGTTTCGCTAAACCGAAATGCCATCAGTTTCCTTTGGACAGTCTTTGTTGTATCTCCACTTAGGTTGCCATCAACAATGAATCCAAGGTAGTGCGTCAACAGAACTTTGTTTGTTGGTAGCATATACTTTATTTTACCTTCGTTAGCTATAAGACTATGTTATTAGTTCTTTGCGTTTTTACTCCTGCCGTACGCACTATCTATCCCTCCATCTGTTCCTATTCAGTCGTCTTTTTATAAGCTCTAGACTATACGGATGCTATTGTACGCGAATTTAAAATCGAATGTGAGTTTCGACTTTACATTCGCTGATCTTTTTCAGGTTTTGCATTAGAACATTTGGTCTAAGGTCGAACTAACGGGTCTGAAGCCACACTCATATGTGCACACTTAAGACGTTCTCTCAGTACGTTGGATGGGTTCTTATATGCAATATCTGGCAGAGATATGCCTCGGTAGTTGCTGCAGGATATGTAATCGCCTCTTTTTAGATGGGACATATGGAATTGATATCTCAGTCATCGCGCATGCTCTCATTCCTCTAGTGTCTGGTGTATGGACATTTCTATATCAGAACCTCTGAATTTGAAGTGTTCTGCTAGTATTCAATCAAAACCAACAGCCTTGTTATTCTTTAGTTTATGGCTGCACTTACATCTTCAACATAGGAAGGAAGCGCAACCTCATTTTTGACTGAAGAAAGGCCAGTATCTTGCCCTAGTACTATCATTTCGTTAGAAAATTCGAAAATTCGATTTAAAAAAATCCGAATGTATCTAATTTGCCCGCTATTTTGTGTATACACCTTCATCGATTTTATTTTGTCATTCTTAATTTGCTGTCTTTGTCGGTCATATATCCACCATTTCATATATCGCCCCTGAGTCGGATATATCCCTAGTCGTATTTTACATAGCTGAAACACGGACCCTATCAAATGTAGATGATAAAAATGCGTCGTCATTTTAATTTCTTCTTCTTCTTGAATTTCTTCAAATTTAACGAACACAAGAAAAAGTGACTCCCCGAAGCTAGTTTGGACACCACCCATGGAGTTTAAGGTCTCCACTACATCCAAAAATCTTTCCTATCCTCTCTTTCTTCCCCTTCTCTAACGCTCGTACTATGGTAACATATAAAAGGGTATTCATAACCCCTTGAGTACGTGTAAATTATAAAAAAAAAAGTAAAAAATTTGCATTTGCGTTGAACACCTATGGAGAAGAAGATCCATCAGCCAGAACAACCAACTTGTAAATTGTTTATTCAATAATTGAAATTATACAAATTTATATGGGCAAATATTTATCCAGGGTCAATGGAAATTATAAGCATGTCTATCTAAACGATTAGACTGTCTATAAAACGATAAAATGTTTTTATGAACACCGTATAGAATATGTCGGTTAAGTCTAAGGAAAAACAATCATTGGTTATGCGCGGCTTGCCAGTCTTGCACCGTTCACATGAATTGTAAACAGACGGTCGGTCGTATACCTCTACGGAGTTGCACGTACTATTAATTAAATTCAAAAAGAGTACGTATCACTAGATTTTATCGATTTTCATCGACAATTTAACGCGATAAATATCTGTTAGGGCCTCCAAAAACAATAACATATAAATTTTATTTGTTGACAATTTCAAGAATTTTATTTAATAGTTGTTTACTGCACGGCACATTAATTTAAGTAATGTATTGACTTGCAAGTATTCTTTTTTTTTGCTTTGTAGTCGAAAATAGATGGGAAATCGATAGATTCATTTATGGAACAGAAAGTAATCTTGTATCTCTTCGTTGCTATTAATTAAATTAGTGAAGATAAAGTTAAGAGTTATCTATCTATATATATATATAAAAATGGATCTTGGTTTGTTCGGATGTTAAAAACTCGAAAACGACTGGACCAAACTGGATACTTCCTTCTGCGGATTTGTTCGTAATTGCTCCGCGAAGGTTTAGGAAAAAAGAAAAATTGAAAAATTCTCAACAGGTGGCGCTGTAGGCGGTCATTCCATTTGATAGCACAGTATTTTATAATTTTGGCTGTGTGGTCACGGAGGAGGAGAGGGGGGGGGGGCAATGAATTAACTAAAATCAAATAGTCAATTATTAATGTACTGATAAAGAAGTTGTACCCTTTTGTAAATCAAGAAAGAAAAATAAAACAACATTTGAAAGAAAGTCAAATTAATTTTAAATAAAATTTTTCAATTGCACCCTTTTCGTTCGTTTGCTTTCTGTATTTTGCCTATTTCAAAGGTAAGTTAGTGATTTGTGAAAACTGCGTGCGATTTATAAAAAGTTATGATCATTTACAGTTCGATATTTGTTACGATGCCAAAAAGAGGTCATGGTAACATTGGTCGGCGTTCACAGAATACATCACGACACCAAAATGTCATAGCACGTCAAACGGAAGAGGAACTCTTTTCTGTTGGCGGGCGACTTCAAACAAGCACTTCCCGTGATACCGAAATCAACAGCGGCGGATGAATTAAATGCATGTCTGAAGTCATCGTATTTGTGGCGATACGTGAAAACCATTTCATTGAGTTTGAATATGCGAGTGATTCTGCAACAGGATAGAACCGCAGAAGTTTTCTCTAAAGAACTGCTAAAAATCGGAAATGGACAAATTCCGGTTGAAACTTCAAGTGGTTTAATATCCATTCCACTTGTCATTTGTCAATTCACCTTAACGAAAGATGAACTCAGTACTAATGTATATCCGAACATTGGTCAAAATTATCGTAACTACGATTGGTTGAGCGCACGCGCAATTTTAGCAGCGAAAAATTTTGATGTCAATGACTTGAATTGGACGATTCAAAATCAAATTCCGTGAGAGCTGCGTTCATACAAATCGATCGATCGCGTTGAAAGCGAAGACGATGTCGTCAATTATCCAGTGGAATTCCTAAACTCTTTGGATTTGCCTGGCATTCCGCCTCATCATTTGCGTCTTAAAGTTGGATCTGTCGTTATTATGCTAAGAAATCTTCATGCCCCGAAACTGTGCAATGGAACCCGACTGATTGTCATGAAGCTAATGAACAATGTGATATTGGCAAGGATTTTGAAAGGGCCGTTCAAAGGAGAAGAATGCCTAATCCCGCGAATTCCCTTGAGTTCAACCGATTTGGCATTCCAATTCAAACGTATTCAGTTCCCAGTGAAACTTGCATTTGCGATGACAATAAACAAGTCACAAGAAAGCTGGAAGTGTGCGGCATAAATCTGGAAATATCATGTTTTTCACACGGCCAGTTATATGTGGCATGTTCTCGAGTAGGGAAACCATCCTCACACTTCATTTACGCTCCGGAGCAGAAAACAAAAAAATGTAGTCGATCGTGCAGCCTTAAATTGAGTCATTAATATATTCTTTGTTTTAGATTTCAATAAATCTAATAGACTATAAAGAAATAAATACTTGATTTTATTATATTTTCGCCAAATATTGGCCGGGACGAAGTCATCTGTTAAGTATCGCTGAATTTCGATCAAAGAAACAAATTTCAGGTGGAATCGTGAGTGCTTGAAATTAATTCAGTCAAAAAATATATTTTCGGCAAATCGAAGTTTGCCGGGTCAGCTAGTTGGTATATATATATATATGTATCTATACAGTGACCGAAATAAGTATAAAAACAATCATTCTCAAACTCTTCAATTTGATATAGCGACTCAACTGTTTACATAACGTTTATGTTTACTCAAAAGTTAGGTAAATCCATTCTCTCTTCAATAGACAAAATAATGCACCGTTATCTATAAGAACAGATCATAAACATTAGGAATAATCGCGGAGGTCAGCTCAGCCTAGTGTGCAATGGCCAAGCCTCGCCCCGGGGGAACCACCTTCATGATTACGGTAACCCCTACGCCAGGTAAGTTTGAGAGGCGTTGTCTCCGATCCTGCTTAGGATTGTACCGAAAGCCGGACTCCGAGTACACAAAATATTATCGCAACGAGGTCCTTTACAATGGGCCCCAGCTGAATAGAATCGACAATTTCCTTATTAAGGTGAATCGAAGGCACGCTGCAAGGGCGATGGCTAGCGACAACAGCCTGATCTGCGGGGCTTATTACCCCAATGAAACATACATGGAGAGTACACTTGTGTCTGCTTTATTCCACCAAAGGCATTTATTTATATCGATTCGTTAGGGTTGGTACAGGACAGGAACGGTATCCCGGTTTTGTACCACCGCTACCGTGACGCGCGTGACAAGCGGCTAATCCACGACGGGTATGTCGAAAATACTCCGGAGCTCCTCCGCTTCAGCACTTCGGTATCGGGTCGCGATAGGACCGATGCTGAAAAGCAGCGTACGGAATTTTGGTGGCTACATGAGGAAGGTGATTCTGCACTTCCTCAGGCTTTGCGAACTTTTAGTCCACTCCTTAATTTTTAAGAAAATTAAAGTTAGGAAAAAGGTCTGGGCCTGGGGTGTACACCATATTGGTGTACAATATGGCTGAATGCATGCTGCCTGGTGACCGAAGGACTCGATCAGGATGGCGACCACTCGAGGCATATGCAACGAGTGCTCGCCACCTCGATTACAATTAAGTTAAGTAGTTTTAAGTAGTCTTAAGTAAGTTTTAATGTAGGGTAAGATTTTTATATAAAAACAAAATGATACTTCTCAAAGTTTTTTGAATTTTTCTTTGAAAAATAAAATACAATATCTACTATACAATAAAATAAAAAACAACAAATTTAAGCCTAAAGGCACAGTATAAGATATAAGCTTAGAGCGCCCGCTAAGGGCCGATAAGTTATTTTAAGAATACATGAATACATTTTTGTCTAGTCTTATGTTAATATCTTAAGTCAATAAAAAATGAATTTAAAAAAGTAAAAAAAAAACAGTTTATAATTATTATATTACTATTCAAAGAAGTTGTGCAAAAAAATAAAGACATAAAGACATTGCGTTTAATCTTAAAGTTTTTTTTTTTATTTAAAGTGTGTGAAAATATTTAAGCGGTAATTCCATAGGTAAATTGCACTTCTTGCGACTCGAAATGAAAATAATTGAATTTTAATTTAGCCATGACCATGAATCGCAACTCATAAAGAGCACGGCCTATCAAATCGGTCTTTTGCTACCAATATAGGACGATCCATTACCGTTGTCTGTAATTTTGTCAATTCGGGTGAAAATTATGGCTCTGCCAGAAAATCTGGTCGACCAAGAGTTCTTAGCGCCCCTGAAAAGAATATTATTTCCCTTGAAGCCAGGCGAAACAACCTGAATGCTGATCAGATAAAGCGCAAGTTAGACCTTCCAGTAGGCGAAAGAAGTATGCAGCAAGTGTTGAAGGAAAATCCCAACCTTTGATACACAAAAATGATGAAAAAGCCGCTACCGCAGTTGCATCATAAGGAGGCCAGAGACCACATGGCATGGACCCGGGAGTGTGAATCCGTTATTTTTTCTGCTGAAACAAAATTTAATTTAGACGGTCCAGACGGTTTCAGTTTTTATTGACGTTATTTGCCAGACGATAAAGCAATGAAAAGGCGCCGGCACTCCGGAGGTGGAAGCGTGATGGTTTGGGATGCGTTTAGATTCCATGGGAAAATCCATTTGATGTGGGAATGAATGGTACAAAATACAGGGAGATGCTGGAATATGCCCTGGACGAATTTGGATAAATTCTGGCGGGTGAAAATGTTGTTTTCAGCAATACATAGCTCCCATTCATACGGCAAGAACAGTCCGCGAATGGTTTGAAGTCAGTGGTACAAGGTGTTTACCGTGTCCATCATGTAGTCCCGACCTTAACCCAATCGAAAACATGTGGGGGATCATGGCTAGAAAAATCTATTCGAATGGGTGGCAGTACAGGAATGTGGAAGAGCTTCAGGCATAAATAATCCAGGCATGGAACGAGCTCAATGATGAAGTCTTGCATAACTTGATAAATTCTATGCCGAATAGAATTTTTGAAGTTATTAAGAACCGAGGCGGATGTACAAAGTACTGAGTTAAAGTTTGGTAGTTAAAACTTAAAACTTCGTCGTTTTATGCTTAAAATGCTTTCTTCCTTTATACTAATTTCGCAGGAAAAAATAATGTTATTGGAGCTCAATAACGATGAACCTAAAAAACAATCGATGGTGTTCAAGAAAAAATTTTTTTTTTGTTTGATTATAAAATTGAATAAAGTAAATTTTTTTTTGAATATACTCTTCAAATTTCCTCAATTCGTTATAAATTCAACTCAAACAAAAGAGCCGCCCGTGTCTTTATAATTATTTCGGTCACTGTATATATATAGGTTTAGAGCAAGTTTGCGCAAGTTCATGCCCAAATTATGTCTGTATGTAGCCAACATTTATAAAGGACAAAAAACCCTCAAACCGAACTCTCATGAAAAACAAATTAAACCTTTTCAGTAGGGCAAACAAAATCGCGCACATTGACCTCACCAAACTAAATAGCGTCAGTCTCAAGTTCGTGGAATCAGCCAAATACCTGGGTCTGGTTTTGTACAAGAACTGGAAAGACAATATCAACATCAACCATTTCCCGTCGCCTTGAATTAGAGTTCGATTGATCGGAGACATTAACTCAATTCATATCTATACGGAGTGGTGCTGTTTTCACCGAGAGGTTTACCAAAGCATATTGTTTCTCCTTCTCGATCATTGTAGCGTTTTCGAGGCGGGAAATATGGCAGTATTGGCAATTAAAGAAGCCTTGTCCTTGTTGAAAAGAAATGTGATATCTACGAAGAATATCAACATCTTCAGTGACAGCTAAGCGGCAATCAAGTCCCTGGGATCCGTCGCGTTTAAATCGGAATCAGCCCAAGACTGCCGACTATATCTAAATAAGATACAAGAGCATTTTACCATTCACCTATTCTGCGTACCGGAGGATCTTGCCAGACAAGGCACTACCATTGATATTCTACCATGTTAGTTATGCCCCTCGCTA
Source organism: Rhingia rostrata (assembly GCA_949824845.1). Classification (NCBI taxonomy): domain Eukaryota; kingdom Metazoa; phylum Arthropoda; class Insecta; order Diptera; family Syrphidae; genus Rhingia; species Rhingia rostrata. Next base: position 119,700,028 of record OX463756.1, on the reverse strand, counting down.
CATGTGAATTACAAGTTAAACTAACCTAATAGGACACTGCTCCGTAGGCCTACACGCTAAGACAGTAAGCCTCTTCTTCTGTAGAAGCTGTTTGGAGAAAATTAGTTTTTACCTTTTCTGATCTTGTTCAGCTCTCTACAACAAAAGAAACCTTTATTTGGAAAACTAATGCTTATCTAGGTGAGCTGCTAATATTAATGTTTACCTACGACCATGCTTAAGGAAAAAAGCACACCGACGTTCATATCTACAACTGGATTGTCAAAACATTTAGCTGCTACAAACCAGACATTACTACCATCCAGGAAATTCAATGGGGTGGACCGGCAAAAGGCGATGGAAAATTTGACATTTACTACATGACGTTTTTTAGTGTGCAGGAAAATCGACTTTTGGGAGTAAATTTGCCAAGTCATGCTCAGACTAAGTCATAGAGATCTGTTACTCCAGGAAAGTTTTACCAAATAGTAAAAGCTAAAAGTCATGGATAAAAAGGGTAAACCGATGCAACTATATTCATATTTATAGTTAAAGTATAGTCGTGTGAAGCTAGGCTTCGAAAGATAAATCGCCTTTCTGTGTAAATAATTTACAATAATTTATATAAACAAACTCTTATTTCTAGAATTATATTATTTACAAAACGGTTATGACTTTAACAATTCAATCACAATTTTTTGAAATCAAATATCAACGATTGAATTCACGCACTGATATCACTTCCAAAACAATATTGCTTCACTCAGTCAATATAAACAGCCAGGTCAGAATGGCACGGAATGAATACCCGGCCTGTCGTCCCAGGCGAACCTAGACAAGCTGCTTCGACATATTTGGACAACAGGTTGTCTAGGAATTTCAAGGGTTACTCAGGCCTCTTGAACAGAGCTGTTGGCGGATGAACCGAAAGGCCAACGGCAGCGCTCAATCCCGTAGTGGATACTGATGGCCCCGTGTCCTAGGGGTATCTAATAAATTGGAATTGGCCCTCCAGGTTGGGGGTTGCGCTTTGCGTAAACTACCCAACTATGGAAAAATCTAACGGCTACGAAGCAACCAATAGCCTCGGAAAGGACTGATTTTATTGTTGACGAAACGGCTAAACGAAAAAAGGACCACGAAGTTCGTATCTGCACCTGGAATATGAGAACATTAAACAGGAGAGGTGCAAGCGAACGACTGTCGGAAGCCCTAAACTGCTACAAAGCAGATATTACTGCCATCGGGAAATACGATGGGATAGGCCGGGCAAAATAAGGATGAAAAACTGTGACACCTACTACGGACCGTGTTATAGTGAGCAGAAACGGCGACTATTCGGATGCGGATTTGTTATAAGTGCCAGACTTAGGTAAGAAGTCTTATGTTTCCAAGACATTAGCGAACGCATTGTAACGATCCGCATCAAGGCCAAATTTGCCAATATAAGCCTTATATGCGCTCACGCCCCAACGGAGGAAAAAGATGATATAGCTAAGGACTGCTTCTATGAGCTCCTTGACAAAACCTATGAGCGACTACCGAAGTACGATGTTAAAATCGTGCTGGGAGATTTTAACGCAAAGGTTGGAAGAGAAGACATATTTAGCAGTATTGTCGGAAAACTTATCCTACACTACAACACGGACTTAGGGTAATTGACTTCGCTACGGAACGAAATGCCACTATAGCTAGCACACGGTTTCCTCACCTCGATATCCATAAGGGGACATGGCGGTCTACAGATCAACGAACGGTCAATCAAATTGATCACATAGCGATAGACAAGAGGCAATCATCCATTATTTTGGATGTCCGAACATTCCGAGGAGCTAACATCGACTCGGACCACTACCTTGTTACAGCAAAGGTTAGAATGCGGATTTCCAACACGCCACAACAATCCAGAAATACTGTAAAAACAATTTAATGTCGAAAGACTGCAATCGCAAGGGACCGCCGAGAACTTCGCGCAACGCTTGTCCCTAAACCTCTCGATTAACACCATACCACCAGCATCGAATGTCGAAGAACTATGGCAACGATGCCAACAAGCCATTAGATCAGCCGCAACTGATGTGCTAGGTTTCTCGCGCCTACCAGGAAGAAACCCTGGTTTGATGAGGAATGCCGACCGATGCTCGTAGTCAAGACCGAGCCCTACAAGGCTTTACTGCAGGTGAAGACGAGAGCTGCCGTTGAGCTCTATAGGCAGAGATTACGGGAAGAGCACCGTCTTTTTAAAAAGAAGAAAAAGAGCAAGAAAAGGGCGCGATCGAAGATATAGAGAGGTTCCACTCCAGGAAAGATGTTCGCAAGTTTTACCAAAGTATAAAACGTCAAGCAAAGGATACAAGGCTGGAACAGAATCCTGTCGAGATGAACAAGGAAATATCGTAGTTGAGACACAGTCGATGCTGAGGATATGGAAGAACTACTTCTGCAGACTGTTAAACGGCGATCACGAACAATATTCCGCTGTCAGGCAGAACGAACCATTAAATATTGGCAACGACAGCGAAAACTGCCAACTATCCGACCTGAGTGAAGTGAGGATAGCAGTATTTAAACTGAAGCTTAATAAGGCTGCCGGAAATGACGGCCTTCCCTCCGAGCTTTATAAGGCCGGCGGAGATGACTTGGTAAGTAACATCCACCAACTCATAAGCCGAACTTGTTCGGAAGAAAGTATGCCTGAAGAATGGAACCTCAGCATCGTTGCCCGATCCACAAAAATGAGACCCTCTTAACTGCTCCAACTACAGAGGCATAAGTCTCCTCAACATCGCCTACAAAATTATATCTGCCGTAATATGTGAACGCCTGAAACCATTTACCAACAACCTGATCGGCTCTTACCAGTGTGGTTTTAGGCCAGGAAAGTCCACAACCGATCAAATCTTAACACTTAACCCAAGAAGTCCAAATCGATACCCACCACCTATTCATCATGCATTCATTCAAAGCCGCATACGACAGCATTTATAGAGACCAACTATACAGAGCCATGACCAGTCTATACCGGCCAAATTCTTCCGTTTGTGAAGGATGACGATGGAGAATTCTCGCTGCTCCATCAGGGTCGGAAGCGACCTCACTGACACATTCGACACCAACAAAAGGATTTAGGCAAGGCGATGCGCTGTCATGTGACTTCTTCAATTTGATTCTTGAGAGGGTTTTGCAAAACTCACGAACACCAAAGGCACAATTTTACAAAAATCTGTACAACTACTACCATACGCCGATGATATTGACATCATTGGTAGGACCCAACGTGATGTCATAGCCACGTTTGCTAGTGGCTAGCGGCAAAAATGGGTTTAGCAGTAAATGAGGACAAGACGAAGTACATGCTGTCAACACGAAAAGACACACAACGAATTTGACAGAACGTCAATGGTGACGTTATATAGATATAATTTTGAAGTAGTACTGGACTTTATCTATCTCGGCTCCGCTATTAACTCTGACAACAACATCTCGTCAGAAATTAAACGAAGAATTACTCTTGCCAACCTCTGTTTCTTTGGGCTAAGAAGGCAATTCAGTAGTAAAGCCCTCACTCGAACTACTAAGGAGATCTTATATAAGACCCTGATCATCCCAGTCCTGCTCTACGGCGCTGAAGCATGGACCGTCTCAAAAGCAGATGAAGAAATCCTTTGTCGTTTTGAGAGCAAATTCTTTGAAAAATCTTCGGTCCCGTTTGCGTTGACGTGCTATGGAGACGAATATTCAACCAAGAACTGTACGAGCTGTACAGCGACATGCCCCTGGTCAAAAAACTCCGCATTGGACGTTTAAGATGGCTAGGGCATGTAGAACGAATGGACACCAATACTACGGATTGCAGAGTCTTCGATTCCCAGCCAGACGTCGGACGCAGTAGAGGAAGACCTCGCCTTAAGTGGCGCGCACAAGTAGAAACCGGCCTCAACCAACTTGGAGTGCGCAACTGCAGGCAGTTAGCTAAGGACTTAGGCTAAGGCTAATTGGAGAGGCATGTTGGCTGAGGCTCACATAAATTCCGGACGGTAGCGCCACTTAAGTAAGTAAGTAAGTAAGTTAATTAACTCAGTTAATACTAGTAACCTTCACGTCATAATTTAGACCGTTTCAGTTTATCGCCTCATCTCCATTTATGATATAACTCTACATACCTATCTAGAAGGAGATGACATATTCTCAGAGGTTACAGCGGTTCTGGATTGTTCGTGAAGTTGTGTTGACCAAAACCTATTTCAATGATTTATTCCAGTACCACTGATGGAAATGTTCTGGAAATTATAATAGTCGGGACTCTAAGTGAAGATGAGTGCAATTCTTTAGAGTCAATATCATAATGGGGATGTGGTTGCGACTGTATTCATATAAGCACCGATTCCTTCAAAGTTGTAGGGGACCCCGAAAAAAATTTTTTTTAAATAAATAATTTAAAATATACAGATACACCCTGTACACATTTAAAAACGCCCAGATCTCCACTATACGGAATTCCGACATTGACAGCTACAGTTTTCTCGCCTGTAGATTTTGACGAAACCTGTGCATATTCGCCGTGAACTGCTTCATACGCCTTTCTATCGCCACTAAACTTTCTTTTAATCGGAAGTCTTGTCGAGCATAGAACCCACTGTATGAGTCAAATACATACATTTAGTGCGAGTTGTACATACTGTACACTGGATTTTATACCAAATTACTAAGTTTAGTGGCTTGCATTACAATCCCAGATTCATCGAATATTTAAATTTGGATCTGACCATCTTTAGTGGCTCGACTCATTTCCACGTTGTCTAGAAGAGATACTCAAATCCCGCCTTATACCCTAGTGCAATCGATAGGAGTTTCACCATTACCGCCTTAATCATTGGTGTTCTAACCACACGCTTTAATTGCGTGTGCATATATTTTTATATATACACATTTGTACATATATGTGACAAAACAAAAAGTTCTTTTCAGAGCTCCCAAATTCCTAGTTCTATATGGTAGACTAGATGAAGCTTCACCCATCCGTAAATACATATTTACTAGTGTTGGAGAAAAAATATCTGTGTAACAAGTTGTTGGTGATATACGCAGTAAAAGTACTGCAAGTGCAGCTCCAACAGTACATACAATATTATCAATATACCTACGTGTACATAGCAGCATCATTCCAAGCGCTCTCGTGGGCTTGAGCTCTAACTGGAAGAAACTGTGGCTGCGGTCAGCTTACGCACTTGCAGAATACTTGTATGTCAGGGACAAGGCTAATCAACATCAGACAGCAAGCGCTCAGTCGACAGAAGAGGTGACAGCGGTCACCAACACCCAAGCTCGCGATCGCGAGTTTCCACCGATCGTGTCAAACCTACCCCCTTTCCCATCCTTATACACCATCAAATAGTGTTTGTTTTTATTTTTGCTTTGCTGGTGCAAATTTGATTTTTATTTTTATATTAAGATTGTAATAATTTTCAAAACATTTTACAAAACAAAATAGAGATATCTATAGTAGTTAATAAGTGCTGAATTACAAAAAAAGGTTCTTAATGATAAGCTGGAATATGATTAGCCAAAAGTGAGTTCAAGTGCGACGTAAGTGATCTTTACTTTTCTCCTTACTAGAAGCAATCACCCAACACCACCTTCTATGCATGCTGTGCGCACAACATTCATCGGAGCGTCGTCAATCAATTTAATTCGGTGAGTCCAGTAAACATATAAAACAGTGATATTGATTTTTGTATGCATTGAACAATCTATTGGTTTTTTTTATTATATACTACCTTTAGTTTACTACTATTATTATACTACTAATTATGCTACTATGAAAAACTAAATTGAAATAATGAACTACATACATTTATATTGATAACCTAACCTAAAGCATAAATATGAATTTTATATAGCATAACAATCACAAACATTCATTCAGTATGATCCTTTTAAATAAATATTCTAAGTTTAATTTTGATTACATGATCTCGGCTTCAGTTTTATTTCATTTTGTGTCATCGAATTAATATGAATTCTGAATAGAATTAAATAGTGCAATTGGGGTGTGAAATGGTGTTTGAGAAATGCATCGGCGAAATAGATAGCGAATCATGGTAATTGATTCGACTTTTAGTTAGGGGTTATCGTAAGAATGATTAGCGTCGCGATAGCCATGGATGGTCGTTATATCCTTATGGATATATGTGGCTGTGGGAGGGTTAGGCTTGGGAAACCACCTCCACCTTAAGGTTTCCTCAATAAGTTCGAGTTCCAATCAAACTTATTCACTTCATAGTAGTTCCATCATCGGTTTTATCTTATTTTTATTTTTTTTGGTCTATGCTCCATGCGTTTTAGAATTTTTGTTGGCATGTAAAATTAACGATCGTCCGACAGTAAGTGTTAGAACCCACGCCTCCGTCGAGTTCAAGCCGCGCGTATGCAAGCATGCCTACTCACACTTTACTGCCAGGACAACCCACCCTATGACTCATCATCCTTTAGCTGAAGTCCTGTATTCAATGAGGGTGACGGGATTGATGATCCTCACACATCCATAGGGTGGGAACAACTTTCGTTACAAAGTCTTGAATACACGTTCGTTCAATCACATTTTGACTTAATTATTATCATTTAAGCATCAATATTCGAAATGTCTATTATCTATTGTGTATTTTGGCCAAAATATGAATATCGTTCTCTCAATCTTGGGATTTGATCTAACGCCCAACTCGCTGTGCAAAAGAATGTTACGTAGGACCCAGTCGTGCATATACCACTCGTTTTTTTTGCTTTAATTAAACTAACGTACTGATTAAAACTACTTTGGACTAATTGAAAACTTATTAATCGCGCACTCATAAAATATTTGACAATAGGACTTTAGCCCCAAAGATGAGACATTTCGTCGAGACCATTGCTTTTGTCATGTGACCCCAAATGAGTTTTACCATAAAACCATCTATTCAATTTATGTCGACCACTAGCATAGGGTTAGGGACTGGTTGGAATAATTATTTCTGTATTCCAACTCTGGGCTCAGCGATAGTTAGAGCGTTGAACTGCCGCGCAGAAGGTCTGGGTTCGGTTCCCAGCCGTAGCAACACCCAAATGATTTTTCACTGGCCCTCCTCTCGTGATGATCTAACAAATCATCCGAGTAGTACCTATCAATTGTCATGAATTGCTTATCTCAACTTAGCCGTTCGGATTCGGCATAAAACAGGAGGTCCCGCTATCGTGCAAAGAAGTACACACGGACACATGAATGGTTGTGAGAAAAAAGCTAGGCCCTGGGTGCTATCTAGCCTGTTGCGACATAAATTTAATTTTTTTTTATTCCAACTCTGGCAATCACCCATAGGTAGGGTGACCAGATCCATAAGCAAAAAAATATTACAACGTCGAAAATCTCAAATAAACAAATTGAGGAACAAAAAATAATTTCCGCCCCCAAAAAGTGGATGTGGGTAAAATGATCTATTGACGAACATTTTATATTAACATTACTGATGGTTTTTCGTTTTTCGAATATTTAAAAAAAGTTACCAAAAAAACTTTTTACTAAAAACGCCCCAAATAAGTGGACGTGGCAAAAACTTTATATACACGTCATATAGATAATGGAATTGTCTAAATATGTTAATCAGAGATTTATTCAAAAAGCTGTTGTTCTGCTTTATCACACAGAGACTCTATATACAAAATTTCATCGCTTTTGCTAAAAATTTAAGCCCCAAAATTCGGTGATACACAAATGGGCATAACGATGGGCAGATGATTCTGGATCGATCCATATAAATACTTTGAGGTATACCTATCAAAATTATTTCTCTATGTTACAAAATGCCAAGACTAATATTAACAAAAGATGGCGTTGTATTCAGAAATGAATGAGTTTAGGTTAAAAAATATTTGTTTCAGCTTTGTTTTTTAAAAAGATACCAGACTTTTTTTTTTTAGATAAACAGAGGATATGTCCTCTTAGAGGACCTCTGGTAAGCCAACCCTTACCTTCATCATGAAATCAAGACAGCTTGTACAAAACAATCGCCTTGTCAGTGCAAACGCTCCCCTAGCTCTCGCCTTAGCAGCATCTACATGTCTGCTAAAATATAGATGCTGATCCAGCCAGATGCTACACATTTACTTGCCAGTGGCTGATCGTTTGGTCCCACGTTCACCAGCCTGTGCCAGTTCTTTCTCATATCCGTAGAGGCTTTATACAAAGGTGTCCTAAACAAAATAGTTTTAGGTTTCTAAAAATTAATTTTCAACAGCCAGCTATGACAATTTCTCTGGATTAGATTTAGATTTATTATTCAGTTAATTTATGATACAAAAAAGATAAATCTTATATAAAATTGTACATGCTTTGTTTTTATGTTTATATTCATGATAGATATTATGTTATAGTTCAATTAAATTAACAATTAAATTTACAAACTATGATTAGTAAGTAGGAAATGTATAGGGGAGAATGGAAATAGGAAAGGTCCGTCAATGCGGAGTAGTGAAACATAATTTTAGCTTGGTGGTATTAATAGTAACACTCATTAATTTCTACCCATTCTAATTTTGTCATACAAGGTGGCGCAAAAATAACCTTCCGATGTTTTTTGGCTGTAATTTAAAAAAAATTAAAAACTTTGATTCTTCTTGTGGATTATTTTTATTTGGTCTTTTAATTTTTTTTACATCAAGTCGAGAATATGATGTCATGTAAATGGCCGCCGCCACAGTTGATTGTCATTTGAGCCCTTTTTATGGCATTTTCCATCACTTTGGTCAAAACTTCCGGCGATAGGTCCTCACATTCTTGACGGATATTGTCTTTAAGAGCTGCAAGAGTCTGAGGCTTGTTGACATAAACCCGCGACTTCAAAAAGCCCCACAAAAAGAAGTCTGGAGCGGTCAAATCAGGCGATCTTGCTGGCCAGTTCAAATCGCCAAAACGGGAGATTAGGCACCCGGGAAATGCATCCTTCAGCATATCGGTTGTGGTACGTGCAGTGTGTGCCATTGCACTGTCCTGTTGGAACCACATGTTTTCCAATCCCAATTCATCAAGTTGCGGCAAAAAGAACTCGTTGATCATTGCTCTGTAGCGCTCACCATTCACAGTAACCGTTTGGCCCGCGACGTCTTCGAAGAAAAAAAGTCCGATGACTCCTCCAGCGAAAACAGCACACCATACAGTGACTTTGAGCGGGTGTAATGGATCTTCGTGGGTTACACGCGGATTTTCAGTGCCCCAGAAGCGTAAATTTTGCTTATTTACGTACCCGCTAAGATGGAAATGGGCCTCATCACTCATGATTATTTTTGATGAAAAATCATCTTCCTCTTGGTGGTGATTAAGGACGGCTTGAGCGTATGTTAAACGCGATTGGCGGTCAGCAGCTAGCAGCTGATGCACCGTCTGGACTTTGTACGGAAACATCTTCAAATCTTGTACCAAAATTCGCTGTAAAGACCGTCGACTGATACCCATTTGCGTGGCACGTCGTCTGGTCGATGTCGACGGCGCTTCCACGACATCTTCGGTTACAGCAGCAATATTCTCTGCAGAACGGCTACTCCGGGGTCTGCCACGCCTGGCAGCATCTCGTGTTGTGCCAGTCTCTTCGAGGCGAGCGGCTAAACGTCGCAGTGTTTCACCAGTAGGCGTTGGACGGCTAGGAAATCTGCGACGAAATTCACGTTGTGCCAAAGTCACCGACCGATTATTGCTCAAATAAAGTCACCAATATTCCGCGTTCTGGAGCAGTGTAGCGTAACATTGTTTATTAACGTGTATTTCGCATGTGTTTACCACACAAATTTCAAAACAGAACTGACATTAGGGGCCAATGGCAAAATTTATAGCATTTTCTGATAGGAGGATTACTTTTGCGCCACCTTGTATAAATGTTCTGGCGTTCTGGTCGTAATTATTTTATGTATATATGGAATGGTTCGATATTTTAAAAGGGCTCTAAGGGAACAGCCCATAATCTGTTTGGCATAGCCGCATAAATGATGTTTTCTGTTTATACCAAAAATATATCTAGCGCAACTGTTTAAAGCTACGTTTAGCTTTTGCTTTGATTCAAAATCCACATCAGAAAAAATCTCGCATCCATACAAAACGATAGGCAAAATAGGAAGATATTTTAAAGTTGGACTAAGACCACGGAGCGCTTCATAGACTTTTGCTACTATCTTATTTATATGGAATTTCCATGTGAGGTTGTGGGTAATATGGACTCATAAATTTTTAATATTGTCAACGCACTCAATAAGTGAGTTGTTTTGATAAAGTTGATGAATATCAGAAAATTGATTGGTTCTACTAATTATCATGGCTCTCGATTTGGTTGGGTTAAGTTGAACTTTGTCGAGTTTGGACCAAGAATAAACTTTATCGTTCTCGTGATTTACATTTTCTATGGAACTGTATTTTTGGGATACATCAAATATAATTGAACATCGTCCGCATACATATGATTCTTGCATATGGTACAACTGCCTGTAATATCGTTAATAAAACACGTGAATAAAAGCGGTCCAAGGAAAGAGCTTTGGGGTAAAGGGGGAGAAGTGAGGAACATTCACTTTTATGCATTACGTACTGATTTCGATTGGAAAGAGATTATGCCAGTAACTTGCACAGAGTATCCTCAAAACCAAATTGAACTTTAAGTTTATTCAACAAAATACTATGATCCAACAATCAAAAGCTTTAGAGAAATCTAAAAAGACAATACAACTCATCATGTTTTTGTCCAAACACTAGCGGATATCATCGGTTATCTTAGCAAAGTTGTGGTGCACTTATCACGGAAGCCCGATTGAAAATTCGTGATTAGTTTTTTTCTCAATCAGGTCTTAATTTGTCGACTAATAACAGCCTCGAAGGCTTTGCTGAGGAAGGGAATGAAGCAATTTGATGAAAATCTCTTTTATTGGCTGTGGAATTATTTTGGCAGTCTTCCAGACATCAGGGTACTTGGATGTAGTTAATATTGTATTGGCAAGAAGAAAGGAAGTAATATTTTTATAAAATCTGACTATGTTTTCTCATAGCATATGGCTTTAGATTTGATTTTTAAAATTGTAAGATAGGAAAAAAACTCTTTTTATATTTCTAATAGGGACACTAATATCTAAACCAGACGTGGAGTTAATTGGTTGAACGAATGTGCATTTAGTTAATTAAGATTTATATCATCTGGAGGATTTTGTCCCGCTGCAAAATAATTATAATTACCTCGATCGTAGGAGCTGTTCTTTTACCGATAAGATGTTTTTTAAAATATCATATTTTCGCTCTATCGGATCGTAACCGCATGTTAGGCTAATGTTGGCCTTGATTCGGATAATTACAATGCGTTCGCTTATGTCAAGAGTGCAATATACTTTCTTGCCTATGTTTGGCACATGATTACAAGCCACCTCCGAGTAGTGGCTGTTTTTGCTCACAATAACACGGTCCGTAGTAGATGTCAAAGTTCCTAATCTTCTTTTTGCCCGTCCCATCCCATCTTATTTCCTGGATGGCAGTAATATCTTGCTATCAAGTTCCATTCAAATTTTTAAAAACCATGCAGTTAAAACTTATCTACAACGCCAAACCCCTGAAAAGGAATCGAATTATTCGCTCTGGAAAGCAATTAGAGACATGAAACGGACAAAAAACGCATTGCCACCAATTGGGGTAACTCAAGACGATTGGACAAAAACCAATAAGGAAAACCAAGAGACTGCAACCAATAATAAAATATTAAGTTATGCTAGTTTTGCCGAGCTTAAACGGGAAATTCAGAAACATAAGTCTAAAAAGGCTGTGGGCTATGTCTGATTACAGAAGAACTTCTCAAAATATTGCCTCGGAAAGCATTAATTAAGCTTCTCTTTATTATAAATGCGTCAATCAGATTAGAGTACATACCAAGACAGTGGAAAGTCTCGCAAGTGAATATGGCTCTAAAAGCAGGAAGATCACCGAATGAAATGAAATATACCGGCCTATTTCACTTTATCCAACGATTTGAAAAGTTTTTAAAAAGGAATATACTCGGTCGCTTACGCCCCGTTATTGATCAGAAACGTCTTTTACCTGACCATCAATTTAGGTTTAGAAGTAGGCATTCAACGGTGGACCAAGTACATCGAACTACTGATGTAATTGAGAAAGCTTTTGGGGAAAAGAAAATTTGTTCAGCCCTATTTATTGACGTGTCGCAAGCTTTTGACAAGGTGTGGCATAGAGGCCTACAATACAAATTAAGACAAGTTCTGTTTTAACAATTATATAAAATCCTCGTGCCGTATCTTGAGCATAGACTCTTCGTGTGAAACTTGGAAACGAATATTCAGAGTTCAAAGAAATATTGGCAGGAATACCCCAAGAAAGCGTCCTTGTATCACTTTTGTACCCCCTATTCATTCGTGTATCCCACAAACAAACGATACAATAGTTGCCAGGTTTGCTCACAATACAGCTATACTAGCAGTTGGCACAAAAATAGAGGAAACATATATAAAATTACAAAACTTTCTCAACGAGGTTATTGAATGGACAAAATCCTGGCGGATTGCACTTAACGAGAACAAACCGATTCATGTAGATCTTTCATATAAATGGACAAAAAGTTTTCCTGTATTACTAAATACGGTTCGAGTCCCTTTTGCAAATGAAGCGAAATATCTCGGAATGACACTCGATGCAAAATTAAAATAGAAGTCGCATGTGAAAAGGTATTGCGAAGAACTCAAAAAATTATACAGAGAACTGTACTGGTTGGCCGGAAAATATTCGAAGCTTAACTTGATAACAAGCTGCTATTATGCAAGCAAGTGCTAAGACATATGGAATACAACTATGGGGTTGTACCAGTGAAACGCAAGGTATACAGAATACAAGGTAGTATATTCGCGCGCATTTTCTTGTGCATGTTCTGCGCATGACGTCACTCGAATAACAATTTTTAGTTCTGTACTGCAATTTGAGTAGGCAACCATTTCATTTGCTCGTAGAATAGGTGTACCGCGTGTGATTAAAAGTTGTGCTTGTGATTAAGTAAAAAATAAAACTATGGCAATTTGTTCAGTTTTTAATTGTGATACCCATAATAATAATAAAAGAAAAAACAATGCAACAGACGTGAGCAGTGTGAAAATCAAACTTTTTCGTTTTCCCAAAGACATGCAAATGGCAAAGATTTGGTTGAGCAAATGTGGCAGAAAAGATAAAATAAATGTGAAAACAGCCTACATTTGCTCAAAGCATTTTACCCGTGACCAATATTTACGCAACTTGCAACATGAGCTGCTTAAATACTCACCAAAGAGCTGCAAAAAATTAAAGGATGACGCGATTCCAACAGAAAATCTTCCCGGTTCCATAATAAAAAAAGACCAACAGCGAGGCGAACGCTTACAGAAAAGACATCGGCGATGTGAGGTGACAACATTGCTGGCAAATTATTTGGTTGACGAAGAGCAACCAGATGATCCCATGGCACATGAAGAAGTATATTTTGAACCAAGCACGTAAGTTTCTTCTATTTGCAATTAGAATGTGTTTCTATGTAAATTTCCAAAATCTCTAGACCACAAAAAACTACTGTGGAGTTAAACGAAACCATTTCAAGACAGCAAGAGAAAATAGCATCACTTGAGGAGGAAAAAATGTCTCTGCAGTCCAAAATCCTTGAGTTAACGAGAGAAAACTCTAAGCTACAAAAAGAATGTAATGCAACTAACTCCATTTTTACTCCCACGCAAAAAATTAAACTTGGCCGAGGTGATAGGCGTGTAAAATGGACCTCAGACGACATATCCAAGTGCATAGCAATACATGCCAGCGGACCAAAAGCCTACAGGTTCCTGCTACAAAACGGATACCCTTTTCCTGCTGTAATAACGTTAAAAAAATGGGCATCAAAAATAGATGTTGCTCCTGGGTTTTTGAATACAGTTTTCAATTTGATGAGGAATGCTAATCTTTCACAACGTGATAAGGTTTGCATGCTTATGGCAGATGAGATGAAGATTCGCTCTTGTTACGAGTACGACAAAAAATCAGATACGTTACTTGGCCCGGCTAATTATGTACAAGTAATAATGGCAAGAGGAATTTTCAGCAATTGGAAGCAACCACTGTATTACAACTACGACAAAGAACTTACAAAGAGTCTAGTAGATGCTGCAATCAGTAATCTCCACTCTATTAGCTATCATGTTGTTGCGGTAACGATGGATATGGGTGGAGGAAACAGGGGTCTGCTGCGTGAATATGGAGTTGATGAAAATAGGCCGTACATTCAACACCCAACAATGCCAAATCAGAATGTGTTTATGTTTGCTGATGTTCCTCATATGGTTAAATTGCTCCGGAATCATTTCCTTGATGAAGGAATTTTCATTGACAATAAGCACTTAACACAAGCTCCGTTGGTTGAGCTTATGGAGAATGACAAAAGCGATTTGAAAATTGCACCTAAGCTAACAACAGAACACTTAGCTGTTAAGCAAAGTAAGCGACAAAAGGTAATATATACTTCATTACGTTTTTATTATCTTTTTTTATTTACATAAATTCTTATTTTACAGGTTAAGTACGCAACGCAATTATTTTCACACACAAACTCGTGTGCGTTAAATCGAATGGGTATGCTAGGTATTTTGAAATCCCCCTTTTGGCAAGAACTAGCTGAACTTATCAATACCGTAAGTACCTACAGACTTTTCCCAAAACACTGAAATCATATTTATTTGTTCTTTACTACAGGTGGATGCGTGGTTTGACATTTTTAACTCAAGAGTTCCAAGAGTGGATTCGAGAGCAAGAAAAGCTTCTTATGGACTTGAAACTGATTGCCATAAAGAAGTGTTGGATAAAATGGAAAGTATTGTGCTCAGAATGCGATTCGGGAAAAAGGCAGGCTTATTACCATTTCAGCAAGGAATTTTAATGAGTATAAAATCTCTGAAAATGCTGTTCGAATCCCTTCAAGAGACGTACAATGCTACTTACATCCTTACTTACCGTCTTAACCAGGACCTGTTAGAAATGTTTTTTGGAATCATACGTGCCAAAGGAGGACTTTATGACCACCCGAGTTCATTGGAATTTAAATACCGGTTACGCTCATATTTACTAGGTCGAAATGAAGGAATAATATCCAATGCTTCAAATGTGGAGGATTTTGTTGAAGGAAAGGTACAAATGGATGTTAATCAGCAGGCTGACATGGACATTTATGAGGACAGCAAACTGCTTACTGAAGACCTTCTATCCCCTTTTTCTGATTGTGAAGATAATGACGACAGCATTACTATTGTGATCAACGAAGAAGATATATCGGACATTAAATACGATTCCTTAGAGTATCTTGCCGGATATCTTTTGAAACGTTACAAATCGAAGATACCGAACATGATGGACACTTATGCTGATAAACAAAATTCGACTGGCTTAACATGGACAGATGTAATCAATGAAGGAGGTCTTCAAAAGCCAAATGAGTTATTAATAGCGGAATTGAAGAAGCTAGATTCTGTTTTTAACAAATGTAACGATAATGGGGATAAAATAGCACTAAAACCATGTAAAAACTACATACAAAACATGTGTTCTCTGTCAACTGAGTGTTCCCTTCATCCTGAAATCGTAAAAACGTTTTTCCGTTGCAAAATGTATTTTAGAATAAGAATAATACAAAATCAAAATCTTCAATATAATGCTTTTAAAAAAAACAATCAACTAAAAAGAAAATTAAATAAAATCTGTTCATAAAATTCTGCTATGCTTTTTATTATATGTGAGAAGTTTCAGTTTTCATTCTTTATTCTCCCAATTCAAGTGTTATTCACGTGACGTCACACATAGAAAGAGATAGGATAACAACATGCGCAATATATTACCATGTATTCTGTATACCTTGAGTGAAACGTATCTACACATTCTAAAAACAAAATGTTAGGATCATTCGTCAATGCGCCGTGGTATATAAGGAATGAAAATCTACGCAGAGATCTCGGTATTCCCGCGATTAAAGATGAAACGAAAACTTTTGCACGAAAAAAAAAAAATTTATGGCGCAACAGGCTCGTTAGTACCCAGGGCCTAGCTTTCACGTGGTTGTACACACGCATACGATGGCGGACCTCCTGTTTTATGCCGAATCCGAACGGCTAAGTTGAGATAAGCTTTTCATGACAATTGATACTACTCGTACGATTTGTCAGATTATCACGAGAGGAGGGCCAGTGAAAAATCATTAAGATGTTGCTACGGCTGGGAATCGAACCCAGACGTTCTGCGCGGCAGTTCATCGCACTAACCATCGCCCCACTGAGCCCTAACTAAATGGTCCTTTAAATTCTTGAAGAAACAAATTTCTTGCGGTGTCTGCAAAGAACTAAACCTTTGGAATTGGCAAGATAATCACAAACCGCGCTATGAGTTGTTATATCTGCTTTGTAGTAGCTTAGGGCTTTGACTACGTGGTTGATTACACCTGTCCTGTTTAAGGCTCTGATATTCCAGGTGCAGATACGATGTTCGCTGTTCTTTTCCGATTATCATTATCGTCAACAATTGATTCGTAACATTGCTTTTTTTTACGTAAGTGGGTTTCACGATAACCACCCAAAGCATAAATTCCAACCTGGAGGGCCGGGGTTATGTGCTCAACTGAGGACAGCAGGCAGGATATTCCTTGCCAGTAATTCCGATTTGATAACAACAGCATCACTTATAAATTTGACAAGTAAAATTGGTTGGATAAATTGATGTGAAGTCAAAGTTACAACTACTGGACTGCGTCTAGTTAAGGATAGTCGGAATTTTCCTTCGTTCTACAACACCCAACCATCATACACACACATGAATGGTTGTGAGAAAAAGAAATACTTGGATACTAACGAGCCTGTTGCGCCAAATATTTTTGTATTTTGTATGATTTAATATAGAAGAGCAACGAAGAGATTCTTAAAAATTATTTAAAATCTCGGCATTAATTTATCTGCCTCGTTTCTGTTAAAGCCTTGAACGGTAAATCAAAACAATTTAATAATGTAACCTAAACGTTTTAGGTTATACTAAGATTAGCCAGGCTATACTAAGATTAACACATTCTCCTCATAAACCCTCAAATCTCTACCGAATTTATGCAATGGTGCTACAAAAAAAAATCCTGCTAAGCTACAACTTCGGTAGCTTTATGTACATACAAACCGAGTTCATATTTAGAATTTTGAATTTACTAGGGTCCCTGAATGGCAATTTCATCTTAAACTTGAGATCCATTAAATATAACTGAATTCAAAGTGATGCGTTAAGAAGGACCAAACAATATAACGCTTGCACAATGTAATTACCAATTATGAGCGTCCTTGATGTATTACGTGATAAGCAGAATCTTCCGCTGATCCACATAAGGAAGCTACCGACGAGCTGTTTTATTTAAAGTACCCCCAAATGATTTTCGTTTCTAAGGAAATGGAATTTTTCAAAGGCAACTAACGCGACCTTATTTTTTTCAGAACACAACTCCAAACTGTGCCGCTCAACAACAACAATAGCCTCCAGATAATCTCAATGACTGAGTTACTAGGATGTAAAATGTCGTTTCTCATCTATGGCGTTTGGTAATTTTCTGATTTTAAATTCCAAAAGGAACACTAAAGAGGAAAATAATTCAAACGGTACAAGTTAAGCAATTTTAATAAATTTTCTTCTTCTTCTTATGAAAGTCCGAAATACCCATTGTTGCTTGTCCAGCTATAACCTCCAACCTCCTTCCGAGAGGCGTCTCACCGGCTACTTGAAGTTCTCAACGTGAAGATGTAGATGTTTTCTCCCCTAGGCTAAAAGGACATAAACAAAAAAAAAACAGAAGGGAAACTTTAAGGAAATTGCCAAACAACACAAAACTGTCGACGTGAAGAGTGAAAAAGCGTGCACACGTATGTATGTTTATTTGTGTTTTCCTTGTTTATCATTCTCTTAGATAGGTACTTGCCTCATCTACGCCCCGAAATTTCGAAACGTTGTCAGACCAGACGAAGTGCCACCCAGTGTGCTCCGTTCTCCCGACACAACAAGCTGCTTGTTCAAAAGTCAATTTAACTTTTCACTTCGGGCAAAAACTTTTGGGAATTATTCATTTGTGGTGTGTTTGCCGGGGATTTTTCTCTGCAAATTTCCGCCTCCTTTACTCTTACGAGTATTGTGTATATGTGGGATACTTTATCTGTGTGCAGCAAGTGATCGCACTTGAAGTTGAAGCATCACAATCTTGAAATATGTTTCGCGTTTTCAATATAACCCCATTCCCCATTTCAGTCACGCTAGAGGCCTGTTTTTGTTCCATGGAGCTGGGTATGGAACAACTGAAATTATCTTGGTCCTAAGTGATGTTATGGTTACGGACAAACGCACACATCGAGGAAACCTAATGAGGAGGGAAAAAGCCAATAATCTTCTTTCCATTCTCCAAACACAAAAAGGGAAAACTCGCTTTCATTTGGAATGGAGCAAGCTGGCCATCTGGTGGAGTTACCTTATCCGAGAGGAATCGGTTCTTTGCCGCAAACGAAAACGTTTTGAATTAGATTTTGTGTAACGAATGTGGTTCCTCGATAACTAGACGTACAACTTTGCAGCAACACTGTTGTATAAGATTCGCAAAAAGGGACGAGTATAAATGGCCGAATTTATCTTATACAGCATCACTGAGCGTCCTGGAAAGGGCCTTTTAATGAGAAATTGATTTACCTGAGAACTGAAAGTGCCTTCCGCTGGTGTGGTCTGGTTATGCTTTTGCTCAGGGGGATTACATGCAAATAGCAATCATTGCAAATGGTTATAATCTGATTTCAATTGCCGTCGATATTCGCAGTGAATTGGTGGACTAACAGACATGGGTAGAGGCACTGCAGTAAGAAGGTCGAGTTGTGTAGATACATAACGTTGTTTGTTCTGCGTGTTGAGATGTGAAATTGGAACACACATTCCGATGTGATGCGGAATTGCTGAAATTGCATGCCTCAGGAATCCGATGCAGTTGAAGGTAACAATTCAAACATTGGCTCTCTTATCTTTTGTTGGTAATTGCATCCGTTGTTAGGGTGGCAGAAATATTTGCAATTGTAGGTAGGTACTATGGGCAAACATTTTAATTTGTAAATTTTAATATGCAAGAAATCTAGCTTTCATGCAGTCGATATAATATTTTGATGTAAAATAAAAACAAATCGCACAAACCATCAGATTCACATGACATTTCTACAAGGTGTGCCAAAAGAGATTATCCTATTGGAAGATGCTCTTATTTTTGCAAGTTGCCGCCAATGTCAAATCTGTTTTGATATTTGTTGACTAGACAGATGTAGAATAGTGAACAAGCTTTAGAGCGATATACTCCCCAAGAATGCGGAAAAATCGTGTCTATTTTTTCGAGTAACAATTCGTCTGTAGTGTTGGCGCAGCGCGAATTCCGTCACCTATTCCCCAGCCGTGAGACACCGACTGCGCAAACACTGCGCCGTTTGGCCACCAACCTTGGGACCACACGAGACGTTGCCAAGAGTGGCCGGCCCCGGAACGCCCTTTGTGCCGAGAATATCGCCGCTGCTGCCGAGGATGTCGAGCTGTCGTCGGAAAAACATAGACCAGACGCGCCGTGCCTCGCAATTAACCATCAACCGGTCGTCCCTAAGGCGAATTTTGGTCAAAGACTTGCGCATGTTCCCGAACAAATTCCAGTCCGTGCATCAGATGCTGCCTGTCGACCGCCAAACGCGTGTATCCTACGCCCAAGCCATCCTCAATCTTTCGACCAAAACCAAGAGTAATGCACGAAGAGCCATTAGTTCCTGCATTGAGCGCTGTTAACGCTGCAGAAGTCATCGAGCCATTTTTTTCGAGAACGCCGCTGGTCCAACGACAACAGTGGACGGTGCGCACTATAGGGCCATGTTAATCGAGTTTTTTCTGCAGCAATTGGACGAAGTAGGACTGGAGGACTTGTGGTTCCAACAGGACGGAGCAACGGCACACACTGCAAAAGCCACAACCAATATTCTGAAGGTGGCGTTCCCGGGTCGCCTCATCTCTCGTTTTGGCGATTTGCACTGACCCGCAAGATCTCCCGATTTAACCGTCCCATTTTATCGAGAAGAAGCCCGAAACCCTAGGAAGCCCTCAAGGACAACATTCGGTCACGAGAGCGAGAATCTGCCGCCCGAAGCTCTCGCCGAAATAATGAAAAATGTCATAAAACGAGCCCGTATGGCAATCAATTGTGACAGCGCCCATTTGGCCGATAACATCTTTTCAACATGACCAATAAAATTCTATAGACTCAGATAAACGTTATCAAAAAACGGAATTGAAGTTTTTCATTTAGAAAAACAATGAGAGCCAAACAACATCGGATGACTTCTTATAGCGCACCTTGTATTAGAGATCATGCTGCTGCACTTATTATAAGTAGAGTAGGTAACATGAGATAGGGTGTCTTCAGTCCATTTGGGCTGCAATTTTCCCTCATTCCAAGTTTCGAAAGGAATCATTTAGCTGTTCTTCTACACTGGATCAGCCGAAACTAACGTGCAATGATGATGATTGTTTTATGTTAATCCCGACTGACAAAGCCAAGTTTTTGAACCTGCAGAGGACGTCGGCAAGAAGCTTCGCTGTTATCAGAAATTAACGTCAGTCAATCTTTTTAACTCTTAGCCATTTTACTAACGATACCAAATTACCAATTTTTCTTCTGTAAGGCATAAATTTCCAATTACAAGAAGCACAAGCCTTATAGAAGATTAATTTGTATAATTATAGTATAATCATCAAAAAAGCCAACAAGTTGAAACCACTTAAGCTATGGAAGCTACTGGTACTCTGATTACTTAAACCAGAAAAAAGACATCCCAAAAGTTTAGGTAATTCCAAAAAGGAATTGAGGGTTGCGAACGAAATTTTAAACAAAAACAAACCTAATTCTGATATTACAGTCACTATAAATAATGCGACTCCATCTGAGCCCTTAGAAGTCGCCTCTGTGTTCAATGACCATTTTCCAAATATAACAAAGGCTATTCGGGAATCCGTACATACTTACTTAAGTGGCACTACAGTCCGGAATGAACCCGGTCATTACCTAACTGCCTCCAGTTGCGCACTCCAAGTTGGTTGAGGTCGGTTTCTACTTGTGCGCGCAACTTAAGGCGAGGTCTTCCTCTACTGCGTCCGTCGTCTGGCTGGGATTCGAAGACTCTGCGAACCGGATCATTGGTGTCCTTTCTTTCTACATGTCCTAGCCATCTTAAAAGTGCAATGCGGAGTTTTTCGACCATGGGAATGTAGCTGTACAGCTCGTACAGTTCTTGGTTGAGTCTTCTTCTCCATAGCCCGTCAACGCAAACGGAACTGAAGACTTTTCGAAGAATTTTCCTCTCGAATCGAATAAGGATTTCTTTATCCGCATTTGAAAAGTTTCATGCTTCAGCGCCGTAGAGCAGGACTGGGATGATCAGGGTCTTGTATAGGATCTCTTTAGTAGTTAGAGTGACGGATTTACTACTGCATTACCTTTTAAGCCTGAGGACACAGCCGTTGCCAAGAGTAACCCTTCTTCTAATTTCTGACGAGATGTTGCTATCAGGGTTAATAGCGGAGCCGAGGTAGAAAAATCATCGTACTACCTCAAAGTTTTATCTGTCAATGGTGACGTTCTGTCAAATTCGTCGATGTTGTGTGTCCTTTGGTGTTGAATGCATAAACTTGGTATTGCCCTCATTGACTGCTAAGCCTACATGATATCAATATCGTCGGCGTATATGCTAGTAATTGCATCAATTTTTGCAAAATTGTGTTTCTGGGGTTGGCCCTGGAGGTTTGCACACCTCTCAAGAATCAGATTGAAGAAGTAACATGACAGCGTATCGCTTGCCAAAATCCTTTTTTGGTATCGAATGTGTCGGTGAGGTCGTTTCCGACCCCGACGGAGCAGTGATATTTCTCCATCGCCATCCTACACAACTGAACGAGTTTGGGCGGTATACCAAAACTAGGCATGGCTCAGAATAGTTCGTCTCTATAACTGCTGTCATATGCTGCTTTGAAATCGATGAATAGGTAGGTGGTGGGTATCGATTTCGACTTCTTGAGTTTTTTTTAAAGGATCTGCCGAAATGTGATTTGGTTGTGGACTTTGCTGACATGAAACTGATAAAGGCCGATCAGATTGTTGGTAAAGGTTTCAGGCGTTCACATGTTAAGGCAGGTAGGATCTTGTAGGCGATGTTGAGGAGACCTCTGGACCTTGAGGAGCCTCTGCAGTTGGTGCAGTTTAGAGGGTCTACTTTTTTGTGGATCAGGCAAACGATGCAGTGGTTCAATTCTTCAGGCATACTTTCTTCCGACCAGATTTGGCTTATGAGTTGATGGATGTTATTTACCAAGTCATATCCGCCGGATTCATAAATTTCAGCGTAAAAGTTTAACAGTCTGCAGAAGTGGTTCCTCCATATCCTCAACATCGACTGTGTCGCAACTAAGGTATTTCCCTGTTCATGTCGACAGGATTCTGTTCGAGCCTTGTATCCTTGACTTTGATGTTTTACACTTTGGTAATACTTGCGAACATCGTTCCTGGAGTGGCACCTCCCTATATCCTCCATCGCGCGCTTTTCTTGCTCTTTTTTCTTCTTTCTGAAAAGCCGGTGTTATTTCCTTCTTTTCTGCCTATAGAGCTCAACGGCAGCTCTCGTCTTAACTTGCAGATAGCCTTGTAGGCCTCGTTCTTGGCTGAGAGCATCTGCCGGCATTCCTCATAAAACCAGGAGTTTCTTTCTGGTGGGCGCGGGAAACCTAGCACATCAGTTGCGGCTGATCTAATGGCTTGCTAGCATCGTTGACATTGTTCTTCGACATTCGATGCTGTTGGTATGGTGTTAATCGAGAAATTAAGGGATACACGTTGCGCGAAGGTCTTGACGGTCTCTTGCGATATCTGCATTCTTAGCTTGGCTGCAACAAGGTAGTGGTCCGAGTCGATGTTAGCTCCTCGGAATGTTCGGACATCCAAAATACTGGATGGGTGCCTCTTGTCTATCGCAAAGTGATCAATTTGTTTGATCGTTCGTTGATCTGGAGACTGCCATGTCCCTTTATGCATATTAAGGTGAGGAAGCCGTGTGTTGGATATAGTAGCATTTCGTTTCGTAGTCAATTAGCCTAAGTCCGTTAACAGACGTGATGTCGTGTAGGCAATGTTTTCCGACAATACTGCATAAGATTGCGTTAAAATCTTCTCGCACGATTTTAACATCGTACTTCGGTAGTCGCTCATAGGTTTTGTCGAGGACCTCGTAGACGCAATCCTTAGCTATATCATATTTCCCTTCGTTGGGGCGTGCGCACATATAAGGCTTATGTTGGCGAATTGGACCTTGTTGAGGATTGTTACAATGCGTTCGCTATGACTTCTTGCCTAAGTCTGGCACTTATAACAAATCCGCATCCGAATAGTCGTTTTTTCAGCTCACTAATCACGGTTCGTTGTAGATGTCACAGTTTTTCATCCACTTTTTACCCGGCCCATCCCCTCGTATTTCCTGGATGGCAGTAATGTCTGCCATGTAACAGTTTAGGGCTTTCGCTTGCACCTCTCCTGTGTAATGTTCTCACATTCCACTTGCATATTAGAACTGTTGGGTAGTTAAACCAAAGCACAACCCAACAACAATTTATGTACTTTCTCGCTTTCCGAAATCAATTTCATCATCTAAATCGGTTAAGTGCTTCGGTGTAAAAAGTGTAAAACAATCCGAAGGTAACCTTCAATATTGGCGACAAGAGCCACTCGACCCAAGTGAAATGAGGATAGGAATATTCGCACTACAGCCTAGTAAGGCCGTAGGAAATGACGGTCTTTCCATTGTGATGTATAAAGAAGATACAATTAGGTCGGGAAGAATGGAGCAACTTTTACCCGATCCACAAAAAGGAGACCTTCTAAACTGAACCAAAGATAGAGGCAAAAGTTTCATTGAAATCGCCTATAAGATCGTGAACCCGTAGTATGTGAACGCCTGACACCGTTTATCAACAATCTGGTTGCTATTATCGGTGTGGTTTTAGGCCAGGAAAGTTCAGAACTGATCAAACCTTCACACCAGATACTTAAAACTCCCAGGAAGTCAAAATCGATACCCACCACCTATCACGGTCGCATAAGACAAGATCTTTAGACACGGAATATATAGAGTCATGTCCAGTTTTGGTACACCGCTTAAAGTCCGTATGTGTAAAAAGACGATGGAGAACTCGCGCTGATCCATCAGGGTCGGAAACGACCTCACCGAAACTTCGATTACAAAAACTTATTTCAGCACTGTCATGTGACTTCTTTAATCTCATTCTTGAGAGGATTGTGCAAAACCAGAGCCAACACCGGAGACACAATCTTTCTTAAAAGATGCAACTACCATCATACGCCGACGATATTTACATCAATAGTCGGAATCAACGCCATGTCATGGCCACGTTTGCTAGTGTAGAGAAGGAAGCGGAAAAATGGGTTTCGCAGTAAATGAGGGCAAGACTAAGTATGTGCTGTTAATAAGAAAGGATACACAACATCGACGATTTGGACAGAACTTCACCATTGACAGATATAACATTGAGGTAGTACTGAACTTTGACTACGTCGGCTCCGATTTTACGCTGACAAAAACATCTCGTCAGAAATTGCACAAAGAATCACTCTTACCAACTCTTCTTTATTCGGGATAAGAAGAAGAAGTAGTAAGGCCTTCACTCAAACTACTTAGAAGACCCTGATCATCCCAGTCCTGCTCTACGGCGCTGAAGCCTTGACCGTATGAAAAACTGATGAAGAAATGCTTGGTCGTTTGAAGATAAAAATTCTTCGGAAAATCATCAGTCCCGAAACAATGACGTACTCCTAGCTATAAACTTTCGGATTAGACGTTGAAGGTGGCTACGACATGGAGCGAATCGACACCATTCACAGTCTTTGATTTCCAGCTAGACGGCACTATAAGAAACGATAGCAGTGCGGCTCCGTTTGTGGAAACTTAAGTTAGACCATACATGATGTTATATGAGTTAAGTCCTTAAGGAGTTATTAAAAGTCCACATTCCAAAATAATGTCCAATATAGAATGCAATCAATGGCGGTGAAGGATTGCCCCACCCAGCCCAAGTTAATGTCAACAGCATGAAACTGAAGCCAATTCCATCTTTCAGCAGAGGAGTATACCCAAAGTATCAGATATGAACCCAACCAGACTATTAATTGGAATCTCGGTTACCCTAAAGAGCAATATTGACACTCAAGTTGCATGTGGCAGTTTAATATTCAAAGATTTTAACACCTCCCACAACAGCGTTATATTATGAGATCATCATCCAGAAAATTCCACATACACCGCATATCATTCCCGACAAACACCTACCATTAGCAGACGAAGGACACTTCTTTCACAAGAGCATACAATCTCACACACCCCCAAATCCTTGCAGTCAGCATACCGGAGGATCCCTGCTTCCCTGCTTTGCATAACAAATTTGGACAACTTAATAAAGGATTTGCAAAATGTTTGTGCAAGAATATGCAAGATTTTCTCGCCAGCCAGCAAAAATTCATCCATTCAGCCTTCGGAAATATATGCAACATCAGTCCCAGTCCCTCTGCTAGCATACTTCTCGAGCAAACCGAGGAGCAGTGCCTTCGGGCCAAACCAATGTGTTTGCCGTAGCTGATCCAAGCGCAAAATGAAGAACATATTTATCTTATTATTTCATAGTTAGTTTGCCAAGAATGGAGAAATGAATTCGGGCTCTGGATATGGACCCCATGCCCCGCCGCCAGCACCTTCAGGCGGCTGGTATAATTTTGTTGTATGCAAACCGACACCCTGCTCACTCTGATGCTGTGTATAAGAAGCAGTGTCTCGTAGTTTACACGCGCGAAACCAACACATACTTGTCGTCGTCGTCCTCGGCTTTGCATATTTGCAACACAAGTCATTGGCCATGATGAGAAAGGAATTTATCTCCCAGTGGGTGGGTGGAGGAGGTGGTTGCTGCCGGAGGCTTATGCACTCTTTGTGTGCTCTTGTATGCGCGCCAAGAAATAGTGAACGGATGTTTTGCGGGCATATGCAGCCGGAGGATAGCAAGCAAAACTAAAGACAAATACATGCAAACCCATACGGCATGCTATCCCAAAAGTGGTGGAAGTCAACGCCAACGACCCGACAAGTTGGAACAGCTTTGCAATTGCATTGAATTGCATGAAATGCGGTGGCGGAGACGAATATTGAAAGTCATTCAGAGTGTGCATCCGGTTCTACTTGCATACAAAAAAAAAAAGGACTCCTTAGACTTTTCCCAAAGCGAAAGGAAGGAGATTTCTTTGTGTAAAAGAAAAACATCGCCCCATTGCCTGCCGGTCTCCTTCCATCGGGAGTGACGGCGACGACGACGACCGGGCCATTGTAGTTCGAGAAGAAATTCTAACTTTTCTAGGGTTTGCAATATTGTTTGTAGTGGTACGGCATAGGGTATTCCACGATAAAGAGCTTCGCGGTTGAGGGTGTAACCACTCTTTGCTATTTATTGTACTTTGCTACATCTGAATCCCGTTTTTTGCCTTTACTTTGGACTAGTTGTATTTAAGGACTTAATCGAAATAAAAATGATTCCGGAGAGGAATAGCGATTTCACACTGACAGATGGTCGATTTGTCAAAAAAAAAAGAGGAATTTATGCTAATTGCAGTGATTGTGGGAGCTACTACATTCGTTTTAAGGGTGAGATGAAAGGTGGAGCTAGTGGAGATCTACCTGATTCAAAAACAAAGAGTCTTGGAAAAGGATGACTTCAATGTTGATGATCCTGAAAATAAATAATAATTTTCGTAATCTAAGGACTCAATTGGTAAGCAATTTGGTCCAATTGTATGCTATGCGATTATTTGAAACCTTGAGTTAACACCTAGCTGATGCTGACTAACTCTGACTCTCGTACATATGGTTTGAATCCCTGTGTAAAGTCTTGTCGGCAGCAGATGATATCGGGGGAAAAGCCATCGGTACGCTACTTACCGACCGAAGTAAACAACCTTTTTTTGAGCTTCTTCGACATATTCGAACAACGGTTCATCTAGGAATCACTTGAATTAAGGCCCATAGCTTGTGGTGGATGAGCCGAAAGGATGGCCCCGTGTCCTAGAGGTATCTACTTAATTGGGATTGGTCTTCGAGGTTTTTAGTTGTGGCGTCAAGGTAACTTCCCAAAAAATAGCTAGTTACGGGAGAAACAACCGCCTCAGATATAAGATTAACCCAATATCAACTAAACCCGGAACGTCAAAAACACGAAAAAAATTGAATTTGTTATTTTTGTACAAGGCGTTCGGTGGTGTAGAAAGAGCGTAGACTCTGATTGGCTTTCGCTTGGCAATGCCCAGTGGTTGTAACTCTGACTACACATCAAGAGATTATTTTTAACCTCCAAGTGGGAACCGTCGGTTGACTTGCTAAACGATAAGCGCGAGTGTTGATTTGTTGTTGTGAATTTGTGAATTTCAAGGGTAAGTCAGGCACCTTGAACAGAGATGGTGGCGGATGAACAGAAAGGACAATGGCAGCGCTCAATCCCGTAGTGGATACTGATGGCCCCGTATCCTAGGGGTATCTAATAAAATGGAACTAGCCCTACAGGGAGTTGTGCTTTGTGTTAACTACCCACCCATGGATAAAATCCACTTGTTACGAAGCAACTAATAGCCTCAGAAAGGACAGATTTTATTGTTGATGACCCTGCTAAACGCAAAAAGACAACGTCGTTCCTATCTGCACCTGGAATGTGAGAAGATTCAACAGGGGAGGTGCAAGCGAACAACTAGCGGAAGCAATAATCTGTTACAAAGCAGACATTACTCCCATCCGGGAAATACGATGGGATGGGCCAGCAAAAAGAGGATGAAGCACTGTAACATCTACCACGGACCGTGTTATAGTGAGCAGTAACAGCGACTATTCGGTTGCGGATTTGTTATAAGTGCCAGACTTAGGCAAGAAGTCTTATGTTTCCAAGACATTAGCGAACGCATTGTAATTCGCCAACATAAGCCTCATATGCGCTCACGCCCCAACGGAGGAAGAGATGATATAGCTAAGATTGCTTCTACGAGCTCCTTGACAAAACCTATGAGCAACAATCGTAGTACGATGTTATCGTGATGGGACATTTTAACGCAATGGTTGGAAGAGAAGACATCTTTAGCAGTATTGTCGGAAAACATAGCCTACACGACAACATGTCTGGTAATGTACTGAGGCTAACTGACTTCGATACGGAACGAAATGTCACTATAGCCAGCACAAGGTTTCCTCACCTCGATTTCCATATGGGGACATGGCGGTCTCCAACAAGACAAGAGGCACGCATCCAGTATTTTGGATGTTCAAACATTCCGGAAACCACTACCTTGTTGCAGCCAAGGTAAGAATGTGGATATACACAACAATCCAGTAATACTGAGAAAAAATGGAATCTCAAACGACTGCAATCGCAAAAGACCGCCCATACCTTCGTGCAACGCGTAACACTAAACCTCTCGATTACCACCATACCACCAGCATAGAATGTCGAAGAACAATGGCAACGATGCCAACAAGCCATTAGATCTGCCGCAACTGATGTGCTAGGTTTCTCTCGCCCACCAACTAGAAACCGCTGGTTTGATGAGGAGTGTCGACATATGCTCCCAGCCAAGAACTTGGCCTACAAGGCTAAGCTGCAGGTGAAGACGAGAGCTGCCATTGAGCTCTATTGGCAGAGTAGAAGGGAAGACTTTTCAGAAAGATCAATAAGGAGCAAGGAAAGCGCATGATCGAGGATATAGAGAGGTGCCACTCCAGGAACGATGTTCGCAAGTCTTACCAAAGTGTAAAACGTCAAAGCCAAGGATACAAGGCTCGGACAGAATCCTGTCGAGATAAACAAGGAAATATCGTAGTTGAGAAACAGTCGATGCTGAGGATATGCAAAAACCACTTCTGCAGACTGTTAAACGGCGATGACGAACAACATTCTGCTGTCAGTCAGAACAAACCATTCAACATTTGCAATAGCAGCGAAAACTTCAAACCACCCAACCTGAATGAAGTGAGGAAAGCAATATCTAAACTCAAGCTTAATAAGGCTGCCGGAAATGACGACCTTCCCGCCGAACTTTATAAATCCGTCGGAGATGACTTGGTAAGTAACATCCACCAACTCATTAGCCAAATCTGGTCGGAAGATGCCTGAAGAATGGAACCTCGGCATCGGTTGTCCGATCCACAAAAAAGAAGACCCTCTAAACTGTGCCAACTACAGAGCCATAAGTCACCTCAACATCGCCGACAGAATCCTATATGCCGTATCATGTGAACGCCTGAAACCTTTTTCCAACAACCTGATCGGCCCTCATCGGTGCGGTATTAGGCCACGAAAGTCCACAACCGATCAAATTTTCACTTTTCCACAGATCCTGGGGTTATATTGGCTCGGTCATATCGAGCGAATCAACAATAATGCCCCAGCCAAACGAATCTTCGAATCTCAGTCATCAGGTTCGATACGAAATTCGACATTTGGACGACTGAACCTCCTGTCTTAGGATCAAGGTATCGCGGATGTCAAAGCACTTGGACTGAATAACTGGTAACAACGTGCCCAGGATCGAAAAAGGTGGGAGGTTGCGTCGTCTCAGGCAGAGACCCTCAACGTTTCGGGAGTCCGTTGGCACTGAATCTGGTAAACAGTTTCAGCTGTTTTAGGATCATGGTTTCGCGGATGCCAGAGCGCTTGGACTAAATAACTGGTAGCAACGTGCCCAGGATCGATGAAGATGGAAGGCTGCCTTGTCTTAGACATCAGAGACCCTCAACGGGTCGGCAGTCCGTAGGCACTATAGATATAGGTTGTTGGGAAACATTTTAAGCCGTTCACATATTGCGGCAGATAGGATTCTAGGCGATGTTGAGGAGTATTAAGCCTCTGTCGTTGGCACGGTTCGGAGGGTCTCATTTTTCTGAATCAGTCAAGATTCTTTTCTTATGGCATTCTGAGATTCCATTCATCAGGCATACTTTCAACCGACCAACATTTTGCTTATGAGTTGGTACAAGCTTACCTCACTCGGCAATAAGCTTCACTATATGACCAAGGAGACAGAGGTTGATTGTCACACTTGAAGGCACAACTTTGTTTGGGATGTATGCTATGCATTGGAATTGCCTAACCTAATTTAGCCGACAAAGTGATTCATCAATTAACAGATTTTGGCCATGACAGGCTGGTTGAAATCGAACTTGTGGCAGCCGTGGCAATCGATGTGTGGCATCGTGGCCTCCATTAGAAATATCTTAAAACATTTTCTCTAAGTAGTTTCATTCCGTTAAGTCTTAATTTTTAGTTTTACTTCAATTAAGTGGTCTTAGTTATCTGTACTATCTGTGTGTATTATTTAAACACAACAATCTGGCCCTACTAGGCTTAACAAAACTTGTCTGAAGTTAACTCATATTTTGTGTCAAAGTAACTTGTAGCACATAAACTCTTACAAGGTACCTACACTTCTAGCAGAGAAATTTTCTTTTTAGGAATCCTAGCATGATATCTCACCAACCATGCCAGCTAACGAAAGGAATGCTTTTCCTTAATCGCAAGCTGCTTGTATCTACAAGGCATGTGGATCCTTTACGAAATAGACAAACCTACATGTCAGAGTCATGTTTTGCGACAGCAGTTGATTTTATTTTTCCGCCATTTTAGCCACAGTTGACTTCCTCTTTCGTTTTTTTTTATGCAAAATGCGCACATCCTTATAGTTTACATTCGGAGTTGCCTTGTTAGAGCCGAAATATGTCCTTGTTCTGTCTTTGTCATATTTGCTTGTGGAGCAGATGTTTTTTTCGAAAGCACAAGTCAAGGGTGGAAAAAAAGTTTCACTATAATTTGTGCCACCTCTAGGATACACATACATCCGTGAGCTGTCGGCTACTCCTTAGATGTTCTTTTGTCTTTTTATTGCTTGCTTCCTGTTGTCTTTGCGAAGCCCTGCTTCATAGTTTCGCTTTCAATTATCTCAGGAAATAAGTGAA
Organism: Rhingia rostrata; assembly: GCA_949824845.1. Taxonomy (NCBI): domain Eukaryota; kingdom Metazoa; phylum Arthropoda; class Insecta; order Diptera; family Syrphidae; genus Rhingia; species Rhingia rostrata. The sequence goes on along the minus strand of OX463756.1, from coordinate 119,668,876 downwards.
ACAAGCACATATTCAGACACTTGTAAAAGTTGTGTACAAGGACGTTTTTTTGTATTTCTTGTTTTTGTGTACACGCAGCAGAATCCTCTTTATTGGTTGGTAGAGCTGTTTTTTTTTCTATGTCCTTGATTTGTAATGTATCTGGTGGATGGCAAAATACAAGCACCCCGATCCCATACCCAAATGAGAAATGCTTTCTCTGGCGAAATTTGTGTGTTACGTGTTTCCCCAGAGTTGTAGCACGAAATTTAGCAGGAGCTAAATGGCATGGCACCGGGACAAGGTCCTACCTCACCGAGAGAAGAGGAAGCTCTGGTAATGTGATTGAAATAAGTTTTTTCCTTTCCGAGGGCGTGAGGTTAACGAACATGCGAACACGCTTCTTTATTGCTATGGCGCAGAAATGAGTGGACCTGGTCCTGGCACAGATGATGATGTTCCATTTTTGTTTTTGCTGCCTTGATTGAAGTCTTCCAGCCACTTTTGTCTAGCGCTCTTCGTAGATGTAATGACATTATATGGAGCAAATCACTTACCACGGATAATATCTGTGAGTGGTGCGTGTGCGGTCCAGGAGGATGTAATTAATTGATGGGAAACTTTGAATGACTTTGAATAATGTCATTAGTTACTTCACACTAGAAGTGAGTGGGTAAGAGGTGCCAAATTGTTTGAGAACACCCGTAAACTGTGTTTGTCATTAATGAAATGCAGTGAGTTGAAAGTCCTTAGGAGGTGGTAGATGGTTTGAAAATCCAATTGCAATGAGGCACTTGAGAGTTGAGAGTACGTTAGGTGGAATTGATCTAAGTGCCATAAGAGTGGGCTCCATTATGTCTAACTGGGGATGAAGTTATATGCTAAGTGAAAATGTGGCAAAGGATTCAGTTCTTAAGATGGGCTTTTGTGGGATGAGTACGAAGGAGAACGAATTTGATTAATTATGGAGGATCACTTGTAGGATTGCAGGATATGATAAATAGTAGGATTACGTAAAATACTAGTATCGTTTCAGTAACGTCCATTGCGACCGACATAGGATATTGAAAATGTTAAGTAAAATGTTTAATGAATGCTTGGAAATTAAACTTTATAGAGGAGAACGGAGAAACACATGTGCGAAGGACTTTAAAAATAAATACACATATTGGAACACTAGTATTTCACAACTGTAATCCTAGTGATTTACCTCCTCTCTAAGAAGGCTGACAAAATAATTTGCTGAATTATTGCGACTCTCAATAAAATCCTTTCACATTGGCATCAACCAACTTGCCTCTAAAATTAGCCCGGTCCTCAGCTAATTTCCCCCAGTTGCAGACTCCAAGTTGGTTGAGGTCAGCTTCTAGTTGTGGCCGCCACTTAAGGCGATGACTTCCCCTACTGCCTCCGGAGACTGAAAGCCGGAGTATTGGTGTCCATTCGTTCTACATGTCCTAGCCATCTTAAACGTCCAATTCGGAGTTTTTTGACCAGGGGAATGTCGCTGTACACCTGGTATAGTTCTTGGTTGAATCTTTTTCTCCATGGCCTCTCAACGCAACCGGGACTGAATATATTTCGAAGAATTTCCCTCTCAAATCGACCAAGGACTTCTTCATCCGCTTTGGAGACGGTCCATGCTCCAGCGCCGTAGAGCAGGACTGGGATGATCAGGGTCCTATATAGGATCTCGAAGAAACCGCGGTTGGCAAGAATAATTCTTCGTGTAATTTCTGACCAGATGTTGCTGTCAGAGTAAATAGGCCGTACTACCTCAAAGTTATATCGGTCAGTGGTGATGTTCTGTCCGATTCGTCGATGATGTGTGTCCTTTCGAGTTGACAGCATATATTTTTGACGCTTTCTTCTCTTTACTAGCAAAAGCGGCTATGACATCAAGTTGAGTGATGTCAATATCGTCGGCGTATGGTGGTAGTTTCATCGATTTTTAGAAAAAAACTCCAAATTTGCACAATCCTCTCAAGCATAAAATTGAAGAAGTCACAGGACAGCGCATCGCCTTGCCTGAATACTTTTTTCGTATCGATGTGTCGATGAATATGTGGTGGGTACCGATTCTACCTGAAAGCGGAATGTTGTTCGTCATCACCGTTTAACAGTCTGCAGAAGTGGTTCTTGCATATCCTCAGCATCGACTGTGTCTCAACTACGATATTTCCTTGATCATATTGACAGGATTCTGTTCGAGACTTGTATCCTTGGCTTTGACGTTTACTCTCTGGTCTCTTGCAATTGCAATTCTTCGACATTTAATTTTTTTCACAGTATTTCTGGATTGTTGTGGCGTGTTGGCTATCCGCATTCTTACCTTGGCTGCAACAAGCTAGTGGTCGGAGTCAATGTTAGCTCCTCGAAATGTTCTGACATCCAAAATAGTGCATGCGTGCCTCTTGTCTATCGCAATGTGATCAAGTTGGTTGACCGTTCGTTGATCAGGAGGCCGTCATGTCCCCTTATGGATATCGAGGTAAGGAAACCGTGTGCTGGATATAGTAGCATTTAGTTCCGTAGCGAAGTCAATTTGCCTAGGCTATGTTTTCCGACAATACTGCTAAAGATGTCTTCTCTTCCTACCTCTGCGTTAAAATCTCCCAGCATGATTTTAACATCGTACTCCGATAGTTACCCATAGGTTTTGTCAAGGAGCTCGTAGATGCAATCCTTAGCTATTTCATCTTTTTCCTCCGATGGTGCTCGAGCGCATAAAATGCTTATGTTGGCGAATTGGGCCTTGATACTGATTGTTCCAATACGTTCGCTAAGACTTCTTGCCTAAGCCTGGCAATTATAGGAAAGCGAATCCGAAAATTCGCTGTTTCAGCTCACTATAACACGGTCCGTAGTAGATGTCACAGTTTTTCATCCTCTTTTTGTCCGACCCATCCCATCGTATTACTTAGATGGCAGTAATGTCTGCTTTGTAGCAGTTAAGGGCTTCCGCTAGTTGTTTGCTTCCACCTCTCCTGTTTTAGGTTCTCAAATTCCAGGTGCACATACGAACGTCGTTGCCCTTTCGTTTAAATGGGTCAATGGGTCCAACCTTTCCGAGGCTATTGGCTGCTTCGTAGCAAATAATTTTTTCAATGGTTGGGTAGTTAACCAAAAGCACAACCCCCAACCTAGAGGGCCAGTTCCAATTTATAAGATACCCCTAGGACACGGGGCCATCAGTATCCAGTACGGGACTTAGCGCGGCCGTTGGCCCTTCGGTTCATCCGCCACCATCTCTATTTAGGTGGCCTGACTAACCCTTGAAATACCTAGACGACCTGATTGCCGAATATGTCGAAGAAGCTTGTCTTGGTTCGCCTGGGAGAGAGAGATGTTGCTGTTTATCGCCTCGTTATCAATACTCGCGCTTATCGTTTAGCAAGTTATGTCAGGTTGGATAAGATCAGTACCCGATGGTTACCACATGGAGGTTGAAAATAATCACACGCCAAGTTAAAGTCAATCAGAGGCTAACCTCGTTCTACAACACCAAACCATCATTTTTACGTATGCATGACATCTGTAATATGGCAGTTGCTAGTTTTGTCGCATTTTAATGTTTTTATATTTATTTGTGATGCTGGATACTGTTTGCTACGAATGTGTTATAGTTTGCTAAATTTATTACGAGCCTAATATCAAGACACCATTTCCCTGCTTCGTCAAACTCTGACTGCATCATCCTGGCTGCTTCTACGATTGCATAGGCTAATTTTAAATGATTTTCCTATTTCGTTGGTGTACAATATGAGCAATAGGGGCCCAAGCTTAGAGCCTTGTGGGACTCCATACTGCACTGTGTTGTCCCACAATGCTGTCAAAACCTTTGGTTCTCATGCGAAATGACCTCATTCTGAGATAAACTTTTATCCAATCTACCAGTTTGCCTATAATTCCTATTCCTCTGCATTGCAATGATGAGTTTGATATGGTCTAGGGTATCGAATATTTCGCTAAAATATAAGAAAAGCGCTGTTTGGGCTCACTGTTGGCCATTTCGTCACCGAAATCGGTGGTAATAACTATTTGCCGAATGACGGTGCAGGCATTAATTGGATGGTAACCAATGGAACTGTGCATGCCGATGGATTCGGATGTTGGAATTGGCCATCTTTGCATGTTTTCTAATTCTGGACATTGTTTATTTGGAATGAAGATTAAGGGTCCAGTTATAGCTATCGTTGAAAAGCCTCACTGTAAATTTTCTTTTACTTTTTTCGGCTTTTTTATAAATTCAATCATTGCCGAGCTGGTGTCAAAACAAAGCTTATGAATTTAGAACATGATTATCCAAAAATATTAAAAATTTGAATTATAGTTTCCGCAGAAAACAAGTTTTTATATTTCACTGACCAAGATTTATTTTTTTTGCAGTAATGATTGTTGTTCCACCGAAATAAAACGAAATTTTCCAGTGATTCCTATGAGAAGCTATGGATGTAATCAATTTCAATTCCATCATGTGTGGTGTTCCAATGAACTTATTCACTGATAGCGATAACTGGACCCTAAATAAGTTAAATCTCTGCTCATAGATGCAGCTTATATTAAGCTCATTCAAAAATAGGTTCAAGTTTGGAGAAGAACTTTTTTTTTTGTGGAAAAATAAAGTGTGGGCGACAGATGTTTTCTGCTGCAAAGAATGTTCCGGTCTTTTGTAAGCATTTCAGTCTTGTAATCTTTGGACATATCCCAAAGTTCTACAAGTTACTACACTTTTTTGTTAATCTTGAGCGCAGTGCAAAATAAGGTCGCATTTCAAAAATTTGGAATGAAAAGTTCATAAATTTCATAAAAAAATTACATATAGGCAGATGTCTATATCAATAGTTTTTATTGATGAACAATAATTGGGTGGTTCGCTTAGCGGGTTCAAAAGATTTCATAACCTTTTCTGGAGTCGGTCACGCTCAGAAAACTTCATTAAAATTCCAGTAGTCTGGCAGATGCATATTCAATAGATTTTCTTGATCAACAGTACTTGGATAGCCCGTTTTTGTGTTTAAAGGAATTCAACATCTTCTCCGTAGTCATTCTTGCTCTAGCAAATTCGTTGCTCCGCTAATGGGATGTCCATTTGGGTGGCAGGTGTCTATAAGTGGATGGTCCGATTCGAAGGTTCAAAGGATTTCAACTACTTCGATTATCATGTCATGTCATGTCTTATCTTCTGTTAAGGTTGGGTCTGCGTGTAGTAAACAGAATTCAAGTACTTTTCCAACAGAGGATTTCGGTAATCTGTATTTTGCGTTACATTATTAAGAGTACACCTAAATCTGTTAGAAAGATTCGATTTCGTAATCAAAAACGTCTTCGACTGTCTTCTGAATGGTTGACTCAGTTTTCACTGAGCGCTAGTCGAAGATGGATATCAGCAAAGAGGGTCACATTTTACGGTTTTTCTTCTAACGGGTGGTTAAATTTTGTTAATTTTTTTAAATTTGTCGAATGTGAGCCACACCTAAACGTCAAGCATTTCTCTGTATTTAATTTTACATTTCTCAATTTCAGACTAACTGAATTTGAACAATCGAGCAACGCGCTAAAGTTATTCGGGGTTATTATGAAAATGGGCGTTCAAATCAAAATGCATATCATGCACTTCGTGATTTTTTCGTTCAATTTAATCGTCCAAATGTGCGTTCAATCCGAAAAATTGTGCAAAAATTTGGACAAACCGGGTCTGTAGGAGATGTGAAAACACCATTGCATGCTCATACAGCACGTACTCCTGCTATTCGCGATAGTGTGGGTGAAGAGCCGCCCACCTCAACTCGTCGTCGTGCCCAACAATTGCACCTCTCACGCTCATCGTTGATGAAAATTATGCATAAAGACTTACATTTACACGCTTACAAGGTGAAATTGACTCAAGAACTAAAGCATCTTGACCACTTCAAGCGTCGTCAATGGTCAGAATGGTGGCAAGAAATGGCAACAGTGGATGATCAATTTTCGAAGAAAATCATCTGATGAGGCACATTTTCACCTCAGTGGATTCGTCAATAAGCACAATTGCCGCATTTGGGCGAATGACAATCCAAGAGTGATTGTCAAAAAAACAACGCACCCACAAAGAGCGAATTTGGAGCGGCTTATGGGCTGGCGGCATCATCGGGACGTATTTTTTTCCATAATAAGGCCGTTCAGGCAGTTAATGTGAATGGTGTTCGCTATTGTGAAATGATGACGAAATTTTTATGGACCGAATTTGAAGGTATGGATGTGGACGATATGTGGTTTAAACAGGACGGTGTCACTTATTACGTAGCTAATGGCCGTGTTATCTCACGTGGTGACGATGTCAATTGGCAGTCAAGATCATGTGATTTGACACCGTTGGACTTCTTTCTTTGTGGTTATTTGAAAGAAAAGGTGTACGTCGATAAGCCAGTAACAATTCCAGAGCTAAAGGATGAGATAACTCGGCACATTAACGGCATAGAACCTGAAATCACCTGAATCGTTGCTTCAAAACGGCATGTAAGCTATGTTTCAAATCCCCAGATGCAAATCATTGCACAAAATACCGTTGGAAATAGATCTGTAGCAAACCGTATGTATTCGTTACATTCGGCATTCGATTCGATTCGAAGTACCGAATCGTTACTGTTGACTAAGTTTCGTTACTTTCACATGTTTCGTTACTCTCATCAAATTCGTTATTCTTATGTTTGGATTTCGTTACTCGCACTATTCCACAAGTTTGCGGTTCGGTTCGTGGAAGTACGAGGAAAATTTGTTTATATTTAATCATTGTTCAGTGTGTACTACGCATCGTATGATAGATTTTTCTTATGAGTGACTTAACCGTTGAGAACGTGTAAGTGGCTCCGAGGTGTGCTGACGTACCTTGGTCTCTTAGTAGTGAGAACATACATACTTTAAGACTTAAATAATGTGATTTGCATCGAACATACGAAAAACACGAAAATAACGAATTCTTTGTAACGGGTAGTCAGTGAAAAAGTACCGAATCCAAACGGGTGTTTATTTTGTCGTTACTTTTACAGCTCTAGTAGGAAACCGTGTTTGACTTAAGCCTGTATACCAAATGAAGCTCGATGCATGGGTGCCATACGAGTTAAATTAAAAAAAAAACTAATGGACCGAATTTCCATCTGCGATTTCCGAATCGGATCGTGCCTGTTAATGACAAGTGAATCACTTACGACAATCTCAAGTGAAGGGGGTCGTGATCGAAACGCAGGAGTGTTTTCTGTATGAACTAAACGACAAAATGTCTAGTTTGGACCTGTGCTGTCATCAAATTCATCGACTGAAGGAAGAAATCGACAGAAAATCATATATTATGAGCTACGGCAAAACGCGTAGTTCGGATTCGGACCTGTTCTGTCAACAATTGCATCGTCTGAATGAAGCAATCAGCAGATAGCGGCCAGTTTTCATTAATTGGAAAGGTGGAGCCTTCCATCAGAACAACTCTAGGCCATTAGTGATTCGCAAGAAACTGTGGAAGCTTGGTTGGGGGCTTTTTTTCATCCATCTTATAGCCCAGAACTGATACCAAGTGGTTACCACATGCTCCTGCCCAAAGCGAACTAATTGCCTGGAGAAAAAAATTATCTCAAGAGAGGCTTGTAATAACGAATGTAATAGTTTTTTGCCAATCGGAACGAGAACTTCTATGAGTGGGGAATAACAGAATTCCATTCAAAATCTCATCCAGCTATCGAATAAAACGGATAAATCTGATCATTCTAAGAGCCCAGTTACAAGGGATGTTTGTTTTAGTTTAGGTTGGTTAGGTTGGTTTTTCGAATAGATTTACAACTGATATTTTGTAGTCAAATCGGGCAACTCCAATGTCATTTATGTTCAGTTTGGTTTGACATTTCATCATGAACAGGTTGACAAATGGCAAATGCTTGCAAATCGTTCAAATTTATTTCGAAAATAATGGTTCAGTTACCGCAAGCTCCGTCCATTTTATGGACGACATAATCGTCCATCAGAACAATTAATTCGGTTAATTCGGTGTGATAATACGATCCGCAGAGACGTCGAACAGTGCGTACCGAAGAAACAATTGCCGCTGTAGAGCCAAGTGTTAAAGAGGACCCGAATGAATCGATTCGCCACTGTGCACAGCAATTGCAGCTTTGTCTATCGACTTTATAGAAGATTTTGCGCAAAGATCTTGGCTTACGACCTTACATAATCCAGCTTGTGCAAGAATTAAAGCCGCGAGACCATGAAATACGTCGTGATTTTGATATATAGGACGAAAATGAGACTAATTTCGATGCTGATTTTCATAGCAAAATTTTGTTCAGTGATGAGGCTCATTTTTTGTTGAATGGCTACTTCAACAACAAGCCGAATCGACTCTCTACGGTCTTCGTGTACACTCTCAGCTACGGCCGCTATATTTTCTTCACAGCGTGCTGGACGTGGTCTATTCGGTCGAATATTATCCAATAATGAATGCTGGTTCTCAAAATGGGTGATGGTGTTGCGAATAGTACGCTCAGTAAGCCGATTATGTTGACCATAAGTTGAGCGAAGTGCACGAAACACATTCCTCACAGAACGTGAATTTTCATAATAAAGTTGAACAATTTGTAAACGTTGTTCACGCGTAAGTCTTTCCATTATGAAATGCCAAACAATACTAAACAAAAATAACATGACAGCATGACACGACTCACACGTGATCTGTCAAAAAAGGCTATTGAAAAAAGTATCTCTACTTGGATCACCCGTTACATTTGCCCGCTTTCAATATGCTCCGTCAATTGCTTGCGAATAAAATGCAAAATATTAATTCATTTTCACTAGCAAGAGTCTCAGGTTTAAAAATAGCTTTCCCCAGATTTGCAACGCCAAATAAAGTAAACAACCCCTTATTTCTGTGAACACCATGCAATTTCAAGTTCTATTCAACCAGGCTTATGGTGATAAATGCGGAATGGGTGCCATTCAGATTCCCCCACATTCACAACGTAATTTTCTATAAATAGATCAAAATGCATCAACCACAATATCGTCCATTGTATCTGTCATGAGCGAGGGTGCGAAAACACTCGCACCCCTTACAGTTAGCTCGATACTAAATACATACGTGTGAACCGAATCGTGTTTATATCCAATTGTGATGTGACAGCATCGCTAGGGGATGAAATACATATCTACTCGTATCTCGCTCGAATGTCAACATGTGTTGGCATAACACCTATCGGTGTATAGCGTATCGGAATTAATACCCAATCACTCAATTTTTTTTGCAGAGTAATCGATTAGCCGAGACGAAGAGATCCATCCACACTCGTGGGTGTATGTAAGTAATCCATCCGACTGGAAGGTATGCTGTGACTTTATTACAAAATTCTCTCCCGCCAAGGTGACTTATTTATGTGGGGGTAGTAACTTCATTCCTCATTTGTGTCTGTGTATCTACCCCTCTGAGGCTGAAGAAAATTCCATACCAAAGTCGCATTAAAACTGGCATAGCGATCGATGGTATTCAACTCACAAAACTGTGCTTCGAAAAATCCAAAAAAAAAATCAAACAAAACCAATAAACAAGTCATCATCCCCCGACAAAGTGGTGTGCACTTTTAGGATGACGATAGCTTTGGCGGATAGAACATCCCGATGTCAGCCCCATGTTTGCTGCTGATGCTATGTTGCTGCGGTTTATAGCGCTGGCAGTCGGTCGCTGTTATTAAAACGCTTTAATCTATTCATCGATTTCGGTTCAGGAAATTAATTCCGTAATTTAATGGTTCCAAACTCGCAACAGCCACAGCAGAGGGGTTGGTTAACAGTTGATTGATTCAAGGTTTGCCCTGTTGAATTTTTATGTGTTCTCTATTCTACTGTAGTGGCGGGAGTAGCTGCGTTGGATTGGTTTTTGTTGTTGTTTTGGTTAGGGATAATCCATTAGGAGGCTTTGCCGGTGGGGTTGATGAACACACAGTTTCCTGTAGGAGGGGGATGATGTAAACAATATATTAATCGGGATAGGCATACGTGTTTAATGTTTTGTGGCATATTGTTGGGCGCGATAAGATAATGCAAGTAGAAATGATGAAATGGTGTTGTGGAATCTTAGGCGTTTGAAGATTGTCATCGAAATGATGGTTGGCAAAATGTAATTTTCAAGCGAAGGATGGTAATATCTACGGCTAGGTTTTCCACGAAAATGTATACTTCTTGTTTGACGAACTTTAGAAGCAAGTAAACAAATCATTTTTACGAATCCGGCATTTTCCTTAAATATATCATTCAATCGTTAGTGTACCTTTTGCATGTTTCTCTACAAGTGGATATTTTTCCAAAAAAAAAAGAAACAATAAATAAGCAGGATATATGAAAACATCGCTTTCAAAGATATGCAGAGGCTCTATTATAGTTTTTAGTTTAAAATCAACATCAGTTTGCGACAACATCAGTGTCAATTGAAAAAGGAATAAATAAACGGAAAGCCACGAAGAGTTTTGTCTTTGATACAAACTTTAAAGAAATACAACTTTTGGACAATTTTAAATTTCTTACCGCTATTAGATTGATGACTCGTTAGGAGTGCTCATTAATCAGCTACTAATAGTCAGAATTGTTAACACATATCTTTTCATCTTATCTGCAAGTAGATCTGTTAGCTGTGGCAACGCACAATTGGGGCCTCCTGTTTCCTCTTCTCTGGAATCTAGTAGCCAACGAGCTACTACTAAATCTAGAAAGAAAGAGATGCACAATGATTGCCTACTCGGATGATGTGGCAATAGCTGTGTCTATCAGGAAAATAACTTAATACCCTTAAGGTACTTCGTATTACAAAATGGTCTCTCTGTACTGTCTATATGGGCCGCCAGATGTGGGTTCGGCTTGAACCCTTGAAAAACGCGAACTGGTAGTTTTCAGCAGGCAACACAAAGTTTCGCACATTGACCCTTCTAAACTAAATGGCATCAGTCTCAAGTTTTTATAATCAGCCAAGTACCTGGATCTAATTCTAGATAAGAATCTGAACTGCAGAGCCAACATCCGAAATCGCGTTAAGAAAGCTACCGTAGCCTTATAATATTGCAAAAACGCAATCGGAACAAAATTGTGGTATGCAACCACATATTTCCTTATGGCTTTAACTGTCTGTCATAAGATCCATACTACGTTATGGTATATTAGTCTGGTGGACGGCTTTAGAAACAGCCTCCAACCGCAACTTATTAGGTAAAGTTCAAAGATCAGCTTGCATATGCGTTGGCGGAGTTCTAAGAACAACGTTCTCCGCAGCCCTAGGTGGTATTATATGTACATCTAGTGACCCTCGAAATTTACGGCAAAAGACCGCGACCTGTGCAGCTGTGAGACTGAGAGCCTCGTAACAATGGACACCCACACATGGTGAAAACACAAAGATTCTGATTCACCTTACGATTACAGAAAACACCGACCACATCACACCGCAACTCAGTTTTGAGCATAACTTCAGGACATCCATTCCCATTCGCCTTGAATGGGAGTCGGAAACAATCTGAACCAATAACTCGATTCGCATCTGTACCGAAAAATGTTGATCAAAAAGTAAAAATGATCGTGACCTCGGAGTCGTCAGAAAATTTTAAATTTTTGAAAAAATTATCGTGACACCGAGATCGTTCAAGAATTTGAATTTTTTAAATATCTTGATCACAAAGTGAACTTTCTCATGACTCCGGCGGTTGTCAAAATTTCGAAAATCTTAAAAATTTTGATCAAAAAGTAAAAATTCTCTTGACCCCGAGATCGTTAGAAAATTTAATTTTGGGATTGTTAAATATTTTAAAAATCTTTAAAATTTTGATTTTGGTCGTCAGAAGTTTTTATTTTTTTTTTTAATTTTGATCAAATATTTAAATTTTTCATTTTTCATTTTTTAAGGTGTTGTCAAAAATTTGAAATACTTAAAAATGTTGATAAAAAACTAAAAATTATCGCGACCCGCGGTCATTAGAAAATTTTTATTTTTTTTTTAAATGTTGATCAAAAATTGTTGTTTTTTATGACCTCGAAGTCGTAAGGAATTTTAAAAAATCCTAAAAGTTTATATCAACACTTAAAATTATGGTGACCCCGGGTTCGTCAGAAAATTTGAATTTCTCTTAAAATTTTAATCAAACATTTTTATTACTGCTGGTTAAAAATTTCGAAAATAATAAAAATTTTGATCAAAAACTAAAAATTATTGTGACTCCGGTGTTGCCAGAAACCGAAATCTTGGGCAACTTTGAGCCATTTTATGAATAAGGCTTTATTCAACTCTATACAGAAGCTGATTAAATTCCAAGAAATTGGATAACTAACAACCGTTTACAGGTATTTTGATGACTTGCAATGGAATAGGCTCTTGCTCTATTCCCTGTAAATTGAAACAACTTGTTAAAAGTTATGCAGGTATTTTTATGTTACTCAACATTCATTTTTTACCGAAAAAGTATCATAGAATGATGTTTTCAAATATTTAAATCCACAAGCCAAGCTTACTAACTAGCTCGAGCAATCATCCACAGTAACTATTTCGTGAGTTTGTAATGGCATGCAAACTCGAACTTAAAAAAAATTTCAGATTGCTTTTTAAAACCCCATTTTGCATGCACAGTCACAAAAACACAAAAACGACCAACAAAAATTCTCGTTATGCATACCACCGAACTCCCAACAATCACTTCAAATTTGCATCTTCTCATCACCAACATCTGTCTTCGTCCTTGAATTTTTTGAATTTCCATAAGAATTGGGAAATACTATAATTAAATTTAAAGGAGCAAAGAAGGACGAGCCAACAAAAAAGCCAGTCCGAAAATCAGAACTCAAATCACATCGTATTTCTTTTGAATTTATAAAGAACGACGATAGTTGAAAAGTTGCTCCTGTCTACGAGTACCTTACCATCGCCCTAACGTGGCTCTACAATCGATTCATTTATTATTTTCATTGAATGATAAACGGAATGGAAAACGGAACAAAAAAATTCCTGCAGAATGGAGCAGTTCAAAAAACGGTCCCTGACATAAAATAAATGTCAAGAAATGTATTTACAAAAAAAAAAATCACGCGGTGACATTAAAAATAAGACGATTGCCACCACCAAAAAGGAGGTACCAATAAAATGGTCATGCCTCATCAGAAGACGTTCCGGGTCGCCACTGCTAGTCAAACCAAAATAATTGAAATAGCGACACAGTCATTTCGGTCCCCTTTAGAAACTCTTGGTTCTCTGATTCCACCCCTCGTAAGTTGTCGTCGAAGTTTCTCAGTTCTCCCATCGATCGTCGAGACATGGGTCATCGTACAGACAGTAAGGGTGACGACACCGTATACCTAGCCATCTATGGAGCACTTCGGTGCTGATTTTTATTTCCCAAGTAACTTGATAAGTTCACTATCTGCACTATCGATGATTCCTGTCATATACTATACCCTTCGATATAAATTATTTGAACGTCGGAGTATATTTTTTTTCAGCTCGTAAAAAAAATTCTATCAGACAGTGGGGTCGGTTTTTGAGTTTAGAACGATTGTAAAGCTCAATTTATCGTTATAATTCCAAGACATCTAGGGAACGTTTCTATGGACAATAAACCCCCAAGTTGGACGAGGGATGCTGAACGAGTGAAGTGTACTAGCTACTTGAAGACTAATACTGGGCAATGACAGAATGGGTGAATTTTTTGTAAATATGATTAAAGGTGCAAAGACAGATCAGCAGTGGTAGCATACAAATCATTCATTTTCCATTCGTTTTATTAAAGGGCGTCCCATAATACACCCAAAATTTAAATTTTGCGCCATTCAAAAGTACTGACAGTACGGGGTTAATAAAAATGGAACGATATTTGAAACAACAACGCATATTCATTGTTGAGCAATATTTTTAAAATAATAAAGGTTTGTCAGCTTATATCCGCATTACAATATATGATCGTCATAGTCATTCAAAACCATCAACTGTGAGAACGGTTGGATGGTTGCAGTGCAATTCCTTAATTAATTCCTAAAAGAAACTAAATAGCCCCCACTGGACTTATTTACTTTCCGAAATGGAAATAAGATCATATTGGATATAAGGCACAATAAAGCATTAACACCCACAGATGTTATTGCCATTTGAAATTGGAATTCTATTCAAGTTTGGTGTATGCAAAGATTGAAAGTGAGTAGGGCGGCATGCTATTCCGGTGCAACCCATTGCATGGGCACATAAGATCCGTAATGTCTGCCGTAATATGTGAATACCTTAAACCGTTTTCCAACAACCTGACCGGCCCTTGTCAGTGGGCTTTATGACAAGGAAAATCCATATCTGATCAAATCTTCACACTTCGGCAGATCCTGGAAAAAAACCCAAGATGTCCGAATTTACCCACCACATATATATCGATTTCAAAGCCGCATACGACAGCATTTATAGAGACAAACTACACAGAGCCATGTCAAGTTTTGGTATAATTGCCAAACTCATCCGTTTGTGTAGGATGACGATGGAGAATTCTCACTGATCCATCAGGGTCGGAAACGACTTCACCAACACATTCGTTACCAAACAACGATTTAAACAAAGCTATGCGCTGTCATGTGTCTTCTTCAATTTGATTCTAGAGCGGGTTGTGTTAAACTCCCGAGCCAACACCAGAGGCACATTTTTGCAAAAATCGGTCCAACTAATAGCATACGCCGACGATTTTGATATTATTGGTAGAACGCAACGTGATGTGATAGCCACGTTTGCTAGTATAGCAGTAAATGAGGGCAAGACTGAGTATATGCTGTCAAAACGAAAGGACGCACAACATCGGCGAATCGGACAGAACGTCACCATTGACAGATATAACTTTAAGGTAGTACGGGACTTTGTCTATCTCGGCTGCGCTATTAACTCTGACAACAACATGTCGTCAGAAATTAAACGAAGAATTATTCTTGCCAACCGCTGTTTCTTCGGGCTAAGAAGGCAATTCAGTAGTAAAGCACTCACTCGAACTACTAAACAGATCCGATTTAAAACCCTGATCACCCCAGTCCTGCTCTAGGGCACTGAAGCTTGAACCATATCAAAAGCAAATGAAGAAATCCTTGGTCGATTTGAGAGGAAAATTCTTCGAAAAATCTTCAGTCCCGTTTGCGTTGACGGTTTATTTAGACGAAGATTTAATCAAGAACCATACGAGCGGTACAATGACATGGCCATAGTGAAAAAACTGAGCATTGGACGTTTAAGATGGCTAGCGTATGGACACCAACACTCCGGCTCGCAGAGTCTTCGATTCCCAGCCAGACGTCGGACTCAGTGCCGGAAGACCTGATCTTAAGTGGCGCGAACAAGTAGTAACCGACTTCAACCAACTTGGAGTGCGCAACTGGAGGCTGTTAGCTAAGGACCGGGCTAATTGGAGAGACAAGTTGGTTCAGACCCCGGTTCATTCCAGACCGGGAAAGTGTTTGGAGTGTGCAGGGCCTGGTTTCAACGGGAAAAGTGTTTGGAGTGTGTAGGGTCCGGTTTAGTACTCGGGCTTATTACTGAAATTGAACACACACGTCTGTGAATCGTACATCACAGTACACAGGTCAGCTACTATCATCAATCAATTTCTTCGAATTGAATTATTTGATAGTGACAGACCTCACTGTTTACTACTAAAAAAACAGTTCTCGACTAAAAAAGGATATTAAAATATCTTCAACGCAATTCAGATGGAACTCTTTGCGGGAAGAGGATGAACATCGGAAGCAACAAGCTCCACTCCAACGTTTGCCTGATGCCAATGTTCGATTGAATCTGCGAAACTTACTTTCCGTGTTGCTCGTTTGTGTGCCATAAGTCCACGGAACGTCCTCCCAGACCGACTCTTTACAAGTGTGAGACTTACATGATTGTTGGTACAACAAGGTGAGTTACATGTCAAAAGCAATAAACACCACCGCCTTAAACAAAAACCGCCTCAATATTCCCTCCAAATAATTTTCAATAAAATTCCTTGTTCACCATACACTAGCAGGATCAAGAAGGGTAGCCATTCCTTTAATTAACAACTACTAGCAGAGCAATTGCTTTGCGCAAAACTTCGACAGTGTAAATTTTGTGGACTGCATAATGTCGGCTTAATGAGTTTGCACAATCACCGCTACTTCCTTTGCGCAACCCCCGTGACGGTCGTCTATCTGCATATACAATGCATACAGAAGGACATTGCCAAATTGGCAAACGGCATCGGAGTCTAATTCCAATATGTGCTAAAGGGTTATGTGAGCAACATATCTTAGTGTGCCCTACGTATGAAAGGTAGATGCTTTCAGATAGCCAAGATATTAAGAGCAACCTACATCGTCCTCTATATGTCAAGACCTACAGAGGACAGAAAACGTAAGAAAGAGACGGAGACATGCAGGACGTACGTTTCCGTTGAAAAGAAACTATTCAGGCAGTGTGACTGCTGGACTTCGGTGCACCTTAGGGCAGCTCATATATCTGTCTATTGTATCTGATGCCAAGGTGAAATGTATCCCTCATTCTCATTCAGTATCTAACCTGATCTGATGCTCACCAAAGGCTTGAAAGGAGGGACAGAAGACAGATCCTGACTGAATTTTATCACCTCGACTGTGTATGTGCAGCTTTGAACATTAGGCACACGTCCATATACCATTATTATGCATTTCATATCGCAACGGCCGGCGTACCCATCTCATCCTACATTAGTTGGCTTTCTATGGGCAGATAGATGGCGGCCAAGAGATGTCATGAATGTCCTTTGCTCGACGACGATAGATATGCAAATGCCGCTGTTTGCGGAGTATATGTATATCTAGATCCTGTAGATAGACTGAGGTACACCCATTTATGTACACAGATTGGGTTGGGTGGTAGATTTTGGTCGACCGTTAGTGGTGGTGATTATCCGAGGACGAGATAGTAAATTGGATTTGTGGTTTAACATGAAATTTAAGTGCCGATTTCTAAGTGTTGTCGGTCAGACGACAATGAATCCTGTTTATTGGACGAAAGTTGAAAGTGTAACGGATTAGATTAACTTCAGTTTAGAAGCTAAGCATTGAAGAAGGATGATTGTACTCGTTTATTCATACTTTTTCATTAAAAGGGTTTTAATCGTATGGTATTAGGGTTTAAGTTGTTGTTTTTTATGGCAAGTGGGATTTTATAGACAGATGGTATCATTGTACTGCTTACCAAGTTACAATTTAGTTATATTGTGCATTCGATGTAAGGAAGCTGAATTATTGGACAAAAAGGATGTTGTCATGATGTGAAGTCAACTAAAATTAAGAGCTAGTTCAAGAACTCGTGTTCGTGCTGCAGGTGAAGACGAGAGCTGCCGTTACGCTCTATAGTGAGAGAAGAAGGGAAGAACACCCTCTTTTCAGAAAAAAACGAAAAAAGAGCAAGAAAAGCGCGCGATCGAGGCTATAGCGCGGTGCCATTCCAGGAACGATGTTCGCAAGTTTTACCAAGGTGTAAAACGTCAAAACCAAGAATGCAAGGCTCGAACAGAATCCTGTCTAGATGAACAAGGATATATCGTAGTTGAGATACAGTCGATACTGAACATCGTTTGCCGGATCCGCAAAAACTCTCTAAACTGCGTTAACTGCAGAGGTATAAGTCTCCTCAACATCGCCTACAAGATCATATCTGCCGTAATATGTGAACGCCTGAAACCGTTTGCCAACAACCTGATCGGCCTTTATTAGTATGGTTGTAGGCCAGGAAAGTCCACAACCGATCATTTTTTCACACTTCGGCAGATCTTGAAAAAAAAGCAGGAATACCAAATCGATACCCACCACCTATTCATTGATTTCAAAGCCGCATTTGACAGCATTTATAGAGACGAACTATACAGAGCCATATCTAGTATTCGTATACCGCCCAAACTCGTCCGTTTATATAGGATGACAATGGAGAATTCCCACTGCTCCATCAGGGTCGGAAATGACCTCACCGACACGTTCGATACCAAAAAATGATTAAGGCTAGGCGATACGCTGTCATGTGACTTCTTCAATTTGATTCTTGAGAGGATTGTGGAAAACTCACTAGCCAACAACACAGTTTTCCAAAAATTGGTGCAACTACTAGCATACGGGATGTCATAGCCACGTTTGCTAGTATAGAGGAGGAAGCGACAAAAATGGGTTTAGCAGTAATTTGAGGGCAAGACGAAGTATATGCCGTCAACACGAAAGGACACACAAAATCGACGAATTGGACCCTACGCCACCATTGACAGATATAACTTTGAGGTAGTACGGGTCTTTGTCTACCTCGGCTCCGCGGTTAACTCTGATAACAATATCTCGTCAGAAATTAACCGAAGAATTACTCTTGTCAACGACTGTTTCTTCGGGCTGAGAAGGCAATTCAGTAGTAAAGACCTCAGTCGGACTACAAAGGAGATCCTATACAAGACCCTCATCATCCCAGTCCTGCTCTATGGCGCTGAAGCATGGACCGTATCAAAAGCAGATAAAGAAAGACCTTAGTCGATTCGAGGGGAAAATTCTTTGAAAAATCTTCGGTCCCATTTGCGTTGACGGGCTAGGGAGACGATGACTCAACCAAGAGCTATACGAGCTGTACAGCGACATGCCCCTTGTCAAAAAAAACTCCGCATAGGACGTTTAGATGGCTAGGACATATAGAACGAATGGACACCAATAATCCGGCTAACAGACTCTTCGGTTCCCAGACAGACGTCGGACGCAGCAGAGGAACCCCTCGCCTTAGGGTAAAACCTGGTAATACCGGTCATTTTAAGAAAATCTCAAATAAAACTAAAAGTTATGTTCAAATAATATTTTTAATTCATTTTATATTTATTTTACTTATATTTTTATTATTATAAACATTAACAAAGGGAAATAAACCGGACGGAAAAAAGTTATAAACGAAAAATCAAACGCCTGAAATGACCGGGATTGGAGGAATGGTTAGGTAACCCCGGTCACCCATTTTGGTAATGGCGGTCACTTTTTTTATACACATAAATCACATGTGTAGCCAGACGGACTGTCCCAACCTGAGCATTCAGCGTGAACCCAGACTGCACAGCGTGTACACCTGTACCACATCTCATTGTTGCGCCCAAATTCTCCACAAATGAAGCATTTGTTGCTTCAATCTTCTATGGTGTCGTCGGAATTATCATCAACAAGCATTTCAGCGCTAAAATCGGACTCGGATGTAGAATCTTGTAGAATCTTCTTCGTCACCTTCCGAATAGATTTTGGTTTGTTTTTAGACACTGGTAATATCTTTTTGTTCTTCTTGTTCTTCTTGGCTTCTCTTTTCAGTTCTTTTTCTTCCAAATTTTGCTTCAAAGGGGTCGATGTTAACAGAGTAGCGTGTTGTTTATCCCTTCACTTCCTTGTCTGATTAGCAACAATTTTTTTTGGCACTGGAAGAAGATTTTTAATGCTTTCATTCAAGGCAGCAAATGAAGTTGATGGGGCTGAGATGGTTAAATTGTCTGAGGATTGCAAAATTGGGACTAGAGTTTGTTCTTCATCCGATTTTTCTGTTTCCTTTAGCAACGCTTCAGATGGAAGGAAGTCTTGTTCAGAAAAGACGCCTGGATTGATCGGGAAAATTCCTGTTGCTTTGAACCCAGATTCTCCTTTCGCAACAGACGCAACGCTTGCAAAAGCTTTTCGAAAAAGAGAGGCGAAATCCTGTGGTGTTATTTTTTGTCCAAGATAAGACTTCATGTGCAAATTGCATTCGTTTCTATACGCTGCTTTTAGTGGACCATAAAAAACAACGTCCAGTGGCTGCATCCTGTGGGAGCTATGTGGTGGAATTGATAGCATAACAATATGGTTTTTGCGACAGTATTCGTATGATTGATGCGTTATGTGGCTAGAATGGTTGTCCAGAATTAGGAGAACTTTCTCAAAGTTTGTTGGTTTAGCATGGATGACGAAGTGCTTTAGCCAATCAACAAATAGATCTTCTGTTATCCACCCGTTCTTCGAGCATTTATAGAGTGCTCCATGTGGCCCATCATGTTCAAGGCTTGGAGAGTGCCTTGCACGGGGAAAAATGAACATTGGTGGAATAAAACCCCCCGCAGCACTCATAGCACATAATGCTGTTATATTGCGCCCTCTCTCCCAGCTGGTTATAGATCCGACTCTTTTTTGACCAGTTTCTGCAAGAACTTTTCCAGGATCCTGGACGGTGGAAAACCCAGTTTCATCCGCGTTATTAATGTTTCTCGGTTGAAATTTATGTTTCTCCATCACATCCTGCAGCAACTGGTAGAATAACTCTACTTCTTTTCGATTAAATTCAGTGGCTCTGCTGAGGCTAGTTCCTTCGGCTTTCCGAATGGATATTTTATTTCTTTTTTTGAAGCCTTCAAGCCATTCCTTCCCAGCAACTTTGGAGGACTTATTAAAGTTGTTAACAATGCCATTTTTTTCCGCGTATTCGAAAGCTACCTGTCTCACTTGATACGATGTGCACCCATAAAAAATTTTGGCGAGATATTTGATCTGTGTTGCAATCTCATTTTCCTGGTTTTTATTGAAAACCGTGTTTCGTCCCAGAGATGGCTTACAGATTTTTTTTTTTTAGGCGTTCTTGCAGTGTTGAAAATGGTATTTCAACTGATTTAGCTGCGGCGCGAACTGAAATATCTTTTTCAATTAGTTTTTTGGCTTCGTTAATAGCCTCCTCCGACCACGAACCTCTACAAGTCGTTCTTGACTTAGGCTTACCCATTACCCATATGGAAGCGCTTAGCAAAAAAAAAGGACAGTGAAATTTTAACTTGAGCAATTCAATGTAAAACCGATTCAAAATATTAGTAAAATACATCACAAAGTATGTAAAATATCACTGTATTTATAACAAATAAGGAAAAGTACTTACCCTCTATTTACTGATCAGCTTTTCTTATAACAAATTGAACAAAAACACTAAAAGATCTGTCACTGCCAAAGACCATAAGAAAACTAAACAGTGGACAGTGTGGTATAAAACGAATTTTATTGAGCACTAACACATACAAAGAGTTGGTGAATAAATGGTCCCGTTCTCGAGCAACAAGGGTGACCGGTATTACCGACTGACCGGCATTACCCAATTTTACCCTAAGTGGCGCGCACAAGTAAAAACCGACCTCAGCCAACTTGGAGTGCGGAACTGAAGGCAGTTAGCTAAGGATCGGGCTAATTGGTTAGGCATGTTGGTTGAACCCCAGGTTCATTCCGGTCTGTAGCGCCACTTAAGTAAGTAAGTAAATAAGTAGAAGCTTGACCGTGTCAGAACGAGTGATGAAATCCCTGGTCGTTCGAATTGACAAATACTTCGGAAAAGGAGGGCCATGATGAGAACGGACTGTAGCCCCTCATATTTAAGTGAGCATCAAACAATCGATGTCAAACACACTTTATTATTTTCTTTGCTTTACCGATACACAACAAATAGTTACATTTGCATCACCCTGTATAAAAACTGTTTACTTTAATTTTTAAATTTTCACCAGAAACCGTCAGTACCTACTTTTTAAAGTCATAAATTACATCGCAGAATATTATTATGACATTGATCCTGATATTCCAACATCCCCCTTAGGCTTCCCTTACCACAATATTAAGACTGTTCATTTATCATTTTCAGAACAAACCACAACCCGAGCCGCTTGACTGCATCTTCCGTCCAGTGTCCACACCAATCGAAAGCAATCACAGTCACTCGCATCCTAGCCAAAGTCAAGCGTCATCAATTTTAAATTAATCATACTCTTGAGGCTATATCAGCAACCTAACCTCCTCTTTAAATTTCCTGTTTCCTGAGAAATACGAATTCCTATCTAACCTCACTACATATACATATAATTAACGCATACCAAACACAAAGGGCCCATATCCAGGCAAGCGTGAATTTTCATAAAGACAAACCATTTTCCTTACAAAATGAACAATGAAAGGACGCAAGTTCAAGTATCCATACCAATGGTTTTGCCATACATATCCCGCACCAGAACCCCTAACAGCTTCTTGGTCCGCAACTACTGTCATACGAATCTAATTAACAAGAAAGAGGAGGGAAAACCCACAAAGTCACTTTAGGTGATTCCGCAAGGACTTAAATCGGGTACTATGGTGACGATGGTCACACACAAAATGTGTATTCCCAATTCGCCATGCTTAAGTAATTTCCCATTAATGTGGAGAATAGGTGTGCACGCGCCCGCAATAGAGGTGCTTTGCAGGATAAAGGAATCGCGGTTTCATTGCAAGCGGATTAGTGATGTCGCTAGCTGGGAGCAAAAGCTACTTAACTATTGTTACTCATAGCTCGTCTGTATGGAATCTAACCTCACGGGTTGCTGCACCAATTGTATGGAAATAGTAGCGCGGAGATAGAAAAACGCTTATACTTTCAACGGGATAATTATCCTCGGATTAGCATAATTACAGCGTTAATGGAAAACGTTTAGTGGTCCATTATGTCTCGGGAGATGAATAATTGTGCCAGGACCTCCGGATGTAGTAGGGAATAAAAATGCATGCTATAGATGGAGAGCATCCATTTTGCATTTTATCTTGAGACTTGCATGTGAAATGATGGAATGTAGAAACAGTTTAGCTTTGGAACTAGGTTACCCCATTAATACTATTGGGAGGGGTGTAGTATATTATAAAATGAGAAATCCTTTTCAGAAGCACAATTTATCTTTGCATAGAATATAAATAGCATACGGATGGATGCTGGCTTTATCTTGTCTGAGAGGGGGTTTTATATAGATGGTCGTCTGTAAGGAGTTTATACCTTTTAAACAGGTTCAGATTGTCCTTTCTTAACTGAGATTTCATAGAAAAATTAAGTTTAAGGGTTTGTTTTGCTTTCTATTTTCTGAGGTTAGCCTTAACCCATAATGCTTAAAAAACTTCCAATAGGTGAAGCTACCAGAAGTATGTTGGTTGGGAATACGTCTTTTGGAGATTTTTTTTTCTATTGTTTGTCTATCTTGCGAAAACAAGGCTTTTGCTGTTGCTGTTTTCATATCGTTAATAGTCAAGGAGATTATATGAAACCCTTGAGCTCTCACCTAACTGATGCCTTCCAACTTCGACTCTTACCCTTCTCGTGGCGATCGCTGAGTACTTACTACACTGACAGTAGATAGAGAGGAATATAAGAAGTGCCATCACACCAAAGCACATTTTCCTTTTCCGAGATGGTGCCGGGACAATTTCCAAGTTGGATTCAAAGGTGAGTTCTACCAAAGAGAACAGAACTACATAGAGTGCGTATCTCATACAACGAATATTTGCTTTGTGGGGTACTGATATTGATACCCCAGTGTTCACATTGCTACCCCAGCATCAAACAATAGCCTTACCGACGCATACGATCTACGAAATTTCCCCTGCGCACTTACTGCCCGCGTCTGAAACGGCTAAAAACTTTTTAGCTGTGATGCGTGTTCTATGTAGTTCTATACTCTTTGGTTCTACAGTCCCAGTTAGGATGGACAAAGTGAACGACCTACATGAGCTGCTTCGATATTATTAAGAAATCTCTAGGGCTAGTCAGCCCTTTGGTGTGAGGGAAAATAAATGGAGGTGCTCAATCACAAAGAGGATACTGATGCTCCCATGACCAAGAAACATATTGAAAACGAAATGATTGTGCTTTGGATTAAATGCACAGAAGCAACAAAAAGCTGCGGAAAAGATTTAATTCACTGTTGATGAACATACCATACAAAAAGGGAAAACGACGTTTGGTGCAGCTGTTCAATTGGCGGAAGCCCTAAGCTGGTAACAAACAGACATCACCGCCATCCAGGAATTGCAAGGAGATGGGCCGCGCAAGACGAAAAAGATGAAAAAGTGTGACATCTACTGCATAGAGTAATATATTAAGCAAAAACAGCGAAGAGCAAAGCTAGGAAGAGGCTACAAACAATCTTTAGCAGTGTTGTCGGAAAATACAGCCTGCGCAACAACACATCTGACAACGAAATAAGGCTTATTGGCATCGGTGCGAAACGGAATGACATTATGGCCATCACAGGGTTTCTTCTAATAGATACCCATAAGGGTACATGGTGGTCTGTAGAACAACGAACGGTCAATCGAATTTACCACGATGCAATAGACATGAGGTTTACTTCCAGTATATGATGTTCGATCATTCCGAGGGGCTAACACCGGTTCTGACCACTACCTTGTTGCAGCCAAGGTTAGAATGCGGATATCCACCACGTCACAATAAACCAGAAATACTGTACAAAAATTCGATGTCGAAAGGCTGCAAACGCAAGAGACCGCCAACGTCTTCGCGCAACACCAATCCATACATCTCCTCACCATAGCCTACAAGATCCTATCTGCCATACAATATGGACGCCTGAAACCGTTTACCAATAACCTCATTGACCCTATTAGTGTGCTTTGAGGGCAGGAAAGTTCAAAACTGATCAAAACTTGACACTTCGATAGATCCTAGAAAACAACTCAAACGATTTTAAAGCCGAATACGACAGCATTTGTAGAAACGAACTATACCAAGCCATGTCTTGTGTTGGTGAACACGTCCGACTAAGCAGGATGACGATGGAGAATTCTCGCTGCTGCATAACGATTGGCTTGTGCAAAACTTCCAAACCAACACCAGAGGCAAAATCTTCCATAAATCGGTGCAACTACTAGCATACACCGATGACAATGTCAATGAAGCAAGTCCCAAGAATATGTGGTGGACAGGCAACCACAACGAATCGGACAAAACGTCACCATCGACAGGTGGAAGTATGGTAGTATGGGATTTCGACCACGGCAACATTCCGCAGTTATTGCTGAGAACGGCCTTTCGACAGAAATCAAACTTTTTTCGGTCACTGTTATTTCGGTCTAGTAAGGCAATTCAGAGGCAATGTATAGGTTAGATGAGGTTGCAGAAGCTGCACGCGATGCGCGTTCACACTTAGGCCATACGGGTCCTTTGTGGTACCACGAAGATATGTCGACTTCCCTATTTTCTTTCTACTAACTTACTAAAGTGGCGCTATAGTCCGAAATGAACCTGGGCTTCAACCAACATAAATCTCCAATTAGCCCGGTCCTTAGCTAATTGCTTGCAGTTGCGCGCTCCACTTAAGGCGAGGTTTTCCTCTACTGCGTCCGACGTCTCTTGCAATCGAAGATTCTGCAAGTCGGAGTATTGGTGTTCATTCGTTCTACGTTTCCTAGCCTTCTTAAATGTCCAATGCGGAGTTTTTTGACCAGGGGTATGTCACTGTACAGCTCGTATAGTTCCTGGTTGAATCTTTGTCTCCACAGCCCGTCAACGCCAACGGAACCGAAGACTTTTCGAAAACTTGTTCTCTCAAGTCGACCAAGGATACTTTTGAAACGGTCCATGCTTCAGCGCCGAAGAGCAGGACTGGGATGATCAGGGTCTTATTTAGGATCTCCTTAGTAGTTCGAGTGAAGGCTTTACTACTGAATTGCCTTCTTAGCCCGAAGAAACAGCGGTTGGAAAGTGTAATTCTTTGTTTGATTTCTGACGAGATGTCGTTTTCAGAGTTTATAGCGGAGCCGAGATAAACAAAGTCACGTACTACCTCAAAGTTATATCTGTCAATGGTGACGTTCTATCCAATTCGTCGATGTTGTGTGTCCTTTCGTGTTGACAGCATATACTCCGTCTTGGCCTCATTTACTGCTAAACCCATTTCTGCCGTTTCTTTCTCTATACTAGCCAACGTGGCACGTTAAGTCCTACCAATGATGTCAATATCGTCGGCGTATACAAGTTGTTGCACCGATTTTTGAAAATTTGGGCCTCTGGTGTTGGCTCGAGAGTTTTGCACAATCCAAGAATCAAAATGTAGAAGTCACGTGACAAGCCTAAATCCTCTTTTGGTATGGAATTTGTCGGTGAGGTCGTTTTCGACCCTGATGGAGCAGCGAGAATTCTCCATCGTCATCCTACACAAACGGACGAGCATGGGCGTTATACTCAAACTAGACATGGCTCTGTATAGTTCGTCTCTATAAATGCTGTCGAATGCGGCTTTCTATGAATAGGTGGTGGGTATCGATTTGGACTTCTTGGGTTTTTTCCAGGATCTGCCGAAGCGTGAGAACTGGGCTAAAACCACGCTGATAAGAGCCGATCAGGTTGTTGGTAATTGGTTTCAGGCGCATATGTCGGCATTTTATATCCAACCAAGGGTATCTTATTGGTTGGCTAGAGAAAAATATTCGTATATTCAGTCGCCTAATTGAAATGTTCAGAGCTTACTACGTAGCGTAGGAGGGTTCTTACAATAATATTAGCCAGCACACCTAGATTATCAAAGAAATAGTTTCCCAGATAAAGTTTTCTTTTGTCGGAGAGAGTTGTTCAAGATAATGTGCTGCTTCATCATTCAAGCAGCTTTTACAGAAGTCATTGCTGGAGAGGATTAGTCTTTTCGAGTGTAGGCCTGTCGGCAGCATCCTGTAAGGTCACTAATTACGGTGTAGATGTTTTATTTTTTCTGGTTAAAGTTTGGCCAAAGTTGCCTAGATATTTGGCAGGTTGTGCCGTTTATCCATCTGCGGCTTGCTTTCTTGATCGCATCTAGTTTATATTCGGCTAGGGGGCATACCTAGCATATCTACTGACGGTAGACAAGGTGACAAAGGTGATGCCATATCCAGCGAGCTCATCTGCCTTGCAATATTTTTGTATGTCTCTTTGGCCCGGTACCAAAGTAAATGCTAAAATTCTTTCCCATCTCGTTAAGAGATATTCGTCATTCATGGGCTGTTTTCGGATTGAATGAGATGGCTTCCAGGGATTTGATTGTCGCCTGGCTGTCGCTGAAGTTGCGTATATACTTCGTGGATATAACATTCCTTTTCAGCCAGGACAAGGCTTCTTTGATTTCCATGATTTCCGCCTGGAAAACGCTACAATGATCGGGAAGGCGAAAGGATACGCTTATGCTAAGGATCTCCGAGAAAACAACTCCACCCACTCCAAATGCAGACCCACCCGTGGAGATGTGAAACGACTTATTGGTTCCGATCGAATCCGACTCGCTGTCAAGGCGACTTTGAATGGTTTTCCTGAAGTGATAGTTAGAACTGAGTTGGGTGGTGATGTGATCGGTATTTCCTGTGCTATTAGGGTGATTCAGTATCTTTGTGTGTTCAGTATCTTTGTGTGTCCATTGTGAAGACGCTCTCATTCACATTGCTGCACAAGCTGCGATCTGTTTGCCGTAGATATCTAGAGGAACTAGATGTAGAATGTCGTCTCGGACTGCCGAGGTGGTTGTTCTCTGCTAATGCATGTACAAGGTGGCGCAAAAATAACCCTCCGATGTTTTTTGGCTCTAATTTAAAAAAAAAATGAATAACTTTGATTCTTCTTGTGGATTATTTTTATTTGGTCTTTTAATTTTTTTTACATTAAGTCGAGAATATGATGTCATGTAAATGGCCGCCGCCATAGTTGATTGTCATTTGAGCCCTTTTATGGCATTTTCCATCACTTTGGCCAAAACTTCCGGCGATAGGTCCTCACATTCTTGACGGATATTGTCTTTAGGAGCTGCAAGAGTCTGAGGTTTGTTGACATAAACCCGCGACTTCAAAAAGCCCCACAAAAAGAAGTCTGGAGCGGTCAAATCAGGCGATCCTGCTGGCCAGTTCAAATCGCCAAAACGGGAGATTAGGCGCCCGGGAAATGCATCCTTCAGCATATCGGTTGTGGCACGTGCAGTGTGTGCCGTTGCACCGTCCTGTTGGAACCACATGTTTTCCAATCCCAATTCATCAAGTTGCGGCAAAAAGAACTCGTTGATCATTGCTCTGTAGCGCTCACCATTCACAGTAACCGTTTGGCCCGCGACGTCTTCGAAGAAAAAAGGTCCGATGACTCCTCCAGCGAAAACAGCACACCATACAGTGACTTTGAGCGGGTGTAATGGCTCTCCGTGGGTTACACGCGGATTTTCAGTGCCCCAGAAGTGTAAATTTTGCTTATTTACGTACCAGCTAAGATGGAAATGGGCCTCATCACTCATGATTATTTTTGATGAAAAATCATCTTCCTCTTGGTGGTGATTAAGGATGGCTTGAGCGTATGTTAGACGCGATTGGCGGTCAGCAGCTAACAGCTGATGCAGCGTCTGGACTTTGTACGGAAACATCTTCAAATCTCGTACCAAAATTTGCTGTAAAGACCGTCGACTGATACCCATTTGCGTGGCACGTCGTCTGGTCGATGTCGACGGCGTTTCCATGACATCTTCGGCTACAGCAGCAGTATTCTCTGCAGAACGGCTACTCCGGGGTCTGCCACGCCTGGCAGCAGCTCGTGTTGTGCCAGTCTCTTCGAGGCGAGCGGCTAAACGTCGCAGTGTTTAACCAGTAGGCGTTGGACGGCTAGGAAATCTGCGACGAAATTCACGTTGTGCCAATTTCCGCGTTCTGGAGCTGTATAGCGTAACATTGTTTATTAACGTGTATTTTACATGTGTTTACTACACAAATGTCACAACGGAACTGACATTAGGGGCCAATCGCAAAATTTATAGCATTTTCTGATAGGAGGATTACTTTTGCGCCACCTTGTATATACAAGCTGATTTTTGAACTTTACATAGTTGGTTGTAGTTGCGGCAGTGTATAGTATACTAATAAGGAGATCATACTATGAACCTTAATATACTAGTCCAGCATTTTGACGCTGGTGCATGGACCGTTTAAAAAGTTTGCTTGATTTGAACTGAAAATTGTTCTCGTGTTCATGTTCTCGTTTGATTTAACCACTCATCACAAATATGGAACTGATAACCTTCAGCTCAGCGGAGCGATGGTTAGTGCGATATACTGCCGCGCAGAAGGTCTGGGTTCGAATCCCAGCCGTAGCAACCCCTAAACGGGTTTTCACTGGCCCTCCTCTAATGATGATCTGATAAATCATCCGTTTAGTTTCAATTTTCAAGAAAAGCTTATCTCAAATTCGCCGTTTGAAGTCGGCATAAGTACATACGGCATAAGTACATAGTCATCGTGCAAGAAGTACATACGCACACATAAATGGCTGTGAGAAAACTTGTCCCTGGGTACTAACGAGCCTGTTGCGCCAAAAATGTTTATTTGTTTTTTCCTTAGCCTTCGGTTTGACATCAATCTACAGTCCCGCACACCGGCCTCTCATTCTTTTCCCGCCTACTTCCAATTTCTAACTATCAAAACACATTTTCCTTATAGGTCTTATAACATAAGGCCGTTTTGTCAATGCAGAGTTAACCCTTATTAAATCAGAGTTATACCAGCACATTTAATAAGGAATTTACACACCAACGTTTTTGGGCCCAGAATTAACTCATGTTTCTCGTTTAAACTCGATGTTAATCCTAAATGTAAGTGACTTGCAACTTAACCATAACTAGACTCAACTTCTCCATTTTATTCGAGGTTAATCGTGAAACTAAAATGCCCTCACTAAAATGCTCCCCCATAGTTTTGGAGAATAATTTTTGTAAAAAAAATGCATAAAACCCATTTAAAGGTGTGGAACTAACACCAGGCTGTCATCAATGCTATCGTCCCTCTCCCTATTAATAAAATTATCACAGCGTCGTCGCTCGTAATAATAATTTTATGCCTCCAACCTATAAACTCATTGATTTACCCATAAATGATCACCATGTCCACCCATATCCCCATCGTGTGGAGTCATGTTCGTTTAATCAAATATCCTTCCCTAACAACCTCATAATTTCCTCAATTGTTCCTATTTTCATCTTTTCTCCGTAATCCCTTTATCTGGGTCATATCGCACCGGCCCCCTCCTGTTGACTAATTTTATTTCAGTTTAAGGAACACACCTACACACACACACGTACATAGTACTCTTGTCATCGGACTCCTGCAGTGTCCGACAATATTAAACAAAAAGCACACACCGACTTGGAAAAAGAGCCAGAGGACAGATTAGACATCTATGCGGTCCGTCATGACAACTTGCATGGGATAAAGGATACACAACCAGCACAATCACATACAACAAGCAGAAAGAGATACTTTCATACCAAATGCAATATATATTGTGTGCATACAATTTGTTTACCATCGAGTCCTGGAGTTTCTGTCGTGTGCGATATTAGACACCCCATGAGGATACAAATGAACAAAAATTAATTAGATAATAAAACAGTTACTCTGCACGAATACACAAGCGACATCCGGTAAAAGGATACACGACACTGATCTAATGATACCAAAGTAAATGCTCATGATAACGATTATAAGAAACCGAATTTACCGTAATTGAAGGTTGCGTGCGGCGGCCATTATGGTTATAAAACAAGAAGACCATTTGAAGAGATTTTTAACGTCCACTATTGCTGGGTGTGATGGTTATTATCGCAGGAATGCGTGTCTTATCTTGAGACAATCAAAAGCCACTGGCCTCCAGCACCACCCCTTCGTAATGTCCTATCAAATAATCGACATCGTCGTCGTCGGAATACTGTCTTTCCGCCCCACGAATATAGAGTGGAGGTGTCTGGGATAAACGTTGTCTCAGCAGTGCTGCTAGCATTCGAATTAGTTTAATAGTTTGGATTTGGGTGGGTCAAAGGATGGGTAGGTGATTCGTCCTGGTGATGAATTTTTATGCCCCAAATCACTCAAAGCGCAGTGGGAAATTTGTTTGCTACCCATTTGTGTTGTTGTGGGTTTTGTGCGGTATTTTTTGTTTAACTGCCGTTGGCGGTCATAAAAAGGAGACAGGACCAGCCCCATACGTACGTAGACCGATATCCATTCATACAGTGGTAATAAAAAGTCACTCAGCTGTTTTATTGGTTATCCATAAGCTTACAACGATCTGTGGCCATGTCCTTTTCGAGACGAGCTACTAAAATCGAAATATTCATTTCATCCTCATGGATTTGGTTGTACATGGTGGGGGCGCGGTAATGGACCTAGTTACATGTAAAAATGAAAGATAGATGACAGTGTAGTTGTTATTGGTGGAGTGAGGTATGTTTGGTTTTATAACATTCTAATGTTTTATTGGTTTTTGGGATTTCTTTGTAGGATTTGTTATGGGGTTTCGGTACACAGGATCTTGTGTAGAAATATCACTCCAAGCGTCATTAATTACGAAAATCCACAATTTAAATGGAAAGCCAAAAACGAGAGACAAACAAGGACAACGATAAATGCGAGAGATGATGATTCACCAAACATGATTAAATGGACTGGATACATGCCAACTGAATAGTTAAATAGTTTCTCGTTCGTTTTTTTGTCGGTGTATATTTCACTTGAGCATGTCTGTGGGATTGATATGCCTGGCATTGGAGGGGCTATGTCTGTTCAATAAATTTGAATATCCGAATCATGTTTATTTTGATGATATGGCTATCCTTGAGATAGAAATACATGTGTAGACGTAATGGTATTTTGTCGGGCAATATTATCGGTCACATACAGTTCAATGTTAAAGCCAACTTATTGATTCAAGAGGAAGTTTGTGGATAGAGGTGAAATTGTGGTTGACTAAGCATTCAACATAAATTTCTGTTCTACTTTAGACGCAATAGATTTCGGTGTGAATTATTAGGAGACAGGTATTAGTCCTCTCGTTTGGTTTTCTCTCTGCAAGTCTTGTATTATATTGGTTATGTTGTTGGTGGTTTCATATATTACCTTCTGAAGATCATTGCAGTGCCTGTTTTCCTTTGTAAGGCTTTGCAGCTTTAAATAATATATTGCACTGCAGATTGACTTTAACATCACAATGACGACTGATTCTGCAATCTTGGACATTGGACATCACAGTACTTCGCACATGAATGCAACGAACTACAGACACGTAACAGCACTGGCGACTGAGGCCATCGGCTGGGACGGAATTATGTGAGGTAAAAAAATTCATCACAGTGCTCTCTGCTTTTCCCTTCTTTAATGTTCGACATCAGTTTGTCTGTATACCATTCATTTGAATTAGCGTTCTATCATCTTTGCCATTCTATTGAAGCGATCTTGAACTAACCTGTGATTTTTTTTAATTTATAATAAAAATGGCTGCAGTGGTCTAGTTGCAAGTGCGTTACCAAGACTACCAAGAAAGTGACTCCTCAGTCATTGTCACTGCTAAGCCTATCGCGAAATGCTGACAGCCATCCAAGAGTAATACTGATATGAGAAGCTTTCAAATTTGGTTTTCGGATTGGGCGTTAAACAAAATGTCCTCTTCTTTTTGGCAAATATAATAACTTCGCATGGTAATTGGGTAGACTCTGAATGGCGTTTACTTGGCAATCCCCAGAGGTTGTGACTCTTACACATCAAGTGCTTATTTTTAACCCGCAAGTGGTAACCATCGGGTACTGGTCTCATCCAACCGGATTTGACTTGCTATATAATATGTGCGAGTGTTGATAACAAGACAAAAAATATCAACAATGTTAACAGCCAGGTCAGAATGGCACGGAATGAATACCTGGCCTGCTGTCCAAGGCAAACCTGCTTCGACATACTCGGACAACCGGTTGTCTAGGAATTTCAAGGGTAAGTCAGGCTCTGATAATGATGGCCCCGTTTCGTAAGGGCATCTAATAAATTGAAACTGGCCCTCCAGGTTGGGGGTTGTGCTTTGGGTTAAACCCACCCATGGAAAAAATGTTGGTTATTTATATTGTTGGCTTTTTTTGGTCGATGGTTTTGTCATGCAAATAAAACAAGTTTATTCCATTATTTCCTCCCACGTTTCTGTGGTTATTTTTAACCTTTCCGATCCCTGATCGTTTATTGAATTATCTTGCTAACGACATTTGGATACAAACACAATTTAAAATTAAATTAAATCAACAAATGATTAAACAATTAAAACTCGCAATTAGACACAATAAAATATAAAAATATATTTTATTGTTGACGACCCTGCTAAAAGACAAAAGGACAACGACGTTCGTATCTGCACCTTGAATGTAAGAACATTAAACAGGAGTGGTGTAAGCGAACAAAATAAGACATTACTCCCATCGAGGATATACTATGGGATGGTCAGGACAAAAGAAGATGAAAAGCTGTGACATCTACTAAGGACCGTGTTATGGTGAGCAGAAACAGCAACTTTTCGGATTTTTTGTAAGTAATTATGCACGAAGTCTTAAGTTTTCAAGACATTAGCGAACGCATTGTAACAATCCGCATCAACGCCGAATTCGCAAACATAAGCCTTATATGCACTCACGCCCCGACCGACGGGCGAAACCTATGAGCGATTACCGAAGTACGATCGTAAAATCGAGGAGAAGACATCTTTAGCAGTATTGTAGGAAAACATAGCCCACACGACAACACGCCTGGTGAAGGACATAGGCTTATTGACTTCGCTACGGAACGAAATGCCACTATAGCCAGAACACGATTTCCTCACCTCAATATCCATATGGGGACATGGCGGTCTACAGATGAGCGATAATCAAGAGGCACGCATTTAGTATTTTGGATGTCTGAACATTCCGAGGACTCAAACCATTACCTCGTTGCAGCCAAGCTAAGAATGCCGATAGGTTTCTTGCTCTCACCAGCAAGAAAACCTTGGTTTGGTGAGGAATGCCGACAGATGCTTTCAGCCAAGAACGAGGCCTATAAGAATAAGTGAAGACGAGAGCTGACATTGAGCTCTATAGGCAAAGCAAAAGGCAATGACACCGGTACACATTGGTAAGATTATATTGTGTGATCAATTTTTATAACTTTAGTCTGCGAACGCGTTCCTTTACCAACAGGAAGGGCTGCTACACAGATAGCTTTCAAAAATAGAAACATCAAAAAATCATTGAGAATAACCTGAGGAGCAATAAGAAGGATTGGATAAACTCCACTTTGTTTCCAGAATGGCTAACCATTTTTGACAAAAAAAATGAAAAAGCTTAATCGAAAGGTTCTCCTTTTTGCAGGCAATGCGCCATCACATCTTGTACGGTACAAATAAAACTTCGCATTTACAGCCGCTTGATAAAGGCATCATAAAAAGTTTGAAGTCCCATTATTGAAAATACCTTATGTAGCACTTGATTTTATGCATGGACAAGGCCAATCACATATCGGAGTTACCAGCTAAAGTTAATGTGTTAGACGCTCGCAGCTGGCGAAGAAAGGCATGGGAAGACGTTACTCGAATAATAATTTCAAATTGCTTTAAAAAATGTGGGTTTTTCGAGGAAGATGGAAACAATGTGATTGATGAGCAGATAATACCTGAACCTGTGGTGCCGCAGAAGATTTATAGACTATGGGCGTTAAAATTGCGACTTCTAGCGACTATTCGGACGTTTCCAACAGACTATATAACACCTATACCAAGCTTCAAGAAAGGCTTCCACGTAGGAATTAAGAGAATTATTTAGACATTTCGACACGGTCGTCTACACTGATGGATCTAAGATGAACTGTGGTGTGGGGTTCGGAGTCTACTCGGAATCACTGAGTTTCATACCGCCGACCGGACTTTGCCAGCGTATTCTAGGTGAAACTATCAACTATCCGAGAGGCTTGTAAGAGACTGGGGAGGGAAACTACGGAAAAGAAAAAAACTGATGTTCTAATTAATAGTCAAGCGGCCATAAGGCCATCAAATTGGCTACCAAGTCCCCCATACTAGTACAGGAATGCCGGAACGAACTTGCCCACCTTGGCGAACGCTTCAGGGTCACACTTCTCTGGGTTCCAGGTAACAGTGACATTGAAGGAAACGAGCTTGCAGAAGAGCTGGCCAGGCAAGGCTCAGCTCTTCACGGCTCACTTCCGGCAAGAGTCCGTATCTCGTAACCGCTAAGTGCGGTTAAGGGACAAATACACTCTTACTTCCTGAAAAAGGCCGACTCCAAGTGTAGGAGGTTACCAAATTGCGTCATATCGAGGACGGTATGGCCCTCACAGACTTTTGAGAATGCGATGCACATTACATTGCATAGATCTAGTCTCACAGGTTGGATCTATAGACCGATCCTACATGAACTAGACGTCAACGCTCAGGGCGGACGAGAGCGTCTGCGGTTCAGTAGGAGTGTGTTCGATTGGGAACTTTATAACAGGAGAACCTGTAAAACAGTCGGTAGCTTGAATTAATTTCCATGCAGTTTCAATTAGTATGTGTTCCGGACATGTGAATTGGCCAGCAAGATCATGGCATATAACACGTTAGACTTTTTCCTTTGGGGCTATGTAAAGTCCAATGTTTTGTGGGTAAGCGAGCTGGAAAATGACCCGTTCTATTTGCGAGATACCGTCGAATATGCTCAAACGTGTCATCGATAATTGGAACGTCCCCATGGACGAGCTACGGCGCAGTCGCATCCAACGAAAGGGATTTTTTTTTAAAAGTTAATGTCAAGATTGGTTCGTTTCTTATTCTTATTTCATCTAGGTTTTCCCTTTGGTTTTTTCGTCCTCTCAGCCTTGAGGCAGCCCGCTTCTTAATGGGTACTCACATGTGCGGCGGTGAAATCTCCCTCAGTTCGTCCAGTGGTGTCAATATCGTTGACATGTTCTAGCAGACTTATAGACCACTGTCCTTCTGGTATGAGCAAAATTCCTTCAGTTACAATATTCAATAAACCACATCACAATCACACCCCTTATCATCTACCCCATCTCTTTAAAATGTTTATCTAATGTGCCAACCAAGTTTTCATGTCCTTGGAATAAACTTTTAAGTTAAACGATGATGATGAGTCCATCACATCTTCCTGCTGGATTTATTGATCTTGTTATGACTCACACAAACCACAGCCCGAAAACGACAAACTTGTTACCTCATTCCCATTTTGAATTGCACCCTCAAAGTTTCCAGTTATTCTGTGTGCGATAACACCTTTCTACACTACACCGGATATGTTTGCCTTCCGGAAGATATTCCCTCCGTTGATGGCCGATAAATACTTTGGCATATTAAAAGATAAAAAAAAATCACAATCAGTATCATCTTTTGATCGGTTCCAGGACGACAAACTGCCACGTTAAGAGCTCACTGGGGAAACTCATCAAAAAACAACAGCGAGCTAGTAAAACCATCGCCCCAAGGAAGTTTTCCGCTATAAAATATGAAAACTTTTACTTTCCCAGTTTTACGACTATGCGGACATGTACCGGTTTGCCACCGCACTACACTACTCTCGGCCCTGCGGTAAATGCGTTGAATAATAAACTCAAAGGATATTCATGAACTGTTCGCTCGATTATCATGTGCGTTTGTAGTTCATACTTCGGCGCTAGTGTGTGCGGTACACATGCATATTGTTGCCATTTCTCTATGAGGTCGTCGCCCATGAATGTGTACATTTACAGCTTTGTCCAGCTTCTCGTGTGTAAATTGATGGTTGGTCGTAAAACTGCGGTTGATAGTGCACCCCACCGCCATTCGGAACTCCAGATCGGAAGCTGAATCTAAAGTATGTTTCCCAACATGTGTTCACCTGCCATTGAAAACACAATTTTCCGCTTTGTGCTCATAATGTATACAAAGTAAGGTGGTCGGAGGACTTCTAAAGTACAAAATGAAAAAGGACAATGGATGATGGTGGGAGTGGTATCTGGGATGTGGCTGAGAATGAAATGCCATTAAATAAGTTGTGATGGAGAGAGATGGGAAGCGGAAAAAGTGAAGATGGTGCCTGAGTAGGTTACCCAAAAAACTTTAGGTATCCGTTTATGGGCACCATAGCTGCAATGGTTATGGGCTTCGATTCAATATTACCAAACGTGCGGAGGTAGGTGATAGTTGCCAGGAGATACGGTAGGCAATGTGGTTTCTCTTTTCCGTTTTGTTATTATTTTTTCATTGAGTGCGAAAGTTATTGGAAATTGTTCACGTTCGGCATTTGGTGCGGGACCGTTGAAGGGTGTCAAACTAATCAGTCGATTGAATGAGTTCGAAGGATTCAAATCAACGAATTCAATGTTCTTAATTTGGTTGAGGTGGAACTATGAAAGCGGATCTAATTTAAAGTTCTATGTCATGTTGGGAATGACAAGTTGGCTATAAATTTGCAAT
This sequence comes from Rhingia rostrata, assembly GCA_949824845.1. Taxonomy (NCBI): domain Eukaryota; kingdom Metazoa; phylum Arthropoda; class Insecta; order Diptera; family Syrphidae; genus Rhingia; species Rhingia rostrata. The sequence continues at coordinate 119,631,822 of OX463756.1, read as the reverse complement.
TGTAAATCGATTTTTATTAAATCAAGGTCGTCGATGGATTTTTCATGCTTAGGAGTTGGTGCAGTGCAATAATCCCCGCGAAATGAATCCCCATGGGGTTGAATTCCCCCATGGTGTTAAATAGCCCCTGTCTGGCTTATTTCCTTTTCGAAATAGAAATATGCCCCGGAACAAAAAGACATGAACACTCGCGGCTGTTATTGCCATTTGAAATTGGCATTCTATTCATGTTTTTGTGTATGCAACGTTTGAATAAGAGTAGGGAGCATGCTGTCCCCATGCTTGGGCTAACTGTTGGATTTGGGTTTGCGTGATATTTTGGATGTTCGCAAAGGAAATAAGCCCCATAAGCAAAAGACATTACCAGCAGCGAGACTTAGTAAAATTTCCTTTTTTCAGGAATTTAGCCCCATGGGTCTTAACTTAGCTGGGGTTATTGCACTGCACCTTGGACTATCACCACAATCAGAGTTGTTATATTGTGATTGCTCTTCGTGGTGTTCACAGGAAACTATGTGCTGATTCTTGTGTTCGTAGGCAAAGCTATGATATGAGAACGGTTTTGCGTTTCAGTTTTACAAAAGTGGGTTTAATTGTAAAAGCTTAATATCCTGGCATTTGCTGGTTTATAACCGGGTTTGGTGAATGTGGCCCAAAGATGTTTCTTTTGTCAGACAATGCGATTACAAGAAAGTAACGGGTGATTTTTAAGAGTTAAGTTTTTCACGTTGCCAGCACTGTTAGTAATGGGATGCAAACGTCATCTGTCAAAGTTAAAAGTTTTCAGTATACTCTGTCATTTAATCATGGAAAGACTTACAAACAAGCAGCGATTGCAAATTATTGAAATTTATTAACAAAATTCGTGCTCTGTGAAAAATGTGCATATAGGGGTAGTCATAATCGACCTGGTGAATCAACAATTCGTGCTGTTATCTCAAAATTTACTTTGTTTGAAGTTAAACCATCGACTCGCATGCACACCGAAGAGAACATTGCAGTCGTAGCGTTCAATGTTAATGAAGATCGTGAAATGTCAATTCATCACCGTTGTCAGCAATTGGGTATGTGTTACTAACTCAACATGGAAAATTTAAAATTTAAAATTTTACGTATCGATTTAGGTTTGAAAGCCTATAAAATTCAACTTTTGCAAGAAGCTGAATGACCTACCACAGCTCCATGAAAATCCGCTATTTCACGAGAAATTGCGTTCAGCGATGAGGCTAATTTCTGGATAACAGATACGTAAATTAGCAAACTGTCGCATCTGAGTGAGAACAGCCACATGGCATACAAGAATTACCGATTCATCCCGAAAAAATACAGTTTGGTGTGTTTTATGGGCCGGTGGCATCATCGGTCCTATTTTCTTCAAAGACGACCGTGGAAGAAACGTTACCCTCAACGGCGAACGAAATCGAGCCATGATACGCGACTTTTTTTTGCTCCAGTTGGCTGAGTTGAACTTCATTGATATGTGATTTCATCAACACGATGCCACATGCCACACAGCTGGTGAAACAAAGGAAATGTTGAAGAATGAATTTGGTGGGCAGCTTATCTCTCGAAATGGCCCTGTGAATTGGCTGCCAAGATTATGCGCTTTAATGCCTCTTGAATATTTCTTGTGGGGTTATGTAAAGTCGTTTATCTATGTGGATAAGCCGAACACAATGAAGCCTTACCGAATGGACCATTTGAAACGGAGCCGCGGACAACATTTCCATGAAGTTGTCTTTAAAACGTAAACGGCAAAGGCCTATTTATCGATTACAATAAAAATTTTGAATAGTTGATACAAATTTGAGTGTTTTATTCGATTTAAAAAAAAACTACGCTTAAAAAATCACACGTTACAAATATATTTACTTAGCTGATGCCATTTACGAATTACGGCTCTGAATGAACATCCAAGTATGTACGTTGATCGTATAATTATTTATTTTAATCAGTTGAAAGCCCTTTATGGATTTGTGTGAGAGCAGGGCGAATCTGTCCTTTCATTAAAAATCCTGCACCTTCTCCCAGACTACAGCGGAAACATGCCCAGATCACATTTGCATTTCAAACGTTTTTCAGTCCCTAATGGATGCTGACAGCCAAATGTCGTACGAATTGAAGTCTAGCAAAACATCTTGCAACTGACAACTCAACTAACGATTTCTCTTCGATAACGCACTATCGACTATTTGCCTCCAAGCAATATTACCTGCATGAAGTCTTATTGAAAAACATTTAGCGAAGCTATTAACTTCTATAAGACTTATTTAAATATTTCTTGAAAGCCGTACAGAAAAAACTTTGTTTACTATAAAATGCTTTCTAGAAGCAAATTATAGGCTCCGCAATAAGTAAAGTGCAGTTAGTACAGGTAGATCTTTTCAAAGTTTTTTTTTCGATCTTTTTACCTTTTCCCGATCTTTTCACTTTTTTCCCGGTCGTCTAACCTTAGATTTTTTAAGCCATCTTTCGTAAGCTATTTATATGCTTAGCTTCTGATTGACTTCTTGCGGAGTTCTACCTTTTCTTCACCTTTTTTCCGATCTCTTAGCCTTAGCTTTTTAAGCCTTCATTCGTAAGCTATATAGATGCTAAGCTTCGGATACACTTCTTGCGAAGATCTACTGAACATCTTGATGTATGTTACATGCGCACACATCCCCGAAAGCTTAAAAACAATCTTACAGAGGTTATACCCTCATAACTTCGGTTATCTTTATTTATTTTGCTGCATAATGTCAAACAATCGACTGCAAATGCTCAACCTCCGCGCACAAGTACTATATAAGGCCTAAAGAAATTATTGCTTGTGGAAATAAAATGTTATTACCTTATAGAGGAATAATTGTTAGTTGGGAACCGAGCTAAATGAAAGTATTACAGCGACCTACGTATCTGCATCTGAAATTTAGATCTCCTAATGGAAAAGGTTCAGCCGAACAACTATCGGACGCCTTAAGCTCCAGGAAATATGCGAATTTGAATGCCAAGGTAGGTAGAGGACATTATTAGATGTATAACCGTTAGCTCGTTTGTATTAATTTGAATCAGATGCGAAAAGCAATGTCACCATACTCAGCATCTTAATATCATGAACACCAAGAAATGGTTAATCAACCACGTTAATCATTAACCACGTTTACCAAGCATTCTGTATTTCGGATTTTTAAATGTAGGAATGGATAAGCAAGGTTTGGGGATCGTAAGGGCTAGATTTGTCTTCTTTTTTTGTAGAATCGACACCAGATCTGCTTCAGATAAATGTGTATATGTCCGACCCGTGTGACTTACAACTAATTGCATGACGAAGTTGCGAACCTATTAATTCAAAAACAAATCCTCTTAGACAACTTGCCATTCATCCTTACAACAATCTCGTGTGTACCATCTAGCTTAACGGATCTCCCTTTTGAAATCAAATATAATTCCGCAGTTTAATGAATTTCCGGTTCATTCACAAAGCTTTTTATTTGTTGCAATTACGCTGCGGACTAAGCGTGTATCTGCACACACAAATCCCTTGCGGTTACAAATTGGAGGCGCACAGGAAAAACACACATTTATGCATTCCATTCCCCGTCAGCCATAATGAGAAAATGCAATTTACCATGCGAATACCTCTGGGAGGATGTAACGAGTTCACGCACCTCACAGACACATTTAGATACAACCGGCGAATGCCCTCGGTGCACACAAGTCACGGTCGGCTAATCGGTCCAGTTCAACGATGACCTAGGCAATTTTCACAAAATTCCCAGCATCCAAATATGATGTTGAGGTTCAGCGGCTCATGAATCTGCATTCGTTTGATATGGTCACACTAGGCGACGCGTTGCTCTTCGAGTTTGTTGAGTGTCCTTTTGTGTGTAAAATATAATTTCAACAGGAATAAAGTTATTATAAAATTAATGATGATCCTTTGACACATTAATTGCATTCAGCATGCCATTTCAGAGGAACTGCTCATCACGTTGTCGCCTGCTGGTTTTATGCAAATGTGCTGTCGCATTCTTTTTATCCTGCGCGTGTCTGTATGTCAGGAGGCTAGAACAATTATAGTGCTAAGGAGTTCATTTGCTGCGACCGGTCCCTCGTATACAATATTGGGATAGGCATGTTTGTGGGTAGTGAGATACGGTTCTCCTATGCTAAAGTGAAACACATCCTTAATTAAAAGAATTTCATTTACTGTCCAGGTGGGAGTATGTCCTTGTTCCAGTTTCACCACCAGCCGCTTTGTGCTAAAATGCACTTTCCATTCGACTGACATCCTTGGCAGAGTAAAAGTTAAGCTGTTTTGTAGTGTGTATGCGTTTTTAATTCTTTTCAAAACACAACCATTGTTCCGGTGAACTCCCGCAATGGTAAGGAGTAACAGGGTCATCGAGCAGAAGGTCATGCTGGGAAAGGATGTGGAAACACAAAAGAAACTGCAGTGGAACAAATTATTTTCAAAGGAATTCGCGTTTCATTTACGAGTTTTTGTTGCGTGGATAGGGATTTTACTTGTATGTGTTGGTTGGTGTGGGCCAACTAAAAGAATGCACATGCCAAGTTGTAGTCAAGGACTTGGCTTGCCTACATATTTGCTCAGCCGCAGCTTGACTGTCACGTTGACTGTTGCGGTGCTTATTACAAACTTATGGAGGCGTCAAAGTGAGATGCGGTTCGTTAAGCACTTTGACAAATCATGTGCATGTTGGCGTAAATAACTAAATTTTCATAGCACCTAAGGAGGCAAACTGTACTAATTGTCGGAGAATCCGTAGGGATTGTCAATTATTTATGCTTATAAATTTAGTCTGCGAATGAGGTGAATCGCCTGGAAATTGGCAAAATCTATGAGAAAAATGTTACTAATAGGTTGTTGCAATTACAAAGGTATATCTCAACTAAAGCTAACTCCAGATTGGGAAATATGCAATGTAGCTTTGGACCTACCTTCAACTTGCACAACTGACTATTTCTTTCATGTAATAACAGAGGCTAAGGAGCGCATTTTCATCAACCAACTGTCTACAGTTGATTTGCTTGAGAAGTGCAAAATATGGGAGGAAGGAGTATTGAAATGATGTTTCCATGCTGTCAGTCATTCATTCTGAAATAGTTCTTGAGAAGTCTTACGAGCTGCAGTTATTGTGTCGATTTGGAAAATGATCGTTCATTCGAGGTAAGCTCAGGAGTGTATTACAGAATTGTGGAATTGAGGCCTATCTACTCTTAAAGCTATGTTCGGGTAAATTTAGTAATGAACTCACCTTTCACTGTAGTGTAGGTCTTCACCTAGGTTATAAAATTCAATACAACATAAACATGTACTGGATGTTTTTCTACGAGGGTAATATAGTAATCCTTGAGACTTCACAAACCTAATTTTAGGGTGCAGGTGGCCATGGCTCAGAGGAATGCGTAGTTGACTGCTAAGCCAAACGCTACGGGTTCAAGCCCCAGCTTCGGCAGCATTTGTTTTCTACGAAAATTGCCAGCTTATCTGAGGCCACCTGTGCGATAATATGAGACAATATAAATCTATGTCTCCTCCTCTGTGCCACTTAGGTTTATGTTATATGTCTTTGCTTCTATGTGTCTATCTGTCTCTCTCTGTTGTGATGTTAATGTGATCTGTCCCAGCCGATGGCCTCAGTCGCCAGTGCTGTTATGTGTCTGTAGTTCGATGCATTCATGTGCGAATTACTGTGATGTCAATGTCAATGTCAATAATTTTAGGGCATTTTTAAAGGGTTTGTCACGTTGAAGAAGATTTAAACGTAATAACATCACAAGATAGCTTCGATAGTTTTGTCATCATTAGAATGAAGGTCACCATCCAGACAGATTTCCATGGAGTTCCATGGATTTTTTACATACAAAACGAATGCGGGAAGGCGTATGAGGTGATGGCTAAACAAAGCCAAGCTTGTTAGGAAATTTAATTATTATTTTGGTTTAGAAGACAGAGGATCCAAGCTAATGGAGGTCACACCTAAAAGTTGATCTGCTTGAATAACAGGTAAGGGCATCGGCTACTTTAAAATTCAGATATTGTATCTAGAAGCTCGAAAAAAAGGCTTATATGGATGAATTATGCAGAACCATGTCTGGTTTTCCAGTAAAGCGTAATCTCGCTTATCTATCTAGGGCAGTAACGAATTCAAAGCATTCTAGGCCAACTAAAGATGATGCATTGTTGTTGTTTGATATTAGCCTAGAGAATATGATGGAAAACAAGAAACATCGGACAAGAGTCAAAATTGTCCACTTACTTACTTACTTAAGTGGCGCTACAGTCCGGAATTAACCTGGGCCTCAACCAACATGCCTCTCTAATTAACCGGGTCCTTAGCTAATTGCCCCCAGTTGCACACTCAAATTTTTTGAGGAGCTTCTAGTTGTGGCCGCCACTTAAGGCGATGACTTCCCCTACTGCCTCCGACGTCTGGCTGGGAATCGAAGTCTGAGAGCCGGAGTATTGGTGTCCATTAGTTCTACAGGTCAGTCATCTTAAACGTCCCATGCGGAGTTTTTTGATCAGGGGCATGTCGCTGTACAGCTCGTATAGTTCTTGCGTCAACGCAAACGGAAACGAAGATTTTTTTGAATAATTTTCCTCTCGAATCGACCAAGGATTTCTGCATCCACTTTTTAGACGGTCCATGCTTCAGCGCCGTAGAGCAGGACTGGGATGATCAGGGTCTTATATAAGATCTCCTTAGTAGTTCGAGTGAGGGCTTTACTACTGAATTGCCTTCCTAGTCCAAAGAAACAGCGGTTGGCAAGATTAATTCTTCGTTTAATTTCTGACGAGATGTTGTTGTCAGAGTTAAAAGCGGAGCCGAGATATATAAAGTCTCGTACTACCTCAAAGTAATATCTGTCAATGGTGACGTTCTGTCTAATTCGTCGATGTTGTGTGTCCTTTCGTGTTGACAGCATATACTTCGTCTTGCCCTCATTTACTGCTAAACCCACTTTCGCAGCTCCCTTCTCTATACTAGCAAACGTGGCTATGACATCACGTTGGGTCCTACCAATGATGTCAATATCGTCGACGTATGCTAGTAGTTGTACAAATTTTTGGAAAATCGTGCCTCTGGTGTTAGCTTGTGAGTTTTGCACAATCCTTTCAAGAATCAGATTGACGAAGTCACATGACAGCGCATCGCCTTGCCTAAATCCTTCTTTGGTATCGAATGTGTCGGAGAGGTCGTTTCCGACCCTGATGGAGCAGCGAGAATTCTCCATCGTCATCCTATACAAAAAAAACTTGCGAACATCGTTCCTGGAGCGGCCATTCTCTATCTCCTCGATCGCGCGCTTTTCTTGCTCTTTTTTCTTCTTTCTGAAAAGCCGGAGTTCTTCCTTTCTTCTCTGCCTATAGAGCTCAACGGCAGCTCTCGTCATCACCTGCAGCTTAGCCTTGTAGGCTTCGCTCCTGGCTGCGAGCATCTGTCGGCATTCCTCATCAAACTAGGGGTTTCTTGCTGGTAGGCACGAGAAACCTAGCACATCAGTTGCGGCTGATCTAATGGCTTGTTGGCATCGTTGCCACTGTTCTTCGACATTCGATGGTATGGTGTTAATGGAGAGGTTTAATGATACTCGTTGCGCGAAGGTCTTGGCGGTCCTTGCGATTGCAGTCTTTCGAAATTAAATTTTTTCACAGTATTTCTGGATTGTTTTGGCGTGGTGTATATCCGCATTCTAACCTCGGCTGCAACAAGGTAGTGGTCCAAGCAGATGTTAGCTCCTCGGAATGTTCGGACATCCAAAATACTGGATGCGTGCCTTTTGTTTATCGCTATGTGATCAATTTGGTTGACCGTTTGTTGATCTGGAGACCGCCATATCCCCTTATGGATATCATGGTGAGGAAACCGTGTGCTGGCTATAGTGGCATTTCGTTCCGTAGTGACTATGTTTTCCGACAACACTGCTAAAGATGTCTTCTCTTCCTACCTTTGCGTTAAAATCTCCCAGCACGATTTTAACATCGTACTTCGGTAGTCGCTCATAGGTTTTGTCAAGGAGTTCATAGAAGCAGTCCTTAGCTGCTTCTTTTTCCTCCGTTGGGGCGTGAGCGCATATAAGGCTTATGTTGGCGAATTTGGCTTTGATGCGGATTGTTACAACACCTTCGCTAATGTCTTGGAAACAAAAGACTTCTTGCCTTAGTCTGGCACTTATAGCAAATACGCCACCGAATAGTCGCTGTTTCTGCTCACTATAACACGGTCCGTAGTAGATGTCACAGTTTTTCATCCTCTTTTTGCCCGGCCCATCCTATCTTATTTCCTGGATGGCAGTAATATCTGCAGTTTAGGGCTTCCGCTAGTTGTTCGCTTGCACCTCTCCTGTTTAATGTTCTCACATTCCAACGAACGTCGTTGTCCTTTTTCGTTTAGCCGGGTTGTAAACAATAATATCAGTCCTTTCCGAGGCTATTGGTTGCATCGTAACAATGGTTTTTTAAATTGGTGGGTAGTTAACCCAAAGGACAACCACCAACCTGGAATGTCAGTTCCAATTTATTAGATACCCCTAGGACACGCGGCCATCGGTATCCACTACGGGATTGAGAGCTGCCGTTGGCCTTTCTCTGTTCTTTTTTCACTGTTCAAGGGGCCTGACTAACCCATGAAATTCCTAGACAACCTGTTGTCCGAATATGTTGAAGTAGCTTGTCTAGGTTCGCCTAGGACAGAAGGCCGGGTATTCATTCCGTGCCATTCTGACCTGAATGTTTATAGTGTTGCTGTTTTTCGTCGCCATATCAACACTCGCTCTTATCGTTTAGCAAGTCAAATCCGGTTGGATGAGACCAGTACCCGATGGTTACCACTTGGGGGTAAAAAATAAGCACTTGATGTGTAGTCAGAGTTACAACACTGGGCATTGCCAAGTTAACGCCAATCACATTCTACTCTCGTTCTACAACACCCAACTAATCCACTAATCCCTCTAGTTTGTGGAATACGGAACAGAAACGCCGACGATATTGACATCATTGGTAGGACCAAAGATTACATAGTCATACATATGACGCACTGCATACTAGAAAAATTGTTCTATGGCGGGTGGTACTGGCACAGCCCGCCATAAGTTTGGATTACACCGCCCGCCCGTACCTTGAAGCTGCTGAGCAAAAGTTTCTGTTTTCTGTTTTCAATTCGTCTTCTGTATGACCTTATAATCTTTGGTAGAACTAAACGAGGTGTCACGAGATTAATACAAAATATATTGCGCCAACAAGGAAGAACACACAACAGCGAAAAATAAGACAACACATTGCATTCGACCATTAAGTACGGTTTTTAGTAGTATGCGGAACTATAATTCATAATGAGACCTAGTCAAGACACCAGCAAGAAACTCATGGTTTGATGAGGAATGCCCACATATGCTCGCAGCCAAGAACGAGACCTGCAAAGTTAAGCTGCAGATGAAGATGAGATCTGCTATTGAGCTCTATAGGCAGAGAAGTAGGGAAGAACACCGGCTTTTCAAAAAGAAGAAAAAATGAGCAAGAAAAACGTGAGATCGAGGATATAGAGAGGTGCCGTTTCAGAAGTACCATACCATTCAGCAGTTAGAAGCAGTCTTGGAGCCTTCCGCACCACACCCATTAAAAATATTTTAACCGAAGATGGACTTCCTCATTTACATGACAGAATTGAATTTCTTACTTATCTGAAAATATGAAATATTAACTCATCACTTAAAACACCTATTTACGACTATGTATACTTAAACGGAAAAAAACACCAAAATTCCCATCAGTTCTCTAAAAATTTCTGCGCTCAGCTATTCATCTTAATGTTCCAATCGTCATATCAAACAAGCGTACGACTAACTTTCTTCCATGGAACTTGTCGAATAGCTCTATCATTTCTTACTTGGCAGAGTATTCAAAATCATCCACCAGCAATGATATATACAAACAAATTTTTTTAGAAATAAAAGTCCATTACGAAAAGCAAGGTTGCCAACAATGGCTTACCGATGCCTCAAAAACTACCGAAGGAAGTTCTTTTGCAGTTGTCGATGAAAATGGAAATATTATCAGTAAAGGCTTGCTCTACTTAAATTCTTCTATCTTCACGGCTGAAGCTCTTGCTATCCTAAAAGTAATCCAAGCTACAAAAAACCAAAAAACTAATATATTCACAGACAGCCTGTCTTCAATCAACGCATTTTAAAACAGAAATAACTACTCCAATATCGTTTTAGACATCCGTGACAAACTGATTGTAAAACAAAATAACCCAAAATTGGCCTGGATGCCGGGACATGCAAAAATTGTTGGCAATGAAAATGCAGACGCAGAAGCTAAATTGGCATTAAAGCAGCGCCTTATCTCTTTTTTCCATTTAAGAAAAAAAGATTTAAGAAAGCACTTAAAAACGACTATGGACATGAACATGAAGAGCACTGGAATCTATATCAACACATATATACAACGTTCAATCCGACTGCCGAAAAACATATTTATTCATTCAAATAACCAAAGTCGATGATAACAGCTTACATACGATTTTGAATGGAACACACTCATTTTACACACAAGCACCTGTTCAACAAGGAACCAGCCCCAGTCTGTCAATTATGTGATAAAAATGAAAATTTTGACCTCTGATATAACGGGTGATCCAAGTAGAGATACTTTTTTCAATAGCCTTTTTTGACAGATCACGTGTGAGTCGTGTCATGCTGTCATGTTATTTTTGTTTAGTATTGTTTGGCATTTCATAATGGAAAGACTTACGCGTGAACAACGTTTACAAATTGTTCAACTTTATTATGAAAATTCACGTTCTGTGAGGAATGTGTTTCGTGCACTTCGCTCAACTTGGTGTCAACATAATCGGCCTACTGAGCGTACTATTCGCAACACCATCAACCATTTTGAGACCCAGCATTCATTATTGGATAATAGACTTTTTTAGACTTTTTCCTGTGGGGATATGTAAAGTCAAAAGCTTATGCCGACAAACCCGCTTCGATTCAGGCCTTGGAGGAAAACATCACGCGTGTCAATCGCCAGTTACCAGTCGAAATGCTCGAACGAGTGATCGAAAATTGGACTCAACGGATGGACCATCTGCGACGTAGCAACGGCCAACATTTGATAGACATAATATTCAAAAAATAAATGCCAAAGAATGTTCTTTCAAATGATAATAAACATTCTCCATTAAATTTGAATTTTCTGTGTTTTTTTTTCTTTAAAAAAGTAGGGAGAAGGCTTTTGACACCGTATGGTTAGAGGGCCTCTATCTAAAGCTAACGAGACTTGGCATAAGTAAACCACTGCTATATATGCTTCATGACATGCTGACTGGTAGAACGTTTGTTGTCAAAAGTGGCAATGTAACTTCTACCACAGAATTTTTCATTAAGAATCGTCTACAACAGGGAGCGTTAAACTCACCGATTCTCTTCAGCATATACACCAGTGATATGATAGGTAGTCTTACTCAGGCAATTGAGTATGCGGACGATCTTATCGCGTACAGAACAGTCCCTGTCGAAGTCATTCGAACCCTTTGCAGCGGGACTTCGACAAGATCCAGAGATATTGTGATGACTGGATGTTGAAAATCAACTTTCAGAAATCAGAAACTATCCTCTTTAGGACACCACTGTCTAGGGCCTCTAGAAATACGAGAAAGAACTGGCGAAAGCTGGTGATCGTTGGACCAAACGGACAGCCACTGGCGAGTAAAAATGTAGTAAAGTACCTTGGCACCTGGTTAGATATCTGTATCTCTATTTCGGAAGACATGTTGATGCTGCTCTGGCAAGAGCTAGGGGAGCATTTGCCCTGACAAAACGATTGTTTTATAGCAGTCGTCTTGACAGCAGGGTGAAGGTGATTTGCTACATGGCCCTCATTAGGCCTATGATTGCCTATGGATGCCCGGTGTGGTTCAACGTTGCCCCATCTCAAATGGAAAAGATACGGGTGTTTGAGAGGCAGTGTCTGAGGAGCTGCCTTGGACTTCACAGAACACCAGTATCTGACTACACAAAATACTTTTTCAACCAGGTCCTATACTACGGGGCCGTATAAACAGAATCGACAATTTTCTGGTGAAACTCATTCGGTTTCACGCTGCAAGAGCAATGGCGTCGAACAATAGTCTCATCTTTGGGGCCTTCTACCCCAATGACGAATATTTTGAAAGTGCGCGTTTAAGCGGCTTTATTCCACCAGAAGCTTTTCTATATATGGATAGTCTGATACCGGATAGTCTGATACCGGATAGATCGGCGGTTCCGCTAATCTACCACGTCTTCCGACGAACTGTGGACAGGCGGCTTCTTTACGACCGAGACGTCGTCGCTCAAAGCGGAGGAGAGCGCCTGTGGTTCAGCAGGGGTGTGTCCGATTAGGACCGACGGAGTAGGTTGAAACAGGAAGACCTGTTGTGGTGGCTAAAGTAGATACAGATAGTTGACTTAAGAAAATTGTATAGCCGACTTCCATAGTTTAAGGTTCAAGGATTTAAAGGTCTAGATTATGTACAACAGTCAGGGTTGCACAAAAAAAAAACTGCTGTAGCTGTTCTAGTTTTAATTTATTTTGAATTAGTCTTAATTAGTTTTTAAGTAGTTTTATTAAGGATGTAAGTTTCAATAAAATAATAAAAAGCCAAGTTTTTTTTTTTAAACACAAATTTTTTTTTGGTAAAAAAAATAAAGATTTGTACCTTATTTTAAATTATATATTAGATAATAGGCCGAAAGGCAGCAGATTTAAGTTATTAGCGTCTAATTTAGGGCACCCGCATAGGGCAAGTAAGTTAGTTAAGTAGTTGATAAGTTGGCTAGTTTTTTCATGAATTTTTGTCTAGCATGTAAGTTAAATTTAAGAGTATTTATTTATTTATTTATTTATTTATATATATCTACCAGGTAAGACCTTTACAGATTAATTATAATGTTAATGACTTAATTTTATTTATTTAATATCTTATATTTATGCATTTAATAAGTAATAACTCAACAAAATTTAATATTAATTTATTAAATAAGCATATTTGGATTTTAAAATTTCAAGTGCAATTCGTTTAAAACAATCGCGATTTAAAGTTAAATCTAGGTCAGTGGTTACTACCGAATTGTATAAATAAACGCAACGCGTGATGATTTCACATGATCCATAGTTTGTCCTATGTAAAGGTGGAATAAATAAACTTGGTAAGGTATCTAACAGGAGCATTAAAAGGTAACGAAGAAACCAACTCATCGCAATTTAAGTGGTTATTAACCACATCACTTAAGAATACTAATGATAGCATTTTTCTTCGAACAAAAAGAGTTTGGAGATTAATTAATAAACAACTTGACGCATATGGTGGTAATTCGTCATCTCTGTTAAACCTTCGTAAAGCAAAACGAGTAAAAGATTTTTGTATTCTCTCGATTCTGATTCATTTAAAAAAATTAAATAAAAAAAAATGAAAATTTTGACGTAACACACATGCTGCAATGCGCAAAAATAAAATCCTTCAGCAACACAGTATCTGGAAAAAACCTACAAGAATTACTAACTTTCAACACCGATATTAATATTAGACATACTTATGAAATAATTTACATGAATTACTAATTTAAATAAGCATTTCTTATTTAAAATGTATTTTCTATAAAAGTTTAGCCGAAAGCCCTGGTAGCTAGAGCTTCATAAATTTATTGTATTTATAATTTATTTACAGAACAATAAAGTTATAATAATAATAAAAAAAATCTTTGAACATTCTAGGAAAAAAGTCGTCCTTTTCCGCTGAAAGTAGCGCGATCTGTCCGTTCTGAATAAGGGAGGGAATTAAGAGTTTGCACAAGCCAACATGCAGTTATACCAATTCTTGGTTAAAAGTTGTTATAAAATTCATATTTCATAGCTGGCGATCTAATTCGTTTACTTGGTTGTTACACGGAACAGTCCTGTGACCTCAGGACCCATCGTGGTCTTATCCCGTGTGTAAATCAGTTTTTTTTTTGCTCCACAGTTAAACAAAATTAGAATGTCAACATTTTTTTGTCGAAAACTGTATAACATGTAACGCCTATGTAAACTCATATGCAAATAAAAACGCAGTGTATACTGTTAAACATTTTTCTAAGCAAACTGCTAAAATAGACTTGCCCCCATCAATTACCAATTCAAATGCCATCATGGTCCTACAGAGCGGCCATACAAGTCCAAACAACAATTGAAAACTCATTCACCTATCGATTGTTATCGTTTCGTAGTTGTTATCACTGCCGTGGATATCGATTATTCTTGCCCAGGAAACAATGGAAAAACGTTGCGCGGAATTTGATTTTATCCCTTCACTATAATTTCCACGATGCGGAACTACAAATAAAAAAAAAATGGCTCGACCAACGTCTGACCAGGCCATCATAGGTATTGAGCATTTAATGTCTCTCATTTTTAAACTGTTGGGATTGGGATATTACGGCCATTTACACATAGATTCACTAGTAGCGAAATAGCTGCTGTCCTGTGCCTATAAAATATCCTGTTAAATGTTCACAAATCGCCACGAAAGTAAAGGGGCCTAGAGTGATTAAAACATTTTCACCGGTTTCCACTGGCTTCACGGACAATTCTGCCCGATTCTGTGTGTATGAGTTTTTATGGGGTTGTGTGTATATAACACACCAAAACAAAACATCAGCAAATGGAGCAAACATTTATCCACCACCATCACCACAAGTGGGTGAACCCCACGCAACCCAATGGGTCCCCAATACAGGATCATAATACCGAATCGGCCGCGGACAACACACAATACGAATCAATACCCTGACATCACATACAGTCAGACAGACAGACTGACAAGCGTGAAGCGTCCAACGATACACTCCCCTTGGACCAGGATGTTCTGAATGTGCAACGTGGGTTTCTTTGTTCGTGTTTTTTTTTTTCATTTTTCATCAGCGTTGGGATTTTGTACACGCTACCATGCTGAATCTGTAGTACACGCAAAAAAATAAGGACTATGGATGTACGGTTATGCAATAATAAAAAGAAAACAAATGCAAAAATAAAAATCGTATACTTCGAAATATGACAAAAAGGAAGCACAATAAATGTGGGAATAAAATATCCTTTTGATGTCGCAGTGGAATGGGTAATGTGCTGTGCATGTGGTACATGTGATGGCCTTAAGGTTGTAGTGAGTGAAATGTAATTTCACAGTGCTAATGGTAGCAGCGAGTGGAGTCTAGTAAAGTAACGGGATAATAAGTAGCTAGGATATTTAAATCCTCTTTTTGCAGCGATAGGGATTGACGGGTTGAAGCAGAGGACTATATGTAATTGGTTGCATATGAATTATATAATATTGTGTTGGAACTATCGGAAAAACCCTGCGAGAGTTAATAGGTCAATGCGCATAATGCAGAACAAGTGTAGAATATGAGAGGATTTTCCAAGGATCTAAAACAGTTTAGCATTCAAAATTTATAATGCGAAATTCTGATTCAATTGTGCTGAAGTAATTTACTTATAGACATGACGTTGTTGGTGTAGTAGCAGTTTGGACAGATTCCCAGAATAGAACTCGAGAAATTTATTTTTTAGTCAATTTTAATCCTGAGCTAACTTTGAGTTAACCCAGCAGTTTGGTCGTTTACTCCTGGGTCATATTATCAGTTGTTTCTGGCAGGATTTAAAATAGCAAGCAAACAATTATTTTAATTCTATTTATGTCAACATTTTATCAAACTTTTTGAAAATAAATTGTGTGTACGAAATATTCGTACTCAGTGGCTCGAAATTTTTTTATATATTGAGTTTAACAGTTGAAAGGAGAAAATTAACTCCTTTTTCATTTATTGGGTAAAAGGAAACATTCCGATAATTTTTTGAAAGCAATATAGATGTATCATTGAAACACAATTTTTGGAGTCATATTTAACCCTGCAATCAAAAAATGTTAATCAAAGTTAACACTAGATAAAATCTAATCCAGGGTAAGTTGTTGGGTGTTGTAGAACGAGGGTAGACTCTCATTGGCTTTAATTTGGCAATGGTTAGTAGTTGTAACTCTGACTACACACCAAGTGCTAATTTTTAACCTCCAAATGGTAACCATCGGGTACGGGCGCAGTTTAGAGGGTCAACTTGTTTGTGGATCTGGCAAACGATGCTGAGGTTCCATTCTTCAGGCATACTTTCTTCCGACTAGATTTGGATTATGAGTTGGTGGATGTTACTTACCAAGCCATCTCCGTCGGCTTTATAAAGCTCAGAGGGAAGGCAGTAATTCCGGCAGCCTTATTAAGCTTGAGTTTAGATATTGCTATCCTAACTTCATTCAGGTCGGGTGGTTGGCAGTTTTCGCTGTTGTTGACAATATTGAATTGTTCGTTCGTTTTGTACTTCATCGTCTGTGTTCTTCCCGTCTTTCTCTGCATATAGAGTTCATCTCTCCTCTTCACCTGCAGCTTAGCCTTGTAGCCCTCAAACCAGGGGTTTCTTGCTGGTGGGCGCGATAAGCCTAGCACATCAGTTGCAGCTAATCTGATGGCTTGTTGGCTTTGTGGCCAGTGTTCTTCGACATTCGATGCTGGTGGTAGGTGTTAATAGAGATTTTAGCGGTTACGCGTTGCGCGAAGGTCTTAGCGGTCTTTTGTGACTGCAGTCTTTGATATTAAATAAACCTTGGCTGCAACAAGTTGGTGGTCCGACTCGATGTTAGCTCCTCGGAATGTTTGTACATGCAAAATATTGGATGCCTGCCTCTTGTCTATCGCAATGTGATCAATTTAGTTGACCGTTCGTTGATATGGAGACTGCCATGTCCCCTTATGGATATTGAGGTGAAGAAACCGTGTGCTGGCTATAGTGCCATTCTGTTCCGTAGCGAAGTCAATTAGCCTAAGTCCGTTACCAGACGTGTTGTCGTGTAGGCTTTGTTTTCCGAAAATAATGCTAAAGATGTTTTCTCTTCCTACCTATACGTTGAAATCTCCCAGAATGATTTTAACATCGTACTTCGGTAGTCAAGGAGCTCATAGAAGCAATCCTTAGCTACATATATCACCATTTTCCTCCATTAAGACGTGAGCGCATATAAGGCTTATGTTGGCGAATTTGGCCTTGATGCGGATTGTTACAATGGATTCGCTAGTGTCTTGGAAACAAAAGACTTCTTGCCTAAGTAAGGCACTTATAAAAAATCTGCATCCGCATAACACGGACCGTAGTAGTTCTTCATCCTCTTTTTCCCGGCCCTTCCCCTCGTAGTTCGTAGCTCGTAGTTTCCAGCAGTTTAGGGCTTCCGCTATTTATTCGCTTGCACCCTTTCTGTTTAATGTTCTCATAATCCAGGTGCAGATACCTGGGTCGTCAACAATAAAATCAGTCCTATTGGTTGCTTCGTAAATAGTGGATTTATTTTATGGTTGGGTAGCTAACCCAAACACAACCCCCAACTCGGAGGGCCAGTTCTAATTTATGAGATACCCCTAGGACATGAGGCCATCCGTATCCACTACGGTATTGATCGTTGCCGTTGGCCTTTCGGTTCATCCGCCACCGTCTCTATTCAATTTTCCTGATTAACCATTGAAATTTATAGACAACCTGCTGTCCGAATATGTCGAAGCAGTTTCTCTAGATTCGCCTGGCTCAGCAGTACGGGTATTCATGCCGTGTCATTCTAACCTGGATGATTATAGTGATGCTGTTTTTCGTCATGTTATCATTCGCGGTTATCGTTTAGCAAGTCAAATCCGGATGGATGGGACCAGTACCCGATGGTTTGGCACTTGATGTCGCAGTTACAACGACTGGGCATTGTCAAGTTCCAGCCAATAAGAGTCTACCCTCTTTCTACAACACTCAACCATCACCCGCCCAGATATCGCAAGAATTACGGCAATAGTCACGGGGCATTGGCCAATTGCAGACCATGAGGCTAAAATATGGATCCTATATAACCATCAATGCCACAGTTGCGGGAACATAAATCAGGGAGGAACCCTCTCCAATTTCATCTGCAAATGTCCGGCACTAGCAAGGGCCAGATTGCGTGAGTTAGACCAACCAATTTTCGACAACCTTAGTGAAATCTCGGGTAAAAGGATAGAAGATCGTATCCGTTTTCTAAATCTTATAGGCTGGATCTAGAGACCGCCTGTATCACATCCATAACAACAATCATAATAAAATTCACACGAATTGTGGTAACAAAAAGGCTCAACCGCCACTTCTATAACCTACCTACCTAGAATTAGGCCATTGCATATATTTCACTGCAGTAGTTATTTTTTCATAATTTTGCTCAGAATATTTAAAAAAAAGCGTTGCATACTATTAGCCCATAGTGTAGCTGATCTTTTCCGATACCAGGGAAGAACGCCATACAATCACCAGGGTACGCAGAGGAAGAGTAGTAGAGCTTACGCTGATATGGAATAGAAGCCAAGTTGGCATTATGCCATACTTCTCCGAAATTGCGAATTATACGATTTACAAAAAGACTCCTTGACACCGCTGCACCCAACGACCTTTTTTTATTCATCTACTTTCAACTGGAACCCATTAATTAGTTCTTCCTTACTTGCTCATTTGTGTCGATCAATTATGTCATCAACTGTATGAACAATGACATCCTTTTGATCTTTATATCCTTGAGAAAATCCCTCATTTTGACGAATTCAAATTACTGGAGATAAAACCTTGTCATGTCCTCATTCCTGTGACAAGTAATATTCTGTATAACAAGCTCTTTAATCTCGCTCGGAAATAAAACAAATCCAAAAGTACAAACAGATCTTCTTCATCTTCAAGCCTTCAGATTTTGCTCCTCCTGCAAATGAATTCCTTAAGAATTCCTTTCAGTGTTGAGGAGTTTATTAATATTTCTTGTGCTAGCTTACATCCGGGTGCCAATTTGTATCAAAGCTGCATAATATGAATACACAAGGATATATGTAAATTGAAAGCATTCCTGTAAAAAAATAATCTGC
Organism: Rhingia rostrata; assembly: GCA_949824845.1. Taxonomy (NCBI): domain Eukaryota; kingdom Metazoa; phylum Arthropoda; class Insecta; order Diptera; family Syrphidae; genus Rhingia; species Rhingia rostrata. Next base: position 119,612,829 of record OX463756.1, on the reverse strand, counting down.
AACATGTCAACGGTATACAGAAAGATAGTCCCACAGAGAAAGGGATTCTCCAGATAATTTGCATCATTTGCTGTACAGTTGTATCCATTGAATGTTGAATGGCAGGAGTCTCTAAAATTGTTTTTTTTTTTTCATTCTTTGATACCGAATATATTAAACGAATCTGGATGACACATCAATCTGCAAGGATATAAAATATGCAAAGTGGTATACACAAATGAATGGCAAGAGAGTCGGCGGGTGGTAATGTTAGTTAATAGAAAAATCGACTCGCACTAATCCCTTAAAGTTAGAAACGTATATTCAACCTATCATTGAGGCCTAATATCAAAACGTTTGGCCCACCAAGAGTGAAAGGACGTAGTCTGCTAGTTTTTTTTTGTCTGCCGCGTGTGTGGAAAACAAAACTAATTCCATGCGATTAATGTCCTTCATTTGTTAATATAAATGAAGAAATTATTACTTTCTGAGACGACAGAGTATCCTTTTTTTGTTGGGCATAGATGCATGCTAGATGTAGGCTTTCACTAATTACTAATGGCGCCCAAAAGAATTATCGACTGTGTGTGAATGTTTGGTGTTCATGACCTTGAAACGATCAAAAGCATACGAACGTCTTTCCTTAATGGCCACCAAACCCAAATGTATATAGAAAGCAATTTCGGTTGGCTTATGTTTTATGAGCAACTTGCCGGATTAATGAAGACGAAAAAGGTTTTACCTGCAAGCATTTAGGGATCTAGTGTATCTGTAGTAAATACGTGCTCATATCCTTAGTATACATATGAAACATTGTCCTGGACAGAGATTTGAACGGTGAATGTGAGACCACCCGTCGCCATGCATAGGGGAGTGCGTTAGCTGTTTCATGAATAAAATATCAGAAAATCGCTGAGGCTGATTTAGCTGGGTAATATTTCAGCAGGTAGGATACCGCTTAGGACGCAGCAGATGGATTTTAATTTATTTACGGGAGATTATGAATAAATGTGGACTAATTTGGTGGGTAATTAGGGCACAAATAGTGCCTGTTTCGAATTCTAAACGGGTGTTATGGATGTGTAATTGTATATGGAATGTAACGCGGTCGGGCAAAGGACATGCGATAAGCCATAGCTGTGCAAATGGTAATCATAGGAACAAAAAAAAACAAAGGATAGATCGAGATTTGCTAAAGTAATGTATACCGTTGATTTGCATGGTTTGTGCGGAGAAGTACGGAGACACTCAATTCTCATACCTAAATCTGAACATCAAACGGTTCATTTGATTGTATTTCATGGAATACATAGGAGCCTTGTATTCGAGTTTATGTTTGTTCGATATAATGAGGACAAATGGCTTGGAAACATTTATGTGGGAAATAAAAGTCGTCTTTCCTGTATTTGGAATAGAAGTTTTGTGTGGGCGATTTATTTGTTTGTTTTGTAACAATTAGACAGACGAAAGTTTATTGGAATCCTATAATAGCGTCAATAAAATAATATTGCGTCCCCATCTGAAATGGATTTTTGATATTGACACTGGGGCATTGTCAAGAGTTCGATGATATTAAGTAGCAAGAAAGCTTTGTGTATTTTATCGTTATTTTGATACATATGTTGTATTTTTAAAGTAGCTTTGGTGACAGGTTTTGACGTATGGCTTTTTGGAGTTGCCAATTCCAAATAATAAATTTCCTTCGACAAGCTTATAATTACAAATTTAAAGCTTGTGTAAAGTTTCGGTAGTATTTTTACGTGAAGTTGGACATTTTTTGTTAAGATCACAATTCTTTTTTCTATTTAGCTTCTTTTAACTCTTTAAACTTCCGGGAATGTGTGTATTTATCTACAGACGAAGGTTTGACAAAGAATTCCGACAGATACACGCAGCTAAAATTGGGACATACAGAGCCACACAAAAAATGAGACCTCTTAACTGCGCCAACTTCAGAGGTATAAGTCTCCTCAACCGCGCTTAGAAGATCCTATCTGCCGTAATACCCGAACGCCTGAAACCCTTTACCAACAACCTGATCTACCCTTATCATTGTGGTTTTAGGCCAGGAAATTCCACACTTCGGAAGATCCTGGAAAAACCAAGGAAGTCCAAATCGATAACCATTACCTAATTCATCGATTTCAAAGCCGCATACGACAGCATTTATAAAGACAAACTATCGAGAGCCATGCCCAGTTTTGATATACCGTCCCAACAGGTCCGTTTGTGTAGCATGACGATGGAGAATTCTCGCTACTCCATCAGGGTCGGAAACGACCTCACTGACACATTCGAAAACAAAAAAAATTAGGCAAGGCGATGCGCTGTCATGTGACTTCTTCAATTTGATTCTTTAGACGATTGTACAAAACTTCTGAGACAACACCACACTTTCCAAAAATCGGTGCAACTACTAGCATACGACGACGATATTAGCTTCATTGATAGAACTCAACGCGATGTCATAGCCACGTTTGCTAGTATAGAGAATAAAGCGGCAAAAATGGGTTTAGCAGTAAATGAGCGCAAGACGAACAATCGACGAATTGGACAGAAAGTAACCATTGACAGATATAACTTTGAGGTAATATGGGACTTTGTCTATCTCGGCTCCGCTTCTAACTCTGACATCAACATCTCGTCAGAAATAAACGAAGAACTACTCTTGCCAACCACTGTTTCTTCGGGCTAAGAATGCAATACAGTGGTAAAGCCCTCATACGAACTATATAAGATCCTGATCATCCCAGTCCTGCTCTACGGCGCTGAAACATGGGCTGTCTCAAAAGCGGATGAAGAAATCCGTGGTCGATTTGAGAGAAGACATGTAGAACGAAAGGACACCAATACTCCGGCTCGCAAAGTATTCGATTCCCAGCCAGACGTCGGTCGGACGTAGTAGAGGAAGTTCTTGCCTTAAGTGGCGCGCACAAGTAAATAGAAACCGACCTCAACCAACTTGGAGTGCACAACTGCAGGCAGTTCGGTGTCACTCGAAGAACGATTTTCATAAGTTGTATGAATGTGTAAAACGCCAAAGCTGAGGATACAAGGCCCGAACCGAATCCTGTCAAAATTAACAGAGGACGATCGTAATTGAGCCACAGTCGAAAATGAAAGAACGACTTCGGCAGGCTGTTAAATGATTATGACGGGCAAGCTAACTCTACCAGCAGACAACTGCAAAACTACTTATCACTGACCTGCATAAAACCATATGAAATGCCTTAAAAAAATTAAGTGCCTTAATTAAACCCATTGCTTGATCCTAAAAAAAGGCGACCCTCTGAGCTGCGCCAACTACAGGGACATATGTCTCATCAATAATGCCTACAATATTTTATCTATCGTGGTATGTGAACGCCTGAAACAAAAATCCAACCAACCAAAATCTCACAACTGACTAAATTTTCAAACTTCGGAAGGCCCTGGAAAGAAACTGCAGGAGTCGAAATCGAAACCTATCACTTAGGGTGGTAACAGCTTAATATCTATGGCCGAGCTTTCGCATAACGATTCATGTGTGCATGATGGCGGGACTGATTTGTCAGATCATTACGAGTGGAAAATTATTTAGGTGGGAATCGAACCCAGACCTTCAGCGTGGCAGTTCATAGCACTAATGTTTGACGACCCTGCTAAACAAAAAAGGACAATGATATTCGGATTGTGAGAGCATTCAAAGGAAAGGTGCAGGCCAACAACTAGCGGAAGCCATAAGCTGCTAAAATCAGACATTTCTGCCATCCGGGTAATACGATTGGATGTGGCGGCCAAAAAGAGAATGAAAAACTGTAGATGTGATCGGAAACGATTATTCGGATGCGGACTTGTTATAGGTGCTAGACTTAGGCAAGAAGTCTTATGTTTTCAAGACATTAGCGCACGGCAACGTAAGCCTTATATGCGCTCACGCCCCGACGGAGGAAAAGGATTGCTTCTGCGAACTACTACACAAAACCTATGAGCGACTACCGAAGTACGATGCAAAAATCTTGATGGGAGGTTTTTAGACAAATGATGGAAGTCTGACAACGGACATAGGCTAATTGACTCCACAACAAACCAGTACCACAGTGAAAAAAATATAAATCTTGAAATACTTCAATAACAAGAGACCGAAAAGACCTTCGCGGAACGCGTATCCCTTAACCTCTCCAATATCACCATACCACCATCATTGAATGTCCAAGAACAACGACAACAATGTCAACAACTGACGTGCTAGGTACCTCGCGCCCACCAGCAAGAAACTCTTGGTTTGATGAAGAATGCCGACATATGCTCGCAGCCATAAACGGGGCCAGGAAGAATAAGCTGCACGTGAAGACACTGACACATTCGATACCAAAAAAGGATTTAGGCAAGGCGACGTGTCTCTTTTACTTGTGTGGAGGCACAATCCTTCAAAAATCGGTGCAACTACTAGCATACGTCGACGATATTGGTCGGACTCAACGTGATGTTATAGCCACGTCGCTAGTATAGAGAAAGAAGCGTCAAAAATTTGCTTAGCAGTAAATGAGTGCTGTCAACACCCAAGGAAACACAACATGGAAGAATTAGACAGATGGCAAATCACTAGTAAAGCCCTCAGTTGAACTATTTGGAAGATCCTACAGAAGACCCTGTATAAACTCTTCTCAAGAGGCTATGGGGACGAAGACTCAACAAAGAACTGAACAAACTGTACAGCAACATGCCGCAGGCTTTGACATTTGGAACGAATGGAAACCAATACTCCGGCTCGCAGAGTCTTCGATTCCATGCCAGACAACGGAGAGAAAGACTTCGTCTTAAGCAGCGCGCACAAGTAGAAACCGAACTCAACCAACTTGGAGTGTACAACTGGAGGCAGTTAGCTAAGGACCGGGGTAATTGGAGAAGCATATTGGTTGAGGTACAGGTTCACTCCGGACTGTAGCGCCACTTGAGTAAGCGGGTACTTTATTGAGATCCCGAGGAGGATTTTTTTGCCGTTTGCTTAAATCCAGAATATCGGATAAAACACGTCCACCCATTCCAGGTTCTGTTTTGAACCCATCTGCATAGATGTTAATCGTGTTATTAGTCCTGATCATTACCGACTCCCATTCAAATCGATTGTGAATTTTCGTCCTGAAGTTGGTATATAGTATAGTATCGTTCATTGTGACGAGTCTGTCAGTCTCACAGTTGCACAAGTTGTAGATATCAAATGGCACTAGATGTAGAATAGCATCTAGTGCTGTTGTTGTTCTTAGTGCTCCGATAATACATATGCAATCTGATCTTAAATCTTTTAATAGTAGGCTTGCGGTTGCAGGCTGTTTCTTAAGCCGTCCATCACTAATGAATGATGACAGACACGTAAGCCCAGAGAGATATGTGTGGTTGCATACTGAATTTCTTACCGATTGCCCTTTTATAACTCATTCTTGAATGTTTCCTTTCCACTTCAGTTTTTCTTTTCCCAAGCCAGGCCCAGGTATTTGGGGAACTATTATTGCCATTCAAAACCGTGAAGTCAATAAAGACCCAAGTCCCTAGATGAATATGTCTACCACGTTTCTAAGAGGTTGGGAGGCAATTTAGTGTCGGTGGGAGTTATGGAAATACACTACGTAGCCTGTGAAGACAAATAGCCAATCGATTTTTTTCCAAACCGCACTTCTGCAGTCAGACATCGGACGCAGTAGAAGGACCTCGAAAGCTATATTCATTACTTCCCTGGAACCATCTGGCATATAAGTACCCTGATTCTTCATAGAAAATCTCAAATTCAACTGAATACTCCCGACGCAAAATAAAAAAAAATTGTGAGTAAGAAAAGCGTCATTCCAGCCCTAACGGAAGCTTCAAACCGCTTGTAACATGCAAAACATGTCGGGTGTTTACAAAAACGCACCTTGTAATACCCAATTGAAGATTTCAATTTAGAATCCAAAAAGATATTAAATACCCGGCACCTAGCTTTTTCTCGCAATCATTTATGTGTGTGCACTTTATGCACGATGGTCGGTGCTCCAGTTTAACACCGAATCCAAAGGACTGAGTTGCGGATTATTTGTTTGATGATTGCCAAAGAAGGCCCAATGAAAAACATTTTGGGGTTAATAAGAACCTAGACCTTCTGCGTGGCAGTTTATAGGATTAACCGTCATGCCACTGAGCCCGTCCCTTCGACCATGTTGAGATCAACGCTGCGTGCATTTATTAGCTTGTATATTGCCAACGCTTAACTTAATCTCCTGAGATATTTCCTTAATAAAACGGATATAAGCTACCTTCTTATATTGGTAAATTATTACCTTAAACAGCAGCAGATAAGTCCTTTAAAAATATGAGGCTTAAAAATGCTTGCCTACATTGCTCTGCAAAGCCTCTGTCTTCATATTTGCTACCAACTAAACGACAATTCCATGCAAGGAAAAATAAAGGATTTGTGTCAAAAAGCCTCTTGCTGTTCTTTTGTTGAAGACAATTTTCCTCTCAAGATCTAGAGACAAAGAGAAAAAAAACAGCAGCTAAGGACTGAGAACCATAATAAACGGCACCTTTCGCTACACCATCAGCCAGCGTCGCCATGTCTACCGTGTCAAAGAACTTTTTTGTTTGATTTTTTTTTTCCTTGAAGAAACGCAGTAGGACCGAAAAACAAAAGCTGAACGAACTGGGGATGTAAACACCCGTTGAGTTATTAAAACACCCCAACTGTTCCTGTGCATTTTTAATTTATCACCTCCATCATCATATCCGGTGGCACCAACTGCCACCCACACCAAAGGCTTCACACTTTTCGTTTCCTTTATTATTGTTTTTTTTTTCCTTTTTTACGGCAGACACACACATACATTTAAAATTCACCGCACACACATACACATTGACTTGGCTCATATACTTTCACTACACTAAAACAATTTCACGCCTTCTTACCTTGCGAACAAGCAACCGGATAGAGAGGTATTTTGCTGCGCTTTCTTTAGCATCTCTTGTCCCGGTGTTGAGTGCTAAATTCTCTCACCAAGTGTGAGATGCGGAATGATCCTTTCCTTTTGACCGAACATCCCCTCAGCATCAGCATAGCCATCGATGGTGGTAATAGCCTTAGAGTATACCAGTGTTGGTGTCGTTTTCATTCTCGACGCCATCATCGGACAAAGAGCCTTTTATCCAAGCTATCAAAAAAAAAAAAACGAATATAAACAAAATTTTCCGCATGTAAAGTGAATAATTTATGGAAAGGACTAGAGTGGGTGTAGTGTAGTGTGGAGTGGAATGGACAGGGCAAGTTATGGTGGCCGTCGCTTTAAGACCGTTTTAACGCCCTGAGCCTTGTAGTGGGTCATAAATATGCTTTTTTAGCCGGGACATCAATTACTGCTTTGGTCTTTTCGTTTTTATTTGGATGGTGTTATCCTTTACAGGTGCTAAGGGCCAGACTGTTGAAAATTCCATCAAACGTTTTCGTTTTCCTTTTTTACGCTTTTTTTACGCTCAGACGAACAAGTATATACTTCGCCTGTTGATGTGATACTTTGATGGGAGGGTGTAAATTTGACGAGAGGTAAATTTTTCACTAACCGTCAACACGGTAATCATCGTGAGTTATGTCGGGCCCGTGCTTGAGAACAATAAAGCACGGAGGTGCTGAGAATAAATCGAGTAGATTTTCTTCTAGTAATTTGGGCACTCTATCTGAAGTTTTGTAGATTTATGAGGACGGATTTGGTCATGAATAAGGTTCTGTGGACTGCAGTGATTTAAAGAGAATCTGAGATAAGTATGGGGTTTATGGAGTTTATGGAGGTTTATGCGTCACATAGTGATACATAAAGACTGAATGTAGAAGCTAGCTTTTCTAGGGATCGTGTTGTTGATAACCAGAATTGGTTGGTTCTTCTAAGTTGGGCTTCAGCTTCGTTTGCTTAAATGCGCTTCTCCAGTAAGTCCGATTTTTGGCTAGTTATTAGATTGGGAGATGACTTTGTCAGCGATACTTCAGGTAAGGTTTTTCTCTAATGCTTTTTTTTATATGGATAGATACTGTCTCCACTGACGGGCTCAGTGGCGCGATGGTTAGTGCGATGAACTGCCGAGCAGAAGGTCTGGGTTCGATTCCCAGCTGTAGCAACAACGAAATGATCTTTCATCCGAGTAGTATCCATTGTCAAGAAAATCTTACTTCAAATTCTAAACTCGGAGTCGGCATAAACAGGAGGTCGCGCCATCGTGCAGTAGAACACACGTACACATGAAAGGTTTTGAGAAAGCTCGGCCCTGGGTACTAACGAGTCTGTTACCCCAAAAAATTTGTATGTTTATTTAGATACTGTCATGTTCTGTTGACTTTTACTAAAGTTATGGAACTACATAGAGTTCTCATCACAGCTAAAAATGTTAAAGCCGTTTCAGAGGCGGGCGGTAAGTACGAAGGGAAAACTTCGTAGATCGTATGCGTCAGCAACGCTGTTGTTTGATGCTGGGGTAGCAATGTGAACACAGGGGTATCAATGTCAATACCCCACAAAAAAAATGTTCGTTGTACGAGATGCGTACTCTATATTGTTCTATAAGTTTTGCTTATACGGTTCAAAATTAAAAGATTCACTCTTAAACCCACTGATCATTCTCTTCATCTGCATTAGCAATCACTTTTCAGCCCTCCTTTTCAGGTTAAACAAAAGCCCATTGATTACCGGATTTTAAAGCAAAGAAGGCAAGGCACTCCCATGTGAGGCGTCACCAAGATTTTTGTTAAATTGATCAGTGAAAATTTGTCGTATAGAAGGATTAAATAAAAAAAAAAGGTTTGTCATCCTACGACCGGTAACCGAACCCGGACCGCCTGTCAAGCAGTTACTTACATAAGTGGCGGTTCAGTCCGGACCAAACTCCAATTAGCCCAGTCCTTAACTAACTGCCTCCAGTTGCTCACTACAAGTTTGAGGTCAGTTTGTTATTGTGCGCGCCACCTTAGGCTATTTCTTTCTCTACTGTATCCGACCGACGTCTGGTCGGGAATCGAAGACTCTGCGAGTCCGAGTATTGGTGTCAACTAATTCTACATGCCCTAGCCATCTTATACTTCCAATGCGGAGTTTATTTAGTGGGCGCATGTAAAACTTGTATCATTATTAATTGAATCTTCATCTCCAATGCCCGTCAACGAAAACGGGACCGAAGATTTTTCGATTTTTAGAAGGAATTCTTCATCCGCTTTTGAGACGGTCCATGCTTCAGCGCAAGACTGGGACGATCTCTAATATAGGATCTCCTTAGTAAATCGAGTGAGGGCTTGACTACTAAATTTCCTTCTTAGCCCGAAGAAACAGCGGTTGGCAAGAGTAATTCTTCGTTTAATTTCTGACGAGATGTTGTTGTCAGAGTTAATAGCGAAGCCGAGGTAAACAAAGTCATGTACTACCCCAAAGCCATATCAGTCAATGGTGACGTCCTGTCCAATTCGTCGATGTTGTGTGTTTTTTTTGTCATATGGACAACATATACTCTCACCCTCATCTACTGCTTAACACATTTTTGCCGCTTCCTTCTCTATACTAGCAAACCTGGCTATGACATCGTCGATGTATGGTAGTTGTTGCACCGACTTTGAAAGATTGTGCCTCTGGTGTAGGCTCGGGAGTTTTGCACATTATTCTCAAGAATCAACTCAAGAATTCAGAAGGCTAGGCCTGAATCCCTTTTTGGTATCGAATGTGTCGAGAAGGTTGTTTCCGACCCTGATATGGAGAAGTTGGAATTCTCCATCGTCATCCTTCACAGACGGACGAGTTCAGGCGGTATACTAAAACTGGACATGGCTCTGTATAGTTTGTCTCTCCAAATGCTGTCGTATGCGGCTTTGAAATCGATGAATAGATGTGACGAAATGTGATCAACTGTGGGATTTTCTTGCCTATAATCATTCTGATAAGGGCTAACTGATCAGGTTGGTTGTAAACGGTTTCACATATTACGGCAGACATTTTTATTTTACTTTAGGCGATGCTAAGGAGACTTTTACCTCTGTAGAGACGTTTGCCGCTGTAGTTGGCGCACTTCAGTGGGTCTCCTTTTTGTGGTTCATACAAGCGTTGCTATGGTTTTATTCTTCAGGCAAACTTTCATACGACCAGATTACTCTTATGAGCTGGTGCATGTTACTTACCAAGTTATTTCCGAGGGTTTTATAAAGCTCGGCGGAAAAGCCTCCATTTAAGGCATCCTAGAAAGCTTGAGTTTAGATATTGCTATCCTCATTTCACTTTCGGACATCATTCCTGCAGTGGCATTTCTCCATATCCTCGATCGCAAGCCTTTCTTGCTATTTTTTCTTCCCTTCTTCTTAGTCTAAAGAGCTTAATGGAAGCTCTCGTCTTTCCCTGCCACTTACCCATTAAGCTAATATGGCTTCGAGTACCTGTCAACATTTTTTATCAAACCATGGGTGCGATAAACCAGGCAATTCACTTAGGAATGATCTACTAGCTTGTTGACATCATTTTCATTGTTTTTCGACATGAGATGCTGGTGATATGGTGTTGATCGAGAGGTTAAGGGATAAGGTCGATCAACTGCCATTGAAATCATTCGGTATTACAATTTTTCACATAATTTCTGATTTATTGTGGTGTGATGGATGGACTTAGTATATGCTGCAACACGAAAAGACACACAATATTGACGAATCGGACAGAACGTCACCTTTGTCAGATATAACTTTGAGGTAGTACGGGAATTTGTCTATCTCGGCTCCGCTGTTAACCTTGACAACAACATCTCAGAAATACACCGAAGAAGGGCTAAGGAGGCAATTTAGTAGTAAAGTCCTCACTCGAACTACTAAGGAGATCCTACATAAGACCCTGATCATCCCAGTCCTGCTCGCGCTGAAGCATGGACCGTCTCAAAAGCGGATGATGAGATTCTTGGTCGAATCAAGAGGAAAATTCTTGGAAAAATCTTCAGTCCCGTTTGCGTTGACGAGGTATGGAGACGAAGATTTAACCAAGAACTATACGAGCTGTACAGCGACATGCCTCTTATCAAAAAAAAAAAAACATGTAGAACGAATGGATACCAATATTCCGGCTCGCAGAGTCTTCTATGTTGGACGAGATGTTGCACGCAGTCCGGGCTAATTGGAGAGGCATGTTGGTTGAGACCCAGGTTCATTCCGGTCTGTAGCGCAACTTAAGTAAGTAAGTAAGTAAGTAAGTAATGGTCTTGGGATGGATATTCGCACTCTTAACATGGCTGCAGCAAGGGATTGATCTAAATCGATGTTGTCTACTCGGACTGATTGGACTTCTGCCTCTGGTTGCGTGCCTCTTGTCTATCGCGATGTGTAAGTAAGTAAGTAAGTTTGGTGTGACGAATATTCCCATTCTCAACATGGGTGCACCAAGGGATTGGTCCAAATCGATGTTGTCTACTCTGACGGATTGGACATCTGCCTCTAAGTGCGTGCCTCTTGTTATCGCGATGTGATCAATTTGATTGATCGATCGTTGATCTGGCGACCGTCATGTATCCTTATGAATAAAGAGGTGGGGAAACCGTGTGCTGACTATATTTTACGTGGATAGTTAGCCCAAGGCACAAGCCTCAATCTGGTGGTCCAGTTCCTATTTATTCGTTAATCCTAGGATACGGGGCCATCGGTATTCACTACGATTTAGCGCTGCCGTTGTCCTTTCGTCTCATCCACCACCATTCCTGTTCATGGAGCCTGATTATCGTTGATATTTATAAATGACCTATTGTCCGATTATGCCGAAACAGCTCATCTATATTATTCACTTCGTCCATCCTAACTGGGACGGTAGACGCCAACAAGGACTCCATCTTGGGTTATTGATCAAGAATTCATTCTGGTAAAATATGATCGGCAGTTCAGAGGAGACATGCTATCACGTGACTCCTTCCAAAAAGCCATTTTTGTCATTAAATCGAAATCAATATGAATGAATGGCTCTTTTGCTTTCGAAGTCGAAATACTTTCCACTCTTGGTAGGATATGTGTTGTGTTAAGAACAGCTTTATATTTTTATTCGGCAAAACGCTTTCGAATATCTAAGTAACCTTAATCCTGGCAAGCTTTTTTTCGCCCTCTAAAATCTGGTCAATGATATGAAGTATATGTACATCCTCAACATGATTTTGATGCCCACATTCTATCACGCGCAGCACAAACATAAGCTCCTTAAAACCCATCTCAGCTTATCAAGTTATTCCTTCTGAAATGGAGGTGAAGTAACAAGGTAGATAGATATAGATGTAACCTTCGCTTGTATAGAATCTTTTTCAAAATGGACTAAACCATGTCGTCATTATCCCCATCCAGACAAGAGCATACAACCCCTTCCATTTTATCTTACACAGTCGGTTGTCTAGCCCCATTCGACTTTGTCCCAAACTAAACTATAACAAAGCTTGACACACATTTTTCAAGCCCCATCCAATCGATACAAAACATACGTCTAGTTCACGGCCTTCCACCCCCAATGGCAGTGGCACAAGTGCCATTCGCTGCCATTATCATAACAACCATCAATCGTTTTCGTACCAAGGGATTTCATTGAGAAGGACTTCCGTATTAATTCGATTCTATCGCCTCATCAGTGTCTGATAATCCTTGTCGACCAGCTTTTTAAGTGTCCTACTTTCTCCAAACCACTCATCCATCATAAGTGTTTTTTTGATGGTGCTGCCAAACTATGGCATTGCCATTCAGTACCCACTTGTGGTTGTCGGTATTTTATTTCGTCAGAAGTTTAAGTGACTTGTAGTATCGGCATTTCGCTTAAGTTGGTTGTCCCAGTTAGTCCTTGCCCTGAATTATGAAAAATAATCAATAAAATGACCCTTCCTTAGGCGGATAATTATACCGCTATACCAAGAAGATTGCTTTAACCTTTTTGGCTGTGGATAATTGCTCGTCTAACACACGTAACCAAAGTAATCCGCTACTTATACCCTTAAATATGTGTGCTGCCGTTATTTGAATAATTACAAGGGACTATTACTACGAGGAGGACGATGTGGCAAATCCCAAACATATTTACCCTCAAATTCTGCACTCAAGTGATACACATTTTTAAAGGAACCGAAACCGAGTTATTAAAACTTTCGCACTTGAGGGATCCAACCCATAACACATTTGCATAATGAACCCTGGCAAGGTGTCGTCCTTGTCGACGATGACGCCGTCATCGTACACGTCAACGTGTGAATCCGTGTTGCCTTTCGGGCTGTCGTCGCCTGTAAACAGAAACGCAACCACTTCTACCAAACTACTTCTATACCCGGGCTGATGTGAATGCTGATGGTGGCGCTCACATAGAGAAGGTGTGGGTGATGGAATGTAAATCTGAATCCTTGATACAAGTTATCAAAATAATTATTACTGTTGAGGGCTTACGGGACTTTAAGTGAAAAGTTGATGGCAAATACACAATTTACACACAGCAAACCATAGGCAAGGTTGTCCGCTTAAAGCCTTCACCCTAATGTTTGGCAGTCGTCACAGCACTCTACCAAACCTGGCAGACCCTTTTATTTAGTTGTACCACAAACGTTGAATGAAATGCTGGAGTTTGAAGTGGTTGCCGGTTGGGTGGCACAGTGGGGTCCGTTGGAGAAATTCAAATCTTTTTGAATTTGGGTTAGATGGGTATATGAAAGACTCTGCTACTCTAATGCTTAACATGGTTGTTTAATCCTGGAAATTTGTTAATCTAACAAACCAGTTGCCAAATGCTCATCATTCTGAGAGCATTAAAAGTGGGCTGCCAAGTCACTGAGATGAAATTTGTGCCCCACAGGAACCACCTAGTTTGGATTAGATTATTGTACTCGGACCAGTTCGTTGTGGTGCCACTTGCATCTGTCGACGTTTCCTATGAAGCGGAGAAGGTGTTTCACATTAATATTAGCCTGGTCACCTAGTTTGTCAAAGAAGAAGATTGCAGAAAAGTTGAGGAATACACGCCTCCTCCTCTTCGTTCAAGCAGCTTCTGCAGAAGTCATTTTTATAAAAGGCTATTTTTTGCATGTAATCCTAAGGACACCAATGATGATACTGATGTTTGATCTGTACAGCATTATCAAGCAGAGGGAGTGTTACAGGTTATAGTTTGGCCAGAGTTAGGCCTTGATATTTGACAGGTTTCACTGGTTATTTATGTGACCCGGTATCGAATAGTGGTGAATGCTAATGTGATCAGCAGTATAGGAGAAAAAACCTCAACCAACACCTGATTATTTTGAAGACACATCGCTGTAGATGTGAATCTAGTTGTTATCTCCAATCATATCCGACTCCCATTGTGGCGTCCGGGAAAAGTTGACTTCATGTTTGGATCGAAATTGAGTTGGTTGTGATGTGGTCGGCGTTTTCGGTAATGTTTAGGTGTTTTAGTACATTTTTGCGTGTTTGGCTTGAGAGGGTGTCCATTGTAACGATGGTCTTTGTCCCACAGTTGCACAAGTTGTAGTCTGTATTCCAAGAATATCTAGGGGCACTAGATATAGGATAGAATCTAGGGATGTGGAAAGGGTGGTCCTTAGTTAGAAAGTTAAGTGGCTACAGTCCGGAATGAACCTGGGCCTCAATCAACTCCAAGTTGATTGAGGTCGGTTTCTACTTGTGCGCGCCACTTAAAGCACTACTGCGTCTGACGTCTGGCTCTGAATCGAAGACTCTGCGAGTCGAATGCAGAGTTTTTTGACCAGGGTCATGTCGCTGTATAGCTTGTATAGTTCTTGGTTGAATCTTCGTTGCCTTAGCCCGTCAACGCAAACGGGATCGAAGATTTTTCGAAGAACTATCCTCTCGACCGAGGATTTCTTCATCCACTTTTGAGACGGTTCATGCTTCAGCGCCGTATAGCAGGACTGGGATGATCAGGGTGTTATATAGAATCTCCTTAGTAGTTCAACTGAGGGCTTTACTACTGAATTGCCTTCTTAGCTCGAAGAAACAGTAGTTGTTAAGATTAATTCTTCGTTAAATTTCTGACGAGATGTTGTTTTCAGAGTTAATAGCGGAGCCGAGATAGACAAAGTCCCGTTCTACCTCAAAGTAATACCTGTCAATGGTGATGTTCTGTCGATGTTGTGTGTCCTTTCGTGTTGACAGCATATTCTTCGTCTTACCCTCATTTACTGCTTAACCCATATTTGCCGCTTCCTTCTATATCCTAGCAAACGTGGTTATGATATCACGTTGAGTCCTAACAATGCTGTCAATACCGTCGGCGTATGCTAGTAGTTGCACCGATTTTTGGAAAACTGTGCCTCTGGTGTTCTCTCAAAAATCAAATGGAAGAAGTCACGCGACAGCACATTGCCTTGCCTAAATCCTTTTTTGGTATCGAAGGTATCGATCAGGTCGTTTCCGACACTGATGGAGCAGCGATCTTCATTTTACACAAACGGACAAGTTTAGGCGGTATACCAAAACTAGACATGGCTCTGTATAGTTCGTCTCTATAAATGCTGTCGTTTGCAGCTTTGAAATCGATGAATAGGTGGTAGGCGAAAGCTGATCATTGGACTTTCCCTAAATGTTGTTTGGATGCTTCCTTGGAGCTATCCGAGTCGGCCCCATTTCACTTTGCACACATTCAATCTCTCATCAATCCCAAATCAAACAGGTAAAGGGGTTCATATTTTTCATAATTTCGAGTGCTGGTTGGTTGGTATGTTAACCATGAATACGTGTGGGGGCATGCTATCCCATGTCTAGTATTGGTATACAGCCCAAACTCGTCCGTTTGTGTAGGATGACGATGGAGAGTTCTCGCTGCTCCATCTGGATCGGAAACTACCTCACCGACACATTCAATACCAAAGGACCGGGCTAATTGGAGAGACATGTTTGTTGAGGCCCAGCTTCATTCCGGCCAGTAGCGCCACATAAGTAAGTAAGAAATTGTCAGCACAGGATAGGACGTTCCCATTGCAGTCGGGTTGCAATGACTTGCTTTCAAAAGTCCACATTTGGAACTTTTTTGTATGCGTTATAATTCACCGCAAATTGGAGACATCAATGTGCGTATTCCCATTGAGTTGGTGTGCGACCAACTCTGCTCAGAGACAAAACTCTGCCCATGAAAAAATATTAATTTGGGATATGCCAAGATTGTTAGACTGCACAATAATCTACCGAATAAAATCGATGTTCTACATATCTACTAGACTTTACCACAAAATCAGCATCACAAATGAGGCGAATATCTTCCAACCTACAAAACGGATCTAAAACGATGATCTAGAGGTAAGCTGTTTTTTTTTCTCTGCCTTACCATGGTACTCAATGCATTCCGGCTATTTTTCGAAGCACTTGACACAAACCAATCTTAGTCGCTAATTAAGACGGAAGGCGAAATTAAGTCAATTTAGAGCAATAATTGCTGTTCAACTGAGTCCTCTGAACTTTGCCTTTAACGCATTTCGCAGAACTAACAGAGATGGAGAGTAGAAAGAAATATTGGGGTACTTCTCTGGCATGTGTTCCTTCCTCGCGATTCAGAAAAGCTAACATTTATATGGATCTTAACAACTACAGCAATCTTAACGACTTGAAAAAAGTTTTTATTCTTGACCATAACAGATTGGTTAACTGTCCCTCCTCTCGTGATGATCTGACAAAACATCCGAGTAGTATCAATTGTCATGAAAAGCTTATCTCAATTTAGCCGTTCGGATTCGGCATAAAACAGGATGTCCCGCCATCGTGCAAAGAAGTACACACGCACACATGAATGGTTGTGAGAAAAAAGCTAGTCCCTGGGTACTAACGAGCCTGTTGCGCCATAAATTTATTTACTTTTATTTTATTTAACAGATTGGTAGTAAAAATCATTTTACTTCCAGGAGTAGCGACTACTAACAGTATTACAATGGACTTTTTTTGTTGGCTATTGCGTTCGGTTTGACATTTTTCTTGGTTGGAACTCCGCCTCATTTTTGTACTACTAAGGGAGGAATCCTTGGCTTAATTACCTTAAGTACCAACAGCTGGAAAATGGAGTAAAAAAAAAACTGTCATGACTATGAGAACCTTCTCCTATTTACCAAAGAATGCGTTTGTTTTAAGAAAAGTTGAAGATACGTCCTATATCTAATTGCGTTTGTCAGATTCCAATGCTAAAGCTCTTTAAGCCTTCTATTTTAATATGCTGAACATACACATTAAAAATCATGCATTTTCTTCTTCTTCCCGTTTTATTAATAAAAAAAACACACTTCCACGCACAAACGCCCCACTGTTCCACCATAGGTACCCTACTGGTTTCCTCATTTAGCCAACTTGGTACCAACATAATGTGGTTGTGGAATCCTTTATTATATGTGCTCTTCTTCCTTTCAAGTGCCAGTCTTTCGCAAATTTAAGCACATTCAAGTGAATTTTTTGCTTCTAGAACCCGCGTCAATCCGATGCTTCAAAACCATCCCCTAATCACTTGCAATGTTTGAAATTTCCACTAACGACAGGACCTATTACATTGAGCTGTACGACAGAACACGTATTGGTAGCGTTTGGTGCACGTCTTGCGTCGCTTCACTACCCGCCTTTGGGGCAAAATAATTATTGCTACTATAAGTTGAATAAAAAGCAACGACAACACAAACCGTTGAGTAAGCAAGGATATGCGTATACTGTTACGGATCCTGTTACAGTGTGGCAATGACAATCTCATTGAATATTTTATTCGAAACCATTTCCGTGTGTTCCCCACAAGCCCATTTATCCAACAAGTGGAATGGGGGGAGGTGTAGTAGTCGCAGACGCCTCTTGCTGCGTCCCTGCATATGTAAAATTCGATTTGCATTTTAGTGGGCCGAAGGGATCCATAACTGGTGTGTAAGGATATTTCCATTCTGTGGCTACACTTTGGCTTGCGCATATAGAGATTGACAATGAATTTGATATGACCTCGAATTGAGTTTTTTGAGAGCAGCACCCCGACTGAAGTTATGGGCTAGCCATATAAAACCACAGTCCAAGGTAAAATCGAAGGCATGACCTTTGCAAAAGGGAAAGGAATGTCAAACATGCTCGGAGCAAGGTTGATGAGAATCGACCTTTGATTGCGGCCAAAAGTCATTTATGCCGGTATCCTGATGAAAAATTCATCGATGTGATTTGAGGTTGACTCCTAAGATGGGACAAATGTGCTCCGGGGTATACTGGTTTTACGGTTGCGGGTGAACGCATGAATTCGGTGATTGATTGAACTTCGGGTTTCATTTTTGAGGTTTTCGTTTTTCAATTCGTCTGTTTTTCAGATAGGAGGAGTCTTATTAAATCCTGATTGGACGATTAAGTGAGAATTTCTTTGGCCAAGTGGTTTGAGGTAATTTGAGAAAATTGCTTTTTGAGGTAAATGGAAAAATTAACAAAATGGCCTGGGGGCAAGTTGATTGTATTTTAGAAGTCTAAAGACTTTTTTGATATTTGGATGGGGGCCATCCGATGGATTTGGTTATAAAGTCAAACAGACGAAGTCGCTCTCTAAGGATCTGAACAGTAGGTGAAAGATTTTCAAAAGAGTAAGAGGAACTCAGAGTTTCTAGTTTTACCTCTGAGAGTGGTACCACGATAGAGATCAAATGAAGGATTACTCTTGGCAACCGCAGGATTTTTGTGCTAAATAAGGCAATTTCGTAACTTGAAAGGAACATAACAGCTTCATCGCGCTAAAGCACCGGCCTTATCAAAAGCGGATGAAGAATTCCTCATCTACTTTGACTAGCTGTACATTTATACAGCCAAGTTTTAAATGCAGTAGAGGAGCCGACCTCAACAAACTTGTAGTGCGCAACGGAAGACAGCTATTCAAGCCCAAGCTAATTGAAGAGGCATGTTGGCTTAGCCCAGGCTCACGCCGTACTGTCCGGCACTGTTAAGTTAGTAAGTAATTCTTAAAACACTGGACTTAGACTGATAGCAATGCATTAATGACAAAAACCCATGGATTCTACTGCTGACTGGGTAGCCCTGGAACAATTCATTACAAACACAAAAAAAATGGAAACTTTGCCTTGGAATAATTTGTATCATGGTCATCTTGTCAGCAGTAGCCTCCATGGGATGTTGTCATTATTGCATTACTATCAGTCTAAGTCCGTAGTGATGTACGATGTACTGACTTACGTAAGTGGTGCCGGAAAGGGAATTTTTTTCGGAAGGGACCTGCAATTTCCTGCAAATTACAAATGGCACCATTTTTATTGTTGAATGTTTGTTAAACTTTATCAAAAGGTGAAGCAGTGAAAAAAAAACGTCAGGTGTTAATTTTGGTGGAGTTGAAAACAAAGACTGGCTTCGCAGGAGCGCATTCTGTCATTCCAAGAATATGTTGATGGTTTTGGGCTGTAGCTCACGGATTGCTTATATAATATTGGCCTTAAGTACTTGCCTAGTATCCGGATTGTTGACATTACATTAGTTTCCTACCAAAAAAAAAAGTCCAAAGGTGTCAAGTCGCAGCTTCGAGACGGCCAATTGATATCGCTGATAACACGATTTGTGAGTTTGGTGAGCAAAAGTTCGATTGTGGCATTGGCTGTGTGGCATAGCGCGGTATCCTGCATGAACCAGAGGTCGTCCAAATTCATGTCTTTAATTTCAGTAAAAAAAAGGCGGCTAACATGGACCTGTAACGCCCACCGTTGACCGAAACCTTGTGCCCAGCCTTATTTTCGAAGAAAAGTGGTCCAATGATACCATCACTCTACAATCCGCACCAAACTGTCACTCTCTGTGGATGCATCCGCTTCAGGACATTAACGTGCGGGTATTCTGCTGAGCCCCAGGCAATTTTGTTTGTAAACGTACCCGCCGAAATGAAAATGCACCTCGGCAGAAAAGATGATTTTTCGCCCAATATCGCTGTCCAATTCAAGCTGCTCTAAGGTCCAAACTGCAAAGCGATAACGAAGCGCGTTCAAGTGATTAGTCCGTTGGACCTTGTGAAATAATAATGCAAAATCTTTGTGGGGAATTCTTCTCAAGCTAAAGGCGTGAAATATTGACCTGTTGAGATCGATGGCGAATTGATTTTCAGTAATTGAGTCTCACACTTTTGGCTATACAGCCAAATTTCCTGTCTGTGCGCCGTACGAAACGACTAGAGGCTGTACCCTGTATGGTATGAAAATGATTCGCTTTTAGACGTTTACAACCAGATAAGCAGTAGCGTGATATTTAAGAACAAAAATAGTAAGCATTATACCGTCGCCTTAGCAATATTTGAAAAGTTTAGTTTTATGTTGTTTTTTTTGCCATATTTTTGCTGTTTGTTCGCTTGGCAATGCTAACGGCATCTAAAGGGTGATCCATTTCGAGGTTCCCTACTTTTTTAAAGAAAAAAACACAGAAAATTCAAATTTAATGGAGAGTGTTTATTATCATTTGAAAGAACATTCTTTGGCATTTATTTTTTGAAGATTATGTCTATCAAATGTTGGCCGTTGCTACGTCGCAGATGGTCCATCCGTTGAGTCCAATTTTCGATCACTCGTTCGAGCATTTCGTCTGGTAACTGGCGAATGACACGCGTGATGTTTTCCTCCAAGGCCTGAATCGAAGCGGGTTTGTCGGCATAAGCTTTTGACTTTACATATCCCCACAGCAAAAAGTCTAACGGTGTGATATCACACGATCTTGGTGGCGAATCGACCGGCCCAAAACGTGAAAATATGTGCTCACCGAAATTTTCTCTCAATAAGTCCATTGATTGATGCGATGTGTGGGAAGTGGCGCCGCCGTCTTGCTGAAACCAAATGTCGCCGAGATCACGAGCTGCAATTTCAGGCATCAAAAAGTCGGTTATCATGGCACGATAACGGTCGCCATTGACGGTTACGGTCGCCCCGGCATAATTTTTAAAGAAATAAACAAAATTTGCCTCGAAAACGTCGGATCTTCTTGGAACTTTTCAAGAGCCCATGGAACGAAGCGATGTCGCTTGGGAAGGTCGAGCGGCTTCAGTTGTTGCACAAGCTGTATTTTGTAGGCTTTGAATTTAAGATCTTGACGTAAAATGCGCCAAGTCGTTCCATACGTCAGTCCGAGTTGCTGCGAACGGCGCCGAATCGACTCTCTACGGTCTTCGTGTACACTCTCAGCTACGGCCGCTATATTTTCTTCACAGCGTGCTGGACGTGGTCTATTCGGTCAAATATTATCCAATAATGAAGGCTGGGTCTCAAAATGGGTGATGGTGTTGCGAATTGTACGCTCAGTAGGCCGATTATGTTGACCATAAGTTGAGCGAAGTGCACGAAACACATTCCTCACAGAACGTGAATTTTCATAATAAAGTTGAACAATTTGTAAACGTTGTTCACGCGTAAGTATTTCCATTATGAAATGCCAAACAATACTAAACAAAAATAACATGACAGCATGACACGACTCACACGTGATCTGTCAAAAAAGGCTATTGAAAAAAGTATCTCTACTTGGATCACCCGTTATATCTTTGTAGTTTGTATTGCCTGCTTTTCAAATCGTTTACAATGTCATTATTTAAGCACGACGCATGAAACTCTCTGTAGCTACAACGAGTAACGGCCTTTCAGATTTATTTTCATATCAATATCATTCTATTTTATCAATATTTAGCTTGCGAGATAACAGACGGTAACTGTCTGGGTCCTTAACGCATGTGTCTTTTTTTTAGCGAAGTCACTTGGTAGCCCGATAATGGCAACGATTTTATCATCGTATGCAAATTGTTAGAGTCATCAATACTTTACTTACTTAAGTGGCGCTACAGTCCAGAATGAACCTGGGCCTGTTCCAACATGCCTCTCCAATTAGCGCGGGCATTTGCTAACGGCCTCCAGTTGCGCACGGCAAGTTGGTTGACGTCGGTTTCTACTTGTGCACGCCACTTAAGGTGAGGTCTTCCTCTACTGCGTCCAAAGTTTGGCAGGGAATTGAGGACTCTGCGCGCCGGAATATTGGTGTCCATTCGCTCCACATGTCCATCCATTTTAAGCGTCCAATGCGGAGTTTTTTGACAAGGGTCATGTCGCTGTACAGCTCATATAGTTTTTGTTGACTCTTCGTCTCGCAAACGGGACCGACGATTTTTCGAAGAATTTTCCTCTCGAATCGTCTTATATAGGATCTTCTTAGTAGTTCCAGTGAGGCCTTTACTACTGAATTTCCTTCTTAGCGTTTCAGTCAAGAGTTATTCTTCGTTTAATTTCTGACGATATGTCGGAGTATATAGCGGAGCCGAAATAGACAATCTCCCGTACTATATATACTATATAAAGTTATATCTGTCAATTCTGTAGTTGTGTCCAATTCGCCAATTCGTTGTTTGTCCTTCCATGTTGACAGCATATAATTAGTCTTGCCATAATTTACTGCTAAATCCATTTTTTGCCGCTTCCTTCGCTAAACTAGCAAACGTGGCTATGACATCAAGTTGAGTCCTACCGATGATGTCAATATCGTCTGCGTATGCTAGTAAATAGTTGCACCAATTTTTGGAAAATTGTGCTTCTATGGTTGTCTCGGGAGTTTTGCACAATCCTGTCAAGAATCAAATTGAAGAAGTAACATGACAACGGATCACCTTGCCTTAATCCTTTTTTGTTATCGAGTGTCTCGGTGAGTTCGTTTCCGAACCTGATAAAGCAGCGAGAATTCTCTATCGTCATCCTACACAATTCACAAGTTTTGGCGTTTTAAAAAAAACTAGACTTGGCTGTGCATAGTTCGTCTATATAAATGCTGTCGTATGCGGTTTTGAAATCGATGAATAGGTGGTGGGTATCGATTTGGACTTCTTGAGTTTTTTCCAGGATCTGCCGAAGTTTGAAATTTGATTGGTTGTGGATTTTTCTAAACTAAACCCACACTAAAAGAGCCGATCATGTTGTTTGTTAAACGGTTTCAGACGTAAACATATTACGGCAGATAAGATCTTGTGGGCGATATTGAGGAGACTTATGCATCAGTAGTCTGCAGAAGTGGTTCTTCCATATCCTCAGCATCGATTGTGTCTGAACTATGATTTTCCCAGCACGATTTTAATATCATACTTCCGTGGTCGCTTATTGTATTGGTCAAGGGGCTCATAGAAGCAATCCTTAGCTATATCATCTTTTTCCTCCGTTGAGGCGTGAGCGCATGTATGGCTTATGTTGGAAAATTTGTCCTTGATGCGGATTGTAACAATGCCTTCTGTAATGTCTTGGAAGCATAAGAAATCTTGCCCAAGTCTGTCACTTATAACAATACCCCATCCGAATACAGCATCTTTTCTATTCTGCCCACTATAACACGGTCCGTATTAGATGTCACAGTTTTCATCCCCTTTTTGCTCAGCCCACCCTATCGTATTCCCTGGATTGCAGTAATGTCTGCTTTGTTAGGGCTTCCGCTAGTTGTTCGCTTGCACCTCTCCTGTTTATCGGTTGCTTCGTAACTAGTAGATTTTTTCTATGGGTGGGTAGCAAACCCGATACCCCTAGGCCAAGGAACCATAAGTATCCACCACGGGATTGAGCGCTGCCGTTGGTCTTTCGGTAAATCTGCCATTATATCTCTTAAATGGGCCTGACTAACCCTTAAAATTCCTAGACAGCCTGTTGTACGAATATGTCGAAGAAACGTGTTTAGGTTCGCCTGGGAGAGCAGGCCGGGTATTCATTTCGTGCCATTTTGTGTTGGCGTTTTTCGTCGTGGTATCAACACTCGCGCTTATCATTTAGTAAGTCAAATCCGGTTGGGTGAGACCAGTACCCGATGGTTAACACTTGGAGGTTAAAAATAAGCACTTGATGTGTAGTCAGAGTTGCAACCAATGGGCATTGCCAAGTTAGATCCAATCAGAGCCTACCCTCGTTCTGCATCACCCAACCATAAACACCGATCACATTATATTGGTGATGGGGGTCATTGACAAAGCTGTTTCGCTTTGTTGACAATCTCGTTTAACATTTCATTAGCGGATACAGCTTTCCTTGTTTTATCCATCTTTTCCTTAGAATACAGTTGATTTCGCGACTAAGTTCTTCTACATTCGTATGGTATTCCGAATTCAAGGGACAGTGTGCAATTGATTTTGGCGGCTCATTAGGTTTTTTTACTCGTCATATTCATATTTTCATCCTTAAGCTGGAGAATTTCTTTCCGAACTTCTTCGCAGAGCAGTCCGACATTGTTAAGCCTTTTTCAAATAAATACTCATTTCTAACCATATTTGACCGCATCCAGGTGTTTTCCAATTTATTATTCCGCACAGAAAGGTTAACAAAAGTTTGCATTTAAATCGATATCCCTGCATGTTCCTTTAGAGATATTTCGAGAACTATATCCAATTAAAACTATCTACCGCGCTAACCAATGTAGGTATTTAAATTCATCATGAATATTGTACCGGATATCAGAAATGCCTTCATACACTTTGTTTGCATTGCATATCGTAAAAGTTTATATTTCTTCTACCCACACATTGGAACGACCAACTCAATTCACATTCCCATGAAATTCGTGATGATGCGATGCTGATGGCATCATTCATATGTCAGCCCGCAGAAACCCATCCATCCATCCATCCATCCACCAGTGTCCAGCAGTCCAACCATCCAACCGTGCTTATTTTTCCAAAATTAAATTTCACATCTTTTTTCCCGTTTAGCGTTGCTACCACAGAAAGATACATCGGTCTGCATCCTACCCAAATATTATTAAGTAAATATAAAATATTTTCTGTGGAAGCTTACAGCAGTAATCTCTGGAGCGAACAACGCTTTTCTACTCAGCTTCCATTTACTATTTTTTTTTATTGGCATTCCCGCCTGGGACTGGTCTTCCTGGTTCGATTTTCCATTCCGTGCAAAAGAGGAAACTATAGTACGATGACGTACAGCCCACATAGATACATTTTCGTATGACTACATTGTGCAGTGATGGCTCTGGGGTGTGAGGGCAATCTTTCTAGCTGCGTTCTGGAATGGGATATAGTGCTCTTGGACCAACTGTATGGTGGCGGTGAGTACAATTGTTATTCCATATCCATGTTCACGTTCACATTCCCATTCACATTCACATCCCTATCATCATCAGTGGCATCGTCGCCGTTGTCGTCATCATCATCTTGCACGGTGGATGTCGTACATCATTCTTTTTTCCCTCTTGCTGGATGGAGGAGCTCTGCTCAAGCTATATGCGCGCATATTTTCTTTAATTGAATTTAATTGGAGCTGATTGTTTAATGGGTCCAAAAACGATAAAAAAATGAAAAAAAAAGTTTTTTTTTCGAAACTGAGAAATAGTGCGGGCTATAGCTTCATGTTGTCGTTGTCACTGTCATGTCGCCATGGACGGTTGACAGCATAGCCGTTCGTTGAAGTTGTTGATGTTGTCGTCAGTAATGCTCGTCGCAATTGCTAACATAGAAAATGGTTTCAATCTCTGTCACACCAACATAGGGGTGCAGAAAAATATGATTATTCATTTTTTTTGGATTACATAACGGTATATATTTATTTCATGTGGAAAATAGTTGTCATGAATATAATACGCCCACGAGGGGTATAAGAAACACTTATATAAGAAAACATGTCTTGTAAGAAACGCATATTGAAACACCGTTTCATTTTGCTATGTGTCCATCTAAAGGGTGTTTTTTTAAGAGGTATAGAACTTTGAATTGAAATAAAACACTATAAAATCGTTTTAATCTCCATCAATTTGGCTTCATTAGAAGGATAATTATATGCCATGTATAGGTAAATATGGTTTTGTGCACGTGGCCGCCGCGGCTGGTTCGAATAAAGCCAAGTCTAGAGGTCCAATTTTCAACCACTTTTTCTAGCATTTGGGGACGTATGTCGGCAATAACGCCACAAATGTTGGGTTCCAAGTCCCCTTATGTTTCTTGTTTGTTGGCGTCGACGAGCGACTTCACCTATTCTCAACGAAAACAAATCCAATGGTGTCATTTCACACGATCTTGGTGGCCAATTAACAGGTCCATTCCGCGAAATTATGCGGACATCGAATGTTACCTTCAATAAATCGATTTTGACGTGCGTAGTGTGGCATGTAGCGCCGTCTTTTTAGAACCCCATCTCATCCACATTCATGCCATCCCATTCGGGAACAAAATAGTCGGTTATCATGGCTCTAGACAGGTCTCCATTATCGGTAACTGACTTCCCAGCATTCTTTCGGAAGAAGTATGACCCAATGACTCTACCAGCCCATAGAGTGTTTATTGTGCTCTACCAGCCCATAGAGTGTTTATTGTGCTCTATGGGCTGGTAGAGTCATTGGGCCATACTTCTTCCGAAAGAATGCTGGGAAGTCAGTTACCGATAATGGAGACCTGTCTAGAGCTATGATAACCGACTATTTTGTTCCCGAATGAGATGGCACTGAAAAAAATTTTCCGATGAAAATCAGCATCGAGATTAATCTCATTTTCGGCCCATACACCAAAATCACGGCGCATTGCATGGCTTCAATTCTTTCAAAGCCAAATCGACAAGTAAATTTTCCTTGTGGTTGGGTAACACATGCCTAATTGCTGTGAACGGCGACGAATTAACACTTCACGATCTTCATTATCGTTAACATAGAACGCTACGACTGCAATATTCTCTTCGGTACGCACTGAATGATTGGTGAGTTGTTGGTTTAATGTACAAAAAAGTAAATTTGGTGCGAAATTTGGTGATAACAGCATAAATTGTTGATTCACCAGATCGACTATGACGACCATAATATGGTCGTAACAAGTGCTGCACATTTTTCACAGAGCAACGAATTTTGATAATAAATTTCAATATTTTGCAATGATTGCTCGTTTGTAACTATTTCCATGATTAAATGGCAGAGTATACCGAAAAATTTTCACCTTGACAGATGTCGTTTCTACGCCATTACTAACTTGCTTTGCCAGCCTGAAAAAATTAACTCTTAAGAAATCACCCTTGTAAGGTTTTTTGCAAAACCTAATTTTTGGGACGTTTTTATTAAAAATAAGATTTTTGGTTAAACTTTAAAGAAAGTCAAAAAAATGTTCGTCTCAAAAACATTTTTAATATAAATACGATGCATACATGATCTGTGAAATATTTAAACCAACGCCCATTGTCGGGGCGTTTTCTTATAAAAACGATAAACCAAACCATAAAAAAATTTTAAGAAACTCTCTGATCAATATATGTGACGATGGCTTTTAGATTTCAACCTTGTTTTACCGCATAATCTAGGTTAAGTAATTCAAACTATTTCTTACCCCGAATTTCAGTTCCCAAGACTACAAACGGTTATATTCTCTGATAATAACGAACAACAAGCGTAGTTCCCAAGCGTTCCATTAAATAAGTAGTAACCGCGATCGACGCTGCTGGGTTTCGGTGGTCGGTAAATTTCGAAGATTTTCGATCGATTAAATCGATTTCACAACGTCCCAAAAGAAGTTTCAATTAAAAAATGCATCACTCAAATATCGCAATTAGCCCCTTCTGCAAGATCTCCAGTGTAAAGATATTCTCTTATCATTCTGAGCACTTCAAAAAATTCAAATAAAGCTACACGCTCCACTTTTCGTAAAGACTCCCAAATATGGTTAAACCAAAGTCAACCATTCAAAAGGCAAACTTGGCCCAAAGAACAGTTATACAATTGAATACCTAAATCATCAAATCTGAAAACGTCATCCTACCCGAATCAGACCAGATACCAATTTTCATCTTCAACTTGCAGCCTCTCTCGTACAATCTGTCCTTTTCAAAGAATCGCATTTTATATATACACCCACAAACGTTAGAGGCGCTCCCGATAACTAGCATCTCGTTTTAAAAATGTCGTCATATGAAAAACATCGTCCTTCCTGAAGGCAATACTCCAATTCGGAAAACACGTCTTCGTTATTACTAATCACATACGCATCGAAAACTCAATTAAATCTACCTGTTTGGATTTAAGCTTCAATTGCAGACTCCTTCGCTAAAACACATGTATCCAACCAAAAGAAAGGCAGTACCAACGATCAGCTGTCATTCAGTGGCCATTTTAGCCACCTACATGCTACCAAAGATTATAAAGCCACACAAATAACGCATTGATAACAAAAAAACATATGAAAAGCCTACAATCCACTGTGTGGATCGTTTTATACCCTATCCCATTTCATCCTTAAAGTTAATATCCCTTAAATGTGTGGAAATATTAAAATTGAAATTAA
Source organism: Rhingia rostrata (assembly GCA_949824845.1). NCBI lineage: Eukaryota > Metazoa > Arthropoda > Insecta > Diptera > Syrphidae > Rhingia > Rhingia rostrata. Next base: position 119,584,630 of record OX463756.1, on the reverse strand, counting down.
CGCAACATATTGTTCAGACAGTTTAGCAAAATCTTGAATGGTTCGAAAAACTCCTCCAAAAAGTGGGCGTGGGTAAAACTGATATATGGAAGAAATATTTATATTACCAAAGCCAATTACTTTGCATCAAGACATGGCTTAATCGACTCAGCTAGCGATTCTGAGTTTTTTACCATCCTTGTTCACGTTCAATCCAACGTACCTAAATTAACTTTTTGACAGGCACCACACTTTCTTGGTGCATACCGGTGCACCAACGTCCTTTCTCCTAACACCATGCCAATACGAAACCATCCTTTTTTTGCACACCAACGTACGTGTTGCCTAAGTTACAAGTACATCTGTTCACTACACAGCCAACCGAAAATAAGTTTCACTTCAAACCAAAAAGTATAGAACTACGCATCACAGCTAAAAATTTTGCAGCCGTTTCTGCCGCGGGCGGTAAGTGTGAATTGGGAAATTTCGTAGATCGTATGCGTCGGCAAGGCTGTTGTTTGATGCTGGGGTAGCAATGTGAACACTAGGGTATCAATGTCATAGAAATATTCGTTATATGCGATTTGCACTATACGTAGTTTTATCCTCTTTGCTTCAAACAAACAAAATAGGCCAACAGCACGCGATTACCGACATCAAACAGCGTCGGCTGTGGTTAGTACTTGGATTGCGAACCGGATCAGAACACCGATAAGTGATGTTTTTAAGTTTCATAAAATCCAATTCACACCGTCCCAAAAGAAGTTTAACTTCACAAAAGTTATGTGCAAATCGGTCTTTCAAAACTCAATACGAAACATTACTTATACAAAACACTACTTTTTGAGAGAGTATTGTCAATCTCGAAAAATAGGAGTAGATAGTTAATTCGGGCAAACAAGTTTCCCGAAATTTATTTTATGCAGGAAGTATTTGAAAATTTGGGAAAATTATTTTCGGGCAAAAGTAATGATTGACATATCTATATAGCACCCACCCAAAACAGTTCAACAGTGTTCAACAATTTTCAAAAAATGTTCCAAAAACTTAATAAAATCGAAAAAGAAAAAAAGTTCAACAGTGTTCAACAATTTTCAAAAAATGTTCAAAAAATTAAATAAAATCGAAAAAGAAAAATTCTCTTAGGTCTTAAAGTTCATCAGCCATTTTACATCACCCTAGAAGCAACAGACCAGCCAATGCTTATCCTAATTATTTCCACCTTCAGCTGACGAACATAACCTCTTGTGGTTTGACAGACCTCACTTATAGGTACGCTGTCAAAAATATTCCCCATTATTATCCACTTGTAGATACTTCATCCAAAAGCCACAATTACTGCAGCAAATGACCAATAAAATTTATTTATTAATCCTGCTGCAAACAATTCTGCCACAATATGTCACTTGCAACAAGCTAGCAAGTTACATTTAAATTATTAACTCAGCCAGACCCAATACCAACATCACACTCAAAAATACCCAGTTAGCCATCAACTTGTAGTAGCAAAACCCAGAATAGCGGCAATGGAAACATGCTGGAAAAACATAAACCAAAAAGTTTGCCGCAACTTTTACAATTGCATCCATTAAAAAATTAAGTAACTTCCTTGGAAATGTTGCAGCGCACCTCGACACTACCATCGAACAGACCGAAATCAAAACTATTACAGCCCCATTCCGAATCGCAGCCATACTACACATACTAAGTAACACTTCCAATGCCAAGTTCATACCAACCCTATGCGATGCGTTGGTAGCTGGGAAACTTTACGAGCACTTGTGCCATAAAACCTCAAAAACTGCACTGCACTGGACTACTATTAGTGCTGGATGTTGGTTGCTAGCTGGGTAGATGGCTGCAAGTTACGGTCTCCACAGGCATACCACACAAATTGCCAACCAAAGCTGACCACAATTTGGGGCTGGGGCGCCGCCGCCTAGGAGTTTTACCTCTTTCTCCAACCGACCGTAATTTAGGTCATGTCCGGCTCTTGCCTCAGTAGTCAATTGGTGGCTTAACAGGATTTCGCATTTCACTGGACAGTGGCTAAGATTTGGGACGGTTGGAAGATACATTGTACTTCTATATGGGATTGGAGTGTCGATCCTACTATTTTTTTTTCCGGTTGGACCGTTCTATAGCATATGCTAAGGTCTTACGTACGTTAAGTGATGAGATTGCCATATTTTCCTATGTCATTTGGAAGGCAAAAATATATTCGAAGGATTACGGTGGTTTGTTGGAATGCGATTTAAAAGGATTTGCGGCGGACTTATTTGAGGATTCAAGTTAAATTTGGTCCAATCATCATCGGTATTGGTGCGGATTTCTTTCTTTGTATAGTTAAGGGCATTGGTGAAGAAGAACGAGTAGGGTAGGCATTTTCTTTATGTGTTAGGGCTGTCTTTTGTGAGTTGCCATTTTTGGTATTGGGTAGTATTTTAGGCTGGTCGGGTGATTCTAAAATGGATACCGATTGGTATTGTCCTGAATGTTGGATTAATTTAATTTAAGGGGAAAATTACTCTTTGTTTCTTGGAGAGCGTTTATTCGTACACTAATGACATAAAAACGTCCCGAACAAGAAAATTTGCAACCGTTTTAACGCTATTCTACTTAGTGTATTTGTAAGTGGTATACCCTACAAAATCGATGTATTCCTAATAGTTCAATAAAATGCTACCTAATGTAAAAAAAATCGATTTTAGAAATCTTCTTTTCAATAGAAATACTAGTCTGCGAGGTAGCCTCCGAATGAAGGACCCTGCTAGAAGTACCAGAAAATGGGGGTTCGGATGGTTGGATGTTGTTGAAAGAAGGCAAACTCTGATCGGCGTTAACTTGACAATGCCTAGTCATTGATACTTTGAGTACAAAGCAATTTTACTTATTTGACCTCCAAGTGGTAATCATCGGATTCTGGTCTTACCCGAACGTATTTGACTTGCAAAACTTATAAGTGCGAGTGTTGATAACAATATGACACACAGCAACGCTATAAACAGACTTGTTAGCATGAACGACACGGAAAACCGACCCTCTGTCATCAGGTGGACACATGGGCATGGCAATCCAGGTTGCGAGTTGTAATTTAGGTTAACTACTCACTTACGTAAAAAAAAAGACATTGTTACGCAGCATCTAAGAGCCTCGGAAAGGACTGATTTTATTGCTGAAGACAATGCTAAATGAACAATAATGTTCTTATCTCCACCAGAAATGTGATATGTAAAACGGAAGAGGTTCATACGACCATCGATCAAAAGCCCAATACTGCTAAAAAGCAGTAATCCAAGCTGTAAATACGATCATGGGCGGATAATGAAAAACTGTGACATGTACTAAGGACCGTGTTATGAACAGCATGAACGGAAACTATTCGGATGTGGATTTATTAAAAGTAACAGACTTTCAATATACTTTCAAGGCTTCTTGGCGAATGCGAATGCGAATGCGAATGCACTGTAACAATGCGCATCACTGCAAATTCGCAAACACTAGCCTTATATGCGCTTGAGCTCCGACAGAGGAAAAAGATGAAATTAAGATGGACTATGATACCAATTATGATGTTGAATTCGTACTTGGAGATTCTAACGCAAAGGCAGGAAAAGTGGATATGACTAGAGGTATTGTCGGAAAACACAGCTTACACGAGAACATGTCTGGCAACGGGCTTAGGCTAATTGGCTTTGCTACCGAACGAAATTTCACTACATCCAGCACAGGGTCTCCTCACTTAGATATCCGTAAGGCGACATGGTGGTGTTCGGATCTAGGAACGGTCAACCAAATTGACCACATTGCTATGGACATGAACAACGCAGCCAATAATTTGGATGTCTGAAAATTCCGAGGGCCTAACATCGATTCGGACCACTACCTTGTTGCAGCAAAGGAAAGAATGCGGATGTCCACCCCGCCAAAACAATCCACAAGTATGTACTTTAAAAAAAAATTATGTCGAAGGACTGCAATCGCAAGAGCCTGCAAGACCTTCGCGAAACTCATATCCCTTAACCTCTCGATTCACACCATACCAACAGCATAGAATGTCGAAGAACAATGGCAACGATGCCAACAAGCCACTAAATCAGCCGCAACTAATATGCTACGTTTCACGCACCCAAAAAACCCCTGGTTTGATGAGGAATGCCGACAGATGCTCGCAGCCAAGAACGAGGCCAACAAGGCTAAGCTGCAAGTGAAGACGAGAGCTGCTATTGAGCTCTAAAGGCAGAAAAGAAAGGAAGAATAACGGCTTTTCACAATGAAGAAGAAATGACACAATGAAGAAATTTGCGCAATCCAGAATATAGGAGGAGCCACTCCAGGAACGATATTCGAAAGTTTTACCAAGTATAAAACGTCGAAGCTAAGGATGCAAGGCCTGAACAGAATCCTGTCGATATGATCAAGGAGATATCGTAGTTGAGACACAGCCGATGCTGAGGATATGGAAGAACCACTCTGCGGACTGCTAAACGTTCCGCTCTCAGGCAGAACGAAACATTCAATACTGAGAACGACAGCGAAAACCTGAGCAAAGTGAGGAAAGCAATATGTACTCTCAAGCCTAATAACGGTGCCGAAAATGACGGCCTTCCCGCTTAGCTTTATAAAGCCGGCGGAGATGACTTGTTAAGTAACATTCACAAACTCATAACCCAAATCTGGTCGAAAGAAATTATGCGTGGAGAATGGAACCTCAGCATCGTTCGCCGGATCCACAAAAAGGGAAATCCTCCAAACTGCGCCTACTACAAAGGCATCAGTCTCCTCAACATCGCCTACCAGATCCTATCTGCCGTAATATGTGAACGCCTGAAAGCGTTTACCAACAACCTGATCGGCCCTTATCAGTGTTGTTTTAGACCAGAAAAGTCCACAACCGATAAAATTTTCAGACTTCGTCAGATCCTGGAAAAAACCCAAGAAGTCCACCACCTACTCATCGATTTCAAAGCCGCATACAACATCATTTATAGAGACGAACTATACAGAGCCATGACTAGTCTTGGTATACCGGCCGAATTCTTCCGTTTGTGAAGGATGACGATGGAGAACTATCGCTGCTATATCAAGGTCGGAAAAGACTTCACCGACACATTCGATACCAAAAAAGATTCAGACAATGCGATGCGCTATCATGTGACTTCTTCAATTTGATTCGTGAGAGGATTGTGCAAAGCTCCCGAGCCAACACCAGAGGCACAATTTTCCAAAAATCGGTTACAACTACTAGCATGTGCTGACGATATGATTGCTAGTATAGAGAAGAAAGCGGCAAAAATGGGCTGAGCAATAAATGAGGGCAAGACGAATTTTATGCTCCCAACACGAAAGGACACACAACATCGACGAATTATACAGAACGTCACCATTGACAGATAAAACTTTGAGGGAGTACGGGACTTTGTCTATCGCCGCTCCGCTATCAACTCTGACAACAACATCTCGTCAGAAATTAAACGAAGAATTACTCTTGCCAACCGCTGTTTCTTCGGGCTAAGAAGGCAATTTAGTAGTAAGGCAGCAAGTCGAATTACTAAGGAGATCCTATATAATACCCTGATCATCCCAGTCCTGCTCTAGAGCGCTAAAGCATGGACCATCGCGATAGCGGATGAGGAAATCCTTAATCGATTTGAGAGGAAAATTTTTCAAAAAATTTGCGTTGACGGGCTATGGAGACGAAGATTAAACAAAGAACTATACGAGCTGTACAGTGTTATGCCTCGGTCAAAAAACTCCGCATTGGAAGTTTAAGATGGCTGAACATGTAGAACGAATGGACACCAATACTCCGGCTCGCAGAGTCTTCTATTCCCAGCCAGACGTCGGACGCAGTAGAGGAAGACCTCGCCTTAAGTGGCGTACACAAGTAGAAACCGACCTCAACCAACTTGGAGTGCGCAACTGGAGGCAGTTAGCTAACGACCGGGCTAATTAGAGAGGCATGTTAGTTAAGGCCCAGGTTCATTCCGGACTGTGACGCCACTTAAGTAAGTAAGTAAGGTTTTCAACATCCAGTCATCACAATGTATCTGGATCTTGTCGAAGTCCCGTTGCATAAGAATTTGAATGACTTCGACAGCAGGAGCTATTCTGTAGGCGATAAAATCGTCCGCATACGCAATTGACTGAGTAAGATTACCTATCGTATCATTGGTGTAAGTGCTGAAGAGAATCGGCGAGTTTACCGCTCCCTGTTGCAGACCATTCTTAATGAAAAATTCTGTGTTAGAAGTTACATTGCCACTTTTGACAACAAACGTTCTACCAGTCAGCATGTCATGAAGCATATATAGCAGTGGTTTACTTATTCCAAGTCTCGTCAGCTTTAGATAGAGGCCCTCTAACCATACGCTGTCAAAGCCTTTTCTAAATCAACCAGACATACACCCGTGCACTGTTTTTTTGGCTTTGTTCCATTGTATATCAGAGACGTGTTTGTAGAGGACATGAATACAGTCACGTCATGCCTTGAAACCAATCTGGTTCTCTGGTATAATATAATTGTCCACTTGAATAGGGCCCAATTGAGAATAAGAAAATCCATCCACCCCAAACCTACATAATATAATATAACTGGTGGTTTTTTTAAGCGTAGTGTTTTTAAAAATCGAATAAATCACTCAAATGTACACCAAATATTCCAAATTCGTGTTGTAACCTATAAATAGGACAACTTCATGTAAATGTTGTCCGTGGCTCCGTTTCAAATGGTCCATTCGGAAGGTGCGATTTTGCGTCACTTTTTCGAGCATGCTATGTTTTCCTGCAAGGCTTCAATCGTGTTCGGCTTGTCCACATAGACTAACGACTTCACATAGATAACCCCGCAAGAAATAATCAAGATGCGTTAAATCGCATGATCGTGGCGGCCAACTCACAGATCCGTTTCGAAAGATACGCCACTCACCAAAATCATTCTTCAACATTTCCATTGTTTCACAAGCTGTGTGGCATGTTGCACGGTCTTGTTGAAACCACATGTCAACCAAGTTCAATAAGCCAACTAAGCAAAAAAAAAGTCGAGTATCATGGCTCGATATCGTTCGCCGTTGACGGTAACGTCTCTTCCACGGTTGTCTTTGAAGAAAAATAGACCGATGATACCACCAGCCCATAAACCACACCAAACTGTCATTTTTCGGGATGCATCGGTAATTATACCATTGCATGTGGCTGTTCATAGCCCCAGGTGCGACAGTTTCGCTAAATTAAGCATCCGTTGAACCAGAAATGAGCCTCATCGCGGAACGCAATTTTTCGATAACACAGCGGATTTTCATGGAGCTGTTCTAAGGCCCATCCACCAAAAATTAGACGTTGTGTCATTCGGCTTCAATTCTTGTACAAGTTGAATTTTATAGGCTTTCAAACTCAAATCGACACGTAAAATTTTCCATGTGGTTAAGCAACACATGCCCAATTGTGGAGAACGGCGGCGAATTGACATTTCACCATCTTCATTAACATTGGATGCTACGACTGAAATGTTCTCCTCGGTACGCACTGTACGCATGCGAGTTGATGGTTTAATGTTCAACAAAGTAAATTTATTGAGAAATTTGGCGATAACAGCACGAATTGTTGATTCACCAGGTCGACGTTGCGCATTTTTCACAGAGCACGAAATTTGATAATAAATTTCAATAATTTGCAATCGTTGCTCGTTTGTAGGTCTTTGCACGATTAAATGGCAGAGTATAATAAAAACTTTTGACTTTGACAGATGACGTTTGGACGCCATTACTAACCAGTGCTGCTAACCTGAAAAACTTAACTCCTTAAAAAATAATTCGTTACAAATGATCATTCAAAAATACGCTTTAAATTTTAAAGGCAAAAGAACGTTTACCTGTTCAGCTAGTTTATGTATATATAATAGAAAAAAACTTGATGGTATTATTCCAGATGTGAATAAAGGTACACTGACATCCTCCTGAAGGTAAAAAATCTTTTTTTGGATCGTTCAAACGATGCTGAGGTTTCTTTCTTCAGGCATACTTTTTCCGACCAGATTTGGCTCATGAGTTGGTGGATGCTATTTACCTAGTCACCTCCGCCGGCTTTCAGTATAAATGCCATATCATGTAATAAGTACGAAATGATCCAACAATGAAAAATAAAGTGCGGCATGATTTTGATCCTTTTTAATGTTTTTCATGCCCACATTTTAACCAGTTCTGTATCAACTAAAATTATTCATTACCACGCTCTGTGCTGGAGCTGTTTAGGAATTCGTGCATTTTAAAACTACAGATAAACTATCTGAAAATTTTGCAAATTTTGTCAAATTCATTTATTAAATGGTTCACATTGTGGCAAACCACAAAGTTCCTGTGCTAACTGTTTAAACCATAACCCGATCTATCTAATAAAATCAATTTATATCCAGAACTGATTCAGCCACTCAACACCGAAATTCCCAGGGTATACATACGTCTCTGAACCTGCAAAATATTCCAATTAATTTGCGTGTCACACCTGGTAAATTAGATTTATATCCTCAAATAAAGGGTTCGCCACGCAGCTAATAAATTAATCATAAATGCCAATGAAGCCCAATGGCGGACATTGGCTTTCCTATCTCACCACTTCCCAATGCCCATAGGGATGGGAGTTCACCACCATCTCAATCTCGTTTCGTCTAGCTCTCTGTCAATGCCTGACAGATTGCAATGAACGAGAGCTATTCGGTTCGCATGTCTTCACCTGGGAGATGCTTCCTGAACAAAGAGGGAAACCAACTTTTCTTTTCCACTTCTTCGAAGATCCTGCAGAGAGGAAATAAACGAATTCAAACTTATTCCTCACGTTCCAGTCGCAATAATTCACTTCTCTCGGATTCTGTGTGTAATACCAGATCGAGATATAAACGTGAGTTCCTTGCCAAACTAACTTGTAATAGAATTTACCTTATTGCTAGCCTCCTTTGGCCAAACCGTGGTCTATCGGGGGTATGGCTGTGGATACCTATTGGTTTTTCTATTTATTTTTTGTGGGCCGAGAAAAAAAAACTTGTAAAACTTCCGCCTTAGAGAGGTCTCTGTGCCCTTAACTTTGTCTACCTTCTTTGTCCATTCTTTTTTCTCGTCTTTTTATGCTTTGCAGTGCCTCAATTGACATCTTTTTGTACCATGCTATGACTGGCTCTTTGAACTTTCACATGTGTGTATCTATGGCGGGAGGGTGATGATGTTGAAATGGGAAACCATTCCAAGAGATACACTCAATTGTCGATGAAGATTGCCATCAATGCTGGAAAATTTTCGATGAGTGAAAACAAAATGAAGAAAACATCCGGTCTTGCGAAGGATAAAGTTTTCCATGAAAAAAGTTTGGACATGGAGAGGAATATTTGTGTGTGTGTTCGTGACCGTGAAGCTATCATTGTAAAGTTTTGTTTGAGTTGTAAACATGATTAGTCATAAGTAGTGGGGTTGTGGAAATCATATTGCATGTTCTTCATATCGCTTTTGTGTTACATATAGATTTGGAGATAATTTTTGTTTAAGCTAAATGCGGAAAGGCTTAATTCTCACTACTTACTTATGAATGACTGGGAAGAGCACTCTCTCAGATCACTGCCACATATATGGAAACCTGAGCCTTACATATATGTCAGTGATCTGTGAGAGTACTCCTCTCAGTCATTGAAAATTTAGTTGTGAGAAGGGCTTATGTTTCTATTAAGCGCACTAAGCATACTAAATAATTACGTCTTATAACAACATGCCTCTCCAATTAGCCCGGTCCTTAGCTAACTGCCTCCAGTTGTATACTCCAAGTTGGTTGAGGTCCTTCGTGTTGACAGCATATACTTAGTCTTACCATAATTTACTGCCAAACCTAGTTTTGCCACTTCTCACCTTCTTCTGCTCACCTTCTCTATACCAGCAAACGTGGCTATAACATCACGTTGAGTCCCAATAATGATGTCAATATCTTCGGTGTATGCTAGTAGTTGTCCCGATTTTTTGAAAGTCGTGCCTCTGGTGTTGGCTTCTAAGTTTTGCACAATCCTTTCAAGGAACAAATCGAAGAAGTCACCCGATATCGCATCGCCTTGTTTAAATTCTTTTTAGGTATCGAATGTGTCGGTGAGGTTATTTCAGACCCTGATGGAGCAGAATGCTCCATCATCATCGAGTTTGGGCGGTATACCAAAACTAGACTTGGCTCTGTATAGTTCGTCTCTGTAAATGCTGTCGTATGCGACTTTGAAATCGATGAATAGGTGGTGGGTATCGACTTGGAATTCTTGGGTTTTTTTCCAGGATCTGATACAGTATGAAATATTGATCGGTTGTTGACTTTGCTGGCCTAAAACCACACTGAAAAGGACCGTCATCTCCTCCGGCTTCAAAAAGCTCGGCGGGGAGGCCGTCATTTCCGGCACCCTTATTAAGCTTGATTTAGATATTGCTATCCTCACCTCATTCAGATCGGGTTGTTGGTTTGCGTTTTCGCTGTCGTTGCCAACATTGAATGGGTCGTTCTGCCCGACCATGGAATGTTGTTCTTGTCTCAACTACGATTTTACCTGGTTAGGGCCTTGTATTCTCGGTTTTGACGTTTTACACTTTGATAAAACTTGCGAACATCGTTCCTGGAGTAGCACCTTTCTATATCCTCGATCGCGTGCTTTTCTTGCTCTTTTTTCTTCTTTCTGAAAAGAAAAAAGAAGATATATCCGTTCTTCTCTGTTTATGGAGATCAATGGCAGCTCTAGTCTGCACCTGCAGCTTAGCCTTGTGGGCCCCGTTATAGCATCTCTCGGCATTCCATATAAAACCAGGGGTATCTTGCTGGTGGGCGCGAGAAACCTAGCACATCAGTTGCGGCTGATCTAATGGCTTGTTGGCATCGTTGCCATAGTTCTTCGACATTCGATGCTGGTGGTATGCTGTTAATCGAGAGGTTTAGGAATACGCGTTGCGCGAAGGCCTTGGCGGTCTGTTGCGATTGCAATCTTTGGACATTAATTTTTTTTACAGTATTTCTGGATTGTTGTGGCGTAGTGGATATCCGCATTCTAACCTTGGCTGCAACAAGGTAGTGGTCCGAGTCGATGTTAGCTCCTCTGAATGTTCGGACATCCAAAATACTGGATGCGTGGCGCTTGTCTATCGCTATGTGATCAATTTGATTGACCGTTCTTTGATCTGGAGACCGCAATGTCCCCTTATGGAAATCGAGGTGAGGAAACCGTGTCACAGTTTTTCATCCTCTTTTTGCCAGGCCCATCCCATCGTATTTCCTGGATGGCAGTAATGTCTGCTTTGTAGCAGTTTAGGGCTTCCGCTAGTTGTTCGCTTGCACCTCTCCTGTTTAATGTTCTCGCATTCCAGGTGCAGATACGAACGTCGTTGTCCTTTTTTCGTTTAGCCGTGTCGTCAACAATAAAATCAGTCCTTTCCGAGGCTTTTGGTTGCTTCGTAAGCGTTAGATTTTTCCATGATTGGGTAGTTAACCCAAAGCACAGCCCCCAACCTGGAGGGCCAGTTCCAATTTATTAGATACCCCTAGGACACGGGGCCATCAGTATCCACTACGGGATTGAGCGCTGCCGTTGGCCTTTCGGTTCATCCGCCACCAGCTCTGTTCAAGGGGCCTGACTAACCCTTGAAATTCCTAGACAACCTGTTGTTCGAATATATCGAAGCAGCTTGTCTAGGTTCGCCTGGGACAGCAGGCCGGGTACTCATTCCGTGACATTCTGATCTGGCTGTTTAAAGTGTTGATGTTTTTCGTCGTGTTATCAACACTCGCGCTTATCGTTAAGCAAGTCAAATCCGATTGGATGAGACCAGTACCACATGGTTCCCACTTGGAGGTAAAAATAAGCACTTGATGTGTAGTCAGAGTTACAACACTGGGCATTGCCAGGTTAAAGCCAATCAGAGTCTACCCTCGTTCTACAACACCCAACCATCGTCACATTAGTTTATTTTGTTCTTTTGATGAGGAAGGACTTTTGTAATTTGAGAAACGTTGATGCGTGAAGTTCATCTCTAACCACGTAGCGCTCTACGATCTCTCTGTTTTTTTTTAAGTGAACGTGTATGTCGTGTCAAAAACGTTTTAATTTCGAATAATCTCGAAGTAATTTAGAATTTTTAAGAACTTTTCTGTCGCAATACAATTTTAGCATACTCTATTGTACACATTCAAACACTTTTTTTCAAGCTTTCAAACCGCCAGAAAACCATAAGTTACATGTTTACCAGTTTTTTTGTGTAAACAGGCGGGGAAATATTCGAACTTCCAGCTATGAACACATTCAATCGAGTCTTCATTAAAAATTGTGATTACTTGATTCCTAATGTAGTGCCCCAAAACTGACGAAATGACAATAAATCCATTTGACTTGCAGTCCCCATTCGACACATACGCGTAACTGTGGATTCAAGTTACCCTTTTGTTTATCTATTCGATAACAACGTATAACGTATATAGCTTATATGGTATAAGCAAACCTTTATTTTAGACATCCAATTAAGTACCATTCAAAACCAGTAGCTCTATTCTAATTAAGCATGTCAGCGGGTTCAAACAAATTATCCAACAACTTCCAGTCGTATGAAGCTACTACTCCCAATTGAATTTCTACCTGATCACCCCATTATCATTAATTGAATCAATATCCATCGACTGCACTTAATTACCGAATTTATTGGCCAAAATCTCCTATACTCAGCACAATTTGAAGCCACTTTTTGACATGACATCCAAACATTGGATATCGGAGCATACAATAAATTCCCATTAAGGGATCCAGCTTACGATGTGATTATTATTATTTTTGTGGTATCCAAACTGTAAAATCTCTAAACCACTCATCTGACGCAGAGACAACACAATCCTAATTGACAATTTGGGTGATGGTTATCTACGAGATATGAGCGCATATATGTCCAGGTGCCTACACAGAAGCGTACAATTTCAATTCAACCCGATACTCGACCACACACCGACGCGACATGTTTTAGTGGCGATAGCATGGCTGGATATGTGTATACAGACGACAACTATACCGTCCCAATCAGCTTGCATGTGGTTAATCTTCTATTCCCTGTATGTCATTGATATTTAATTAAATGCCTCCCCCTGAGGAGAATTGGCAGCAGACGTGATGGGCAAAACTACGCCATAAAAATTCAAATGAAAATAAAAACGAGAATCCTGGGATCCTGATCCTGTGAAATACGGTGGATTTTGACCATTGGCTTGCTGTTGCATGCGGTATGGCATTGTGCCTATGTTGGCGATGTTTGGCATGTTTCCCAATCTGCCTGTTGCCATTTGATATTATTTACGGCTAGGATTCCAGCCGTGGCCACAGGATGTCTAATGATATATGTGTTGAGTTGCTTGAGTTATATTGTTTACTGGAGTGGATACAAATTTCATTGGAGATAGGCTCAACTGAAAGGACGTAAATAAAAGATACGACTGGTATTTCTGTCATGCTTTTACGAGAGAATGAGGTAGTCTCCGATTCCCAGCCAGACATCGGACGCAGTAAAGGAAGACCTCGTCTTAAATGGCGCACACAAGTACAAACCGACCTCAACCAATTGGAGAGTTATGGTATCTGCAAATTGGATTGTAGAAAAAGATATTTAAAGAAGCGGGGATAACCAAAGCCTACAAAGAATAGCTGAGTAAGAGGATTCCCGGTGTTCCTTCACTGGTGGTAGCCGAATCCACCAGAGATCATCAATTTTTGACAAGTTTGGCTACTTGAAGAAAGAGATTGTGCGGCTCAGCTCTCCGGATGGAAAGTTGTTCTTGCCCAATTAGTCTACATCTGTGCTCTACAAACATTTACTTACTTAGTTAACGGGCTCCCGACCCGTTGAGGGTATCTGCTTGAGATAAGGCAGCATTCTATTGCCTTCGATCCTGGCCAATCTGCTGCCAGTTAATCAATCCATGCGCTCTGGCATCCGCGATCTCTTGATTCTTAAGTCGGAGCACAGTGGATAAAACGACCAATATAGGGAGAAATAAGTCAAATTTAAGTGCATTTTGTTGATTCCGTTGCACAAAAGTGAAAGTATTTGGGATCAAATGATTGCTTTTGAAAATAAGGTACTTGAAGTTAACACGAGCCAACTACGTTCACCTTCATACGATCCCACTAGGTGTTGAAGAACTACCCAGCAAGTGAATGGGAACATACGCTGATGAGGCACACGCGCTGCAGATCAGCGGCATAGGTACACGCGTCATGAATCAGGTATGCATTAGCGTTGAATGCATTGGAAGACGAACAGTATGATCAGCATAGTCCTTTGGCGGACATCAGATTAGTTGAGTGTAAATACAGATTTGATTCAATTAAACAGCAATCTAGTTTAAATCAATTCAAGGTACCAGCATAGTCTGTCCGGCCGAAGAACGTTTTTTTTTTATTAGAATTCGCGTTCGCGAAAAAGTTAAGTGGCGCCCGAGCAGGGACCGGCAAACTGTAATCATTTTTGCCTGTGAATTAGTACATTATCTAGGACAGACGCATCATCAAAGTAAGCGTCGTTGTACACATGAGAACACAATCGGCCCTCTGGCTCTAGAGCAAAATCCTTCTGAATACACGTGGGAACATGCGAAAAAGGCAAAAGGATATGGTGTGAAGTTTGATCGTGCCACTAGTAGGTCCTCAATAAAAATTATCGGTGACAACTAAATGGGACAACACAACGTTTTCTTGCCGGTTTCTAATTAAAACCCTACGCTACTCGATTAAAATAAACCTTGAAATTTATTTCCTTATTTAAAGGAAGAAAAACCCTCGAACTGGAAAAAAGAGCGGAAGAAAAACTTTCAGACAGTGGACTTAAAAGGCAAAAAAAATTAAGTATGGTGATCTTACTGGTCTACATAAACTGCCTATCGACGATGAAGGGGTTGCAGCTATTTGAGTAAACACCACCAATTGTGTCCATTAAAAAGGGCAAAGCCTGGATAATCAATGGAAACTTCAATCCTGTGCATGCTATCAATTTAGGCCAATTCAAGCTCCAATTGGGAGATGTCACCGAGTCCGTCGAGAGAAACCTCAAAGATATGGACAGGAAGCAGCCGGTCGATTTTTACCAAACCTGAATTAATGACCACATCACTTTGCTGAAAGCGAAACCACATTGGAGGCAGAGGTCCATCGACTAGATTGGCTAAGCATTAAAATGGGTCGCGGGAGCAGGTGGACATGGATCAGAGGAATGCGTGTTTGACTGCTAGCTGCGGTAGCATTCTTTCTCTACAAAGATCGCCAGCTTGGCTGAGGCCACCTGTGCGATAACATGAGACAATATAAATCTATGTTTCCTTCTATGTGTCTATCTCTCTGTCTGTCTGTCTCTCTCTCTCTCTCTCTCTCTCGCTCTCTCTCTCTCTCTCTCTATATATTGTGTTAATGTCTTGACCTGTCCCAGCCGATGGCCTCAGTCGCCAGTGCTGTTATGTCACTGTAGTTCGTTGCATTCATGTGCGAAGTACTGTGATGTCAATGTCTATGGCAATGGGTCACGGGATACCCGGACGCAGGAGATAGTGAAGAACAACAACCATCGCAGTACAAGTGAACGAAAAACTGTGCGGCGCAATCAATGACATGGCGACAAAACTCAACTCAAGCCGAGATTCCGAAAATCGAACAGGACATTCTTCTACAAGTCGTGCTAATCAATGGAGAGGTCAATGAAATCGTACTAGCCTGACAGATGGCAATGAATGGAATTATAAACACCAACCTGCTCAATCACGATGAAATCAACATGCTTGAAAATGAATTTGAGACGCTTCCATAAGAAAACGAAGTCGTGGCAATTTTAGCGTACACCTTTAATATAAAGTAAAAATAAAAAGCTGAAACACCATTATATTTTCACTCGGGTATTGTCGCTTAGTAGTAAGTGTAACTGGTGTTTAAACTCAATAACCTCTTGAAGTCTTGAACACAGCCGCATGCTTTCGATAAGTGTACCACTGAACTATAAGCTTAGTAAAAGAAGTTATGGAAAAGTAACCATTGTGCTACAGCGCAATTAAAAGCCAATTTCTTTTCCGGTGGTCAGTGATTGTGATAAAGTGTGCTCCAACAAGCTTATCGGCAAACCTCCACATTTTCCTTTCGTTATATACAATACCCTTATTTTAACAAGGTAAGGCATTTATTACAATTGAAGTTTGCCTACAAAAAGAAAAGTAAAACCACCTATTATATACTAGGAGTGTTTTTATTAACATAACACCAGAAAGAAAAGGACTGAATACCATACAATCTAGGCCTTCAACCACATTTAAAATTTATTAGCATTTCATTGGGAAAGCAATTAGAAGGTGTGTAATCAACGATGAGGATCCAAATAAATTAATAACCCCGAGTATTCCCAGATATAGCGGACGTTAAAGCAGCATATATTAGTCCGCAATTTGCCACATTCGTACGTGCATTAAAAGACGTAACAGCTTAACGAGAACGTTCGCAATACTTTCGTAATGCCTGTATGATCTGAGGGAGAATAGCACGTGACAAGCCGCCGCAACACTTGTACGCGATCGACGCACGCTTCATAAGGCATCTTACCCAGATGATTTCATCTGTAAAAAGTCAGAGTTAATCTTGTAATTAACAACAAAAATAGACCATAGGTGTCTCTTCAATGTGCATCAAAAATAATAAGTTAACACAAAAGTGGTATAAGTGAAAACGTAATACATAAAAGCATAAATTCAATACATAAAAAAAGACATATACCTACATTTTCAATAACGTGTGCATGCAAATAGTTTAGCAAAAAAAATACACAAAAAACACAAATTGCTTAAGAAAACATATACATAATTAAAAATTATACATACAACACGGTATACATAAAGGTATACATACAACTTCTACAAAGCAGATAAGCGGAACTTGTGGCCACAACTTTCATCAAATCTGGAGTAACCGTAAGTACATATTGTACATTTTACAAGTTTTCTTGAGCAACACAATACATTATTTATTTAATCTATTTATCTTCTTAAATTGAAATTCATTATTGTATTTGAATACATACCAAAAAAAAAAAATTATTAAAGAACCTACTTAAAACTATGTATATAAAATTATTGTATATTTAAACTAAAGTGAATTAACTACCCTAAAATATTTAACTACGTAAAATTACTTATACATACTTTTATTTAACAGTTTAAAACGCCATTTTGAACCTCAATAAAATGTATCATCCAAATCATTTCACGTGTGAGATTTTAATTAAAATGAAGTGTTGCTAAATTAACAGGATATAGGGGTGTGATCAGGTAAACGAATTTAAGAATAGTGACAGGGACTACTCATCACAATACAAAATGGATGCGAGTAGTCAAGGTGCAATGGTGCAAAAGTAATGCGACCAGTTGCAAAGGGGCGGGCCAGTCCATATGCTTTATTACACCTGAAGCATAATCAGTTCAGTTCGTTTAACCAACTCTTTCCATTTTCTACTACCATTTATAAATTTTCTTCAATCTGTCAACTTCTTTCTTTCTCTCAAAACCTTTTGTTTTGTTATTCACTATGAATATCCCATCACCAGGCACGATTTTTTTTGTATGCATAGGGAGGCAGCAAGATCCCACCCCACCGTCGAGCTAAAGCCGTGCGATCGCAAGCGTGCCTACTGCTGCCAAGGAACATAGGTCAACCACCACCTTTCCGATTAATCCCACCTAGCTATGCTATTACACAATTGAGTCTGGGGCTCCGTCAATCTACGCTAACGAATCCATGCTTCTATACGTACCTTCGATGCCAAGAGAAAGAAAGCAGATTTATAACTTTCTATTGGTAAAACCGTCCATCGTTAATGGCAAACAAGTTAACATCGAGTTCGTTAGGATTCTATTCAACCGAGAGGGAACTGCAAAATTGTCTGTCCATCAAGAACTCCACGGTTTGCAGAGAGGAGGCACTGGAAAGAGTTCCGGAGGATCATTGCCTGTCAAAACTGCTGAAAAGAGATCACGCAGCATGTACCTATCGCACGAATATGAACGAAATCATTGACATCATCCAACGGGGCACCATCTTTCTGACAAACTTCAATGGGAAGCTGTCTTCAAATATTTAAGTCCAATCTCTATCAGGGACATTTATTGTGCGGCTAAAGGATGAAACAGTCAAGCTGAGAAACAGGACCTTTACACGTTCAAGCTCCACGATTTGGCAGGCCTTACCACCCGCTATAACGAATATTATCAACCAAGGTCACCGAGTCGATCTTCAATTTGTACACGGTCTCAGTTTTCAAAATATCGAGCGTCTTGGCAACCTGACTCGGATAATAAAGTGACCTACCATCACAGATGATGTTACCCATACGCTACTGGTCTCCTTTGCATGAATCATATGACGAAAAGTTAGTGGACGGCTCCTGACCCTAACATAATTTTAGTTTTTCATCCAAATTTTTAATTTTTATGATTTTTTTTGACTATCCGGGGTCCTCACAATATTTGAGAATTTTAAAAATTTTCATCAAAAATTGAAATTTTGGACGACCCCGGGGTCATGAAAAAATTCAATTTTTGATGAAAATTTTAAAAGTTAACAGATTTTCATAGGACCTGGGGTGACGATAATTTTTAGTTTTTCATGCAAATTTTTAATTTTTATGATTTTTTTGACGCCCCCGGGGTCCTCACAAAATTTTCATCCAAAATTGAAATTTTTGACGACCCCGGGGTCATGAAAATTTTCAATTTTTGATGAAAATCTTAAAAGTTCCCAAATTTTGCGAGCACCCTGGGGTGACGATAGTTTTTAGTTTTTCATGCAAATTTTTAATTTTTATGATTTTTTTGACGCCCCCGGGGTCCTCACAAAATTTGAGAATTTTAAAAATTTTCATCAAAAATGGAAATTTTGGACGACCTCGGGGTCATGAAAAATTTCCATTTTATATAAGGATCTAATTATCTCAGTCCTGCTCCTTGGCGCTGAAGCATGGACCGTCTCAAAAGCGGATGAAGAAATCATTGGTCTATTCGAAAGGAATATTCTTCGAAAAACTTCGGTCCTGTTTGCGTTGATGGGCTATGGAGACGAAGATTCAACCAAAAACTATACGAGCTGTACAGCGATATGTCCATTGTCAAAAAAATTCCGCATTGAACGTTTGAGATGGCTAGGACATGAAGAACACCAATACTGATATTATTTAACATTTATACGAGTGATCTTTTAGGTTCTCTCAGAAACGCTATAGCTTACGCATACATACTCTTGCAACATGACTTCGATCACATTAAGGGATATTGCGATGATTGGAAGTTGAGGATCAATTTTCAAAAAATGTGTATTTTCAGAGCTAGGAGAGCTTATGCTCTGATAAGAAGATCGTTTCAAAGCACTCAACTTGATTCAAGGTAGAAAGTCATTTGCTACATGGCCTCATAAGACCAAACATCGCTTACGGTTGTCCCGCGTGGTACAGAGGCAGTGTCTCCGATCCTGCTGAGTATTGTACCGAACGTCAGACTCCGAGTACATAAAATATTATTGCACCACCAGTTATGTGGTGTGAACTATTGAGAAACATCTTGGAGCAAACAGTCGTGCTAACAAGTTGCATGAGACTGAAAAAAATGTCTGCAAACTTTTTGCATGCAATCAGCTTAAGTGTGACCAACCATGAAAAACTTTTGCCGCAAATCGTTGCTGCAATTTAGACTCCGTATGCATCTTTCAAACAGAATATGTACAAGGAGGGCCAAAAGAAGTCATCCGATGTTATTTGGCCTTTAGAATATCGGTTGTGGCTCGCTCAGTGTGTGCCGTTGCTCCGTTCAGTTGGAACCACATGCCCTCTAGTCCTAATTCGTTCGATTGCGGCAGAAAAAAATTGGGTTAAGATGATCCTTTAGCGCGCACCGTCCAATGTTTTCGTTTGACCAGCGGTGTTCTCGAAAAAAACGAGCAGATGACTCCTCCAGCGTGAACAGCGCACGCTGAGGTGGAAATGAGCCTAATCGCTTATTGTGGTTTTGGTCGAAAGATCGTCCACTTCGATTATTCCACGTTCTTGGGGAGTGTATCGGTCCATGGCTTATTCACTTGTATACTACATCTGTTTAGTCCACCAATGTCAAAACAGATTTGACATTGACAGCCAATTGCAAGAAAGAGCATCTCCCAATAGGGTTATCTCTTTTGGCTCAGTTTGTAAATCAACTAAATATTTTTTTTTTTGTTTTTTACGTGGGCTGGTGGTTTTCTACAATTGGGCTCAGTTGAATAGAATTGAAAATTTCGTAATTAAGGTGGATTTGAAGGGACGCTGCAAGGGCGATGGCTAACGACAACAGCCTGATCTTCGAGGCTTATTACCCGAATGACACATACATGTGTCTTAATTCTACCTGAGGAATTCGTTGTTATCGAGTCGTTAAGGTTAGTAGTTACAAGGTAGGAACAGTATCCCGGTATTATATTTACTACCGCTACAGTGAATCGCGGGACAAACGGGTACGTCGACATCAGACCGCAATAGAACGGGTGCTGAAAAGCAGCGCACCGAATTTCGGTGGCTATATGTGGAAAGTGTTTTTGCACTTCCTCAGGACTTTCAGTCCAATCCTTAAATTTTTGAAAATTAAATTTAAGTAGTTAATATTTTAAGAAAATAAAAAATTAATTTAACAGTAAATAGAAAAGTTATGGCAAGAAGCGAACCTGTGCCAAATGACTTGATCTATTATAATACCGATCGCTCAAAAACAGATAACGGAGTGGATGCTGTTGTCTCCTCCAACAGGCAAAATCTCAGCCTATCTCTTCGCCTTCCTCATCACTGCAGCGTGTTCTAGGCGGAACACATGGTGATCGAAGAAGCCTTATCTTGGCTGAAAGAAAATATAATATCTGCCAATGATACTAGCACCTTCTTGGACAGCCAATCGGCCATCAAATCCCTGAAATCACTTTCAACAATCTCCACGACAACCCTAGACTGCCGCTGTTCTTTGTAAAAGATGTACTAGCAGTTAAAAATTCACCTATCCTATGTGCCTGGGCATGGCACATGGGTGACATTCAACGGAACTGTAAGGCTGATGAACTCACTAAGCAAATAACTTAACTCCCAGTCGTACCCGACGCGAGTGCACATGTGCCAGAACAACTCGCCATAGAAAAATTTTTCTTGTATGCAGGGACTGTTCTCGCTCACCATGCCATATAAAGGGATTTTTAATAAGAGCGCTACAAATTTTTTTTAATAAAACAAAAACGGTTTTGGATATCAATGAAATTCCTGCGAAAGTACGTTCGATGCCATGAAACTCGATTTCTTTTGCATGGCCACCACGGGCACACGTTCAGAAGTCCATACGCTGAACCCAATTTTCGACGGTTTCCAAGCATAAATCGGCCGATACTGCTGCAATTTCACGTTCGATATTCGTACGAAGTTCATCAATCGTCGCTGGCTTGTTGGCATAGACCACAGACTTGACGTAGCCCCACAGGAAATAGTCTAACGGCGTCAAATCGCACGACCGAAGCGGCCAAGCGACTGGACCATTTCGTGAGATAACACGTTCTCCAAACTTGGTTTCCATTAAACTGATTGTGGTATTCGCTGTGTGGCTTGTGGCGCCGTCCTGTTGGAATCCACATGTCCTCCAAGTCCATATCATCCAATTGGGGCCAAAAATATTCGGTTATCATTAAACGGTAGCGATTCCCATTCACAGTAACGTACCGGTCTTGATCATCACGGAAGAAGTACGGGCCAATGACGCCGCCGGCCCATAAACCACACCAAACCGTAATTTTTTCGGGATGCAATGATGACTCATGGAGTACGTGTGGATTGCTGGCTGACCAATACCGCATATTTTGTTTATTGACGAAGCCCTTCAGCCAGAAATAAGTCTCATCGCTGAAGATGGTTTTTCGATGAAAATCCGAATCATTTTCAAGTTGTTGCTCAGCCCAATTCACGAACATACGACGCTTCTGGTGGTCAAGCGGCTTCAGTTCTTGCGTCAATTTAATCTTGTACGGATGTAGGCCAAGATCTTTTTTGCAAAATTCGCCACAACGACGTCACAGAGATGCCCAACACTTGAGAACGACGTGTGAGAGACACATTTGGGCTTTCTTCAACTGAAGCCTCAGCGGCAGCAATATTCACGACACTACGGGCCCTTCTTTGTCTCACTGGCATGGAACATTTTATACTGTGCCTGTGGATTCAAATTTTTCCACTAGACGATCAATTGTTGATCTGTTAGGACGATTATGACGACGTTATGGACGTAACGCCCTTAATGTAGAGGCCACTGACTCCGAAATTCGGTTGTAAATTTTAATAATTTCGACTCGTTGTTGGATCGTATATCTTTCCATCATGAAATGGCAAACCTTACTGAAGAGAAATGTCAAAAGAGCGGCAAGAAATATGTCGTCGTTTGCTGTCCCTGTCGCTCAACTTTGGTAGCGTCCCTGTTGAAAAACCCGATAAGCGCCACCATAGGTGTGATCACTAGAAACTGTATAATAGGTAAGCATGCATGCAAGGCTAGGTCTTCCTCGAAATGACTTTTGCAGAAGCTGTATAGACGAAAAGAAAGAAGAAACAATATTTCATCTTCTTGTAACTGGCTGACCCTATCAAAAGAAAGCTTCATCTTGTAGCTCACTTCTTTCAAAATCTCTACGGTTCATCAAACACGGAAGTGAGAAGTCTCCTCCGTATCAATAAAATTGCAGGTAATGCGAAGAAAGCACAAGATTCACGTGGTATAACGTATGGACCAAAAAGTGCGTTGGCGAATCGCGAGAATGAACTCTAACATAACCTAACCTAATTGAAGCATGCGCAGATTATTATTAATTTAGTTTCACTATAATGAAAATCACAGCACAACAACTCAAAATATATTTCCATACCTGATGGAAAAAAGAATCTTTAAATGGCTCTAGGAAGCTCTAGTTAGTCAAATTCAATAGCCCATTAATAGATACGGATGTTAGAGCCCAAGGAACCGCCTTTAGCAAGCGGTATTGTTCCGCAATTATCTGCCAAAAATTGCGTTCCGATCAATGCATGTTAGTTGAGCAAAACCTAAGCCCACCTAAATTAAGCTACCTACCCCAAAAAAACATCGTATCCCTTGCTGATAGTGATGCTGGCTCCCCATCACAATCGTCCAGAGAATTCACCCTTCCAACATTTGTTAACCTGACCTGGGCAATACCTTAACAAAGGTACACTTCCGCTTTGGCAAAAAATAACAAAATCTCTAGCTCCAGTGTTGGGTTTCTGGTGAAAATTTCCACAAATTCTCGCTAAATGCAACCGGATATTCAGTTGTTCCACGGATAACATGATGCACTCGTTCTCTGAATAGGAAATGACTTACTCGATAACAGTGGCCGACTTTTTACCTCCATCCTATTATCCCGGCAGTATCGACTATCGGTTGCCTGCAACTAAACTATTGTATCTATCTGGTGTATTATAGTGAGCCTGCCGGTATTGGGTTGCAGTTCCTGAGTGAATTGCCCAGTGCGCCGAAATTAATTGCAAGGAATTTGGGTAGGGATAGAATTTAATGAATTTATTGGGCGCTCCAGGTTGGGATGTGTCTGTTTTCTAGCCTGCAAAATACAAAACAGTAATCAGCTCGAAAATCTTTGTATACCCTGTCGGGAGGCACCGAGAGATGGAAGAATTTCGCGAAATAACTAGTCGCTTCCGATTCAAGTGCCTTTTGCGTTTAATTTGAATTCACGCGCGCACAGAGATAGATCCACACGTACATCGATGGTGGTCCTTTCAAGTTTGCAAAGTCTTTAATTTGAATTTAATTAGAATTTAATCTGACATCGAGTCAGTGTGGCAGGACCCAGCTATCTGTTGGTAGTTTGTTATGTTGGATCACGGTAAGACCTTTTGACTTCCGCAACGGCATCCGCATCCTTTTTGTGCACTAATTAAACAGATGTACAGTTAAGTCTTGCATCGCAAGCTTGCTTGTCGCTTTTGCATTATTCTTGTTTTATTATTTTTGCAGTTCCTGGAAGCGCTGCTAATGGGATTTGATTATCGACTTTGTTAAATCCTTTTTCTTCTTTGTGTTGGCGTTAGTTGCTTTGCTCGTTATTTTGTTTTCGCTGGTCTTTGGGTGGCCAGAGTGTACAAGAAATTGCTAATTGAAGGAAAGTGAATAGGATGCTGATTAGAATGTTCAACAAGGACACTCTGTTCGTTCTGTATTTCTAAGTTTCTTATAAGCTTATCTAGGTGCAAGTTGAAATTTAACGAAAAATGTCCAATGCTTTGTGCTGTTTAGTATTAGGGTAAGGGACGTTTTAAGAGCGAAGATAGCATAAGGTGATATGTGAGCTCAAATTTAAAGATACATAGTACAGGTTAATTGGTTTACAAGTGCAGATAAATTGTCATTCCAGATGGATTTGATCGGTTAGTTGGCATTTCCCAAGACTCGAGTATTAAGGGTCAATCATGTCGCAGAAACACCTACCCAGACATGTGAATGAATATTTTTTTACTTATTAAAGGAAGTGCTAGGCATTTAGCCTATTTTTTGCAGCTTCGTTAAATGGCTGCTACTGAAGAAGGGTTGAACACATTTATCATCAGCACCTTTGACATATTCGAACAACGGGTAATTAAGGCATATTTTAACATAGATGTTGGCGGATGTTCCAAGAAGATGAACGGCAGCGCTCACGCCCGTAGAGATACTTACCCCACTACAATCGGTCTAGGGTCAACCAGGTTTTCTCATCCACCTTAAATTGCAAATAATTTTGGGACGCAATTGAAACATCACGGCTTTTCACTGCAGGAAGCTCAAGAGGTCATATTGCATACGATCTTGGAGACAAAAACGCAAACACTAACTCTGCTTTCTGTACATCTAGATGTTGATGAAGTTCCGTTTTCGGTGCTTAAAATAGGCATAAAATGAGCACCAATATTCCGCTCTATAGATTCTTCAATTCCCACCCAGACGGTGGAAGTAGTAAATGTTTACAACTGTAAATAAAATGTTAGAATGCTTAATCGAAATTGTACAAACAATTTCAGATGTACAAACAAAGCAGACGTTACTGCCTTCCAGAAAATATGATGGATCAGCCGGGCAAACTGAGTATAAAATCGTTTACTGACAACACCGTCCTAGGGATTTGATGATGTCACAGATCAAAAATCTCTCCAACAGTTATTCTCGGAGACTTAGAGAAAATCTTTAAATTTGCACTGCTGCAAGATGGTTTCAGCTATAAAAACCTGTAGCCCGAACACGCTTCCGCAAATAAATAAAATATTGAGGGGAAAGTATTACAACGACATTCGGAATGTCCGAATTCTCAATACGAAAGAGAGAAGTCTCAGCAGTTGGTATAAAACGGAAAGCGTTAACTCGAAAGACTCAGGAGTTTTTTCAAGAGGGAAAGTCTAAAATCCTATTGGACCGAATAGCAACAAAAACAAATAAATAAATTTATGGCGCAACAGGCTCGATAGTACACAGGGCCTAGCTTTTTTCTCAGAACCATTCATGTGTGCGAATGTACTTCTTTCCACAATGGCGGGACATCCTGTTTTATGACGAATCCGAACGGCTATGTTGAGATAAGCTTTTTCATGACAATTTATACTACTCGGATGATTTGTCAGATCATCACGATAGGAGGGTCAGTGAAAAATCATTTAGGTGTTGCTACGTCTGGAAATCGAACCCATACCTTCCGCGCGGCAGTTCATCGCACTAACCATCGCGTCATTGAGGGAAAAACTTTTCAGAATCTTTCTACATATTAAACTCCCACCTTGTAATCTAAGAATTACGAAATCCATTCAAATGGCATACCCATCAATAGTTTGATGCTAACTCACTTACTTAAATGGAACTACAGTACGGAATGAACCTGGGACTCAACCATAATGCCTCTCCAATTAGCCCGGTCCTTAGCTAGCTGCCTCCAGTTGCGCACTCCAAGTTGGTTGAAGTCGGTTTCTACTTGTGTGCGCCATTTAAAGGCAAGGTCTTCCTCTACTGCGTGCGACGTCTGGATGGGAATCGACGAATTTTCCTCTCAAATCGACCAAGGATTTCTTCATCCGCTTTTGAGATGGTCCCTGCTTCAGCGCCATTGAGAAGGACTGGGTCTTAAATAGGATCTCCTTAGTAGTTCGAGTGAGGGCTTTACTACTGAATTGCCTTCCTAGTCCGAAGAAACAGCGGTTGGCAAGAGAAATTCTTCGTTTAATTTCTGAAGAGATGTTGTTCCCAGAGTTAATAGCGGAGCCGAGATAGAAAAATTCCCGTACTACCTCAAAGTTATATCTGTCAATGGTGGCATTCTGCCCAATTCGTCGATGTTGTGTGTCCTTTCGTGTTGACAGCATACACTTTTTCTTGCCCTCAATTACTGCAAACCCCGTTTTTGCCACTTACTTCTCTATACCAGCAAACGTGGCTATGACATTACGTTGAGTCCTACCAATGATGACAATATCGTCGGCGTATGCTAGTGGTTGCACCGATTTTTAGAAAATTTGTTCCTCTGATATTGGCTCTTGAGTTTTATTTATTTATTTCATCAATTAGATTTATATATAAATACAATCATATAGATTACAGAAAACATACATAGTTGGCTTAAAATAAATAGAAAATGATGTTTAAAAGCTTCTCTACTTAGATTGCTAAAAAATCAATGGAATCACATATTGAATTTGCTTCTCTTAGACAACGGGAAATAGGTTCATTTCTTCCATAATTTACTCGGTGAAAAGTTTCACTAAATAAATTAAGTGCCCGTAAAGCAATTAATGGAACTCTTAAGTAAATGAGAGATAACCAATAAGGACAATTGACTTGGAATAATAATATGTCTCTTATAAATACAATTGAGTAGTATTTACGGCGTACTTCAAGTGTTTGTAAACCAATAAGTAAGCATCTTGACCTATATGAAGGCATTCGAATATTCCAGTGAAGGCGATAAATTGCTATTCTAGTAAAGCGTTTTTGGATGCTTTCAATTCGCAAAGAGTGAACTTTGTAGAACGGGTTCCAAATTACACAACAGTATTCAAGAATGGATCTAACAAAAGATGTAAAAAGCAATTTCAACGTATATGGATCATTAAAATCCTTGGAGTTACGAACTAAAAAACCCAACATTGAATTAGCTTTGGCTATGACATAGTCAATATGTGATACAAATGTGAGATTTGTGTCAAAAATAACACCTAAGTCCTTTTTTTCGGAAATTCTTAAAAGGGGTGTGTTACCAATTTTATAAGTAAAAATGAAAGGACATCTGTTACGGCAGAAAGTTAAACACTGACATTTGGAAACATTCAGAAATAATTGATTTGATACACACCATTCCTCCAGTTTGTTTAAATCATTTTGAAGGAGTTTGCAATCTTCAATAGATCTGATGCGCAAAAACATTTTTAAATCATCTGCGTACATAAGACAGTGAGAGTTGGAAATGATATTGGGGATATCATTTATAAAAAGTAAAAACAAAAGAGGTCCCAAATGACTTCCTTGGGGAACCCCAGATGAGACAAGAATAGGATTCGAAAATATATTATTTATGCGAACCAACTGGGTTCGTTTTGAAAGGAAGGAATCAATCCATTTTAAAAAAGGTGCATGAAATCCAATTTGTTCTAATAGCATTAATAGAGTACAGTGATTTACTCTATCAAATGCTTAGAGAAGTCCGTATAAACTATATCACATTGGTTTCCATTTTTAAAGCCTAAGGTCACCTTATTACACAAAATAGCTAGATTTGATGTAGTTGATTTCCCAGGTACAAATCCATATTGAAATGGAGAAATAATTTCTTTAAGGAGAAACGATAATTTATTAGAAACTATTTTATCAAACAACTTTGGAATGGTAGACATTTTTGATATTTTGGTCTATAGTTACAAACATTTTGTTTTGATCCAGATTTATATGTAGGAATAACGTAAGAAGTTTTCCAATCATCTAAAAATATACCCCTCTCAAGAGATGCATTAAAAAATATTTTTAACGGTTCTGAAAGAGCAACTACTGATTTTTTTTTAGAAAGATTGGAGGAATGCAATCAGGGCCTGGATTTGTGTCATCTTTCAGGGACATCAGGGCGTTTTCAACATCTGAGATGCTTAAAACTAAGCTAACAATGTTGACAGAATTAGTGTTAATTCAGGAACCGTTGTTCTTGTTAAAATAGAAGAGTGGGTATACACGGATTGGGAAAATTCAGCAAACATATTGCAAATTGTTGGTATATCAGATGACGTGTTTTGGGAGAATCGCATACAATTTGGGATTCCATTCGAATGCCTTTTGAGATTGATATAGCCCCAAAATTGTTTACTATTTTTTTTTTAAATTTGTTTCAGTGCGGAGTAAAAAATCTTTGTATAAAAAATTGTTTAAAACATTAAATTCTTTTTGAAGACGATTATAATTTATCTTCAACAAATTATTATGCGTACAGTTCCGGAAAAGTTTGTATGCTTTGTTTTTTTTTTGTTATTTAAGTTGCAAGGCCTTTTGTTATACCAAGGAGACTTGGAATTGCTAATAACAGAAACTTTAGGCACAAATAAGTCAATAGGCACAATCCGCTCAAGAATCAAATCGAAGAAGTCACATGACAGCGCATCGCCTTGCCTAAATCCCTTGTTGGTATCGAATGTGTCGGTGAGGTCGTTTCCGAGCCTGATGGAGCAGAATTCTCCATCATCATCCTACACAAACGGAAATGTTTTGGCGGTATACCAAAACTAGACATGGCTCTGTATAGTTCGTCTCCATAAATGCTGTCGTATGCGGCTTTGAAATCGATGAACAGGTGGTGGGTATCGATTTGGATTGCTTGGGTTTTTTCCAGGATCTGCTGAAGAGTGAAAATTTGATCGGTTGTGGACTAGCCTGGCCTAAAACCACACTGATAAGGGCCGATCAGGTTGTTGTTAAGCGGTTTCAGGCGTTCACATACTACGGCAGATAGGATCTTGTAGGCGATGTTGAGAAGACTTATGCCTCTGTAGTTGGCGCAGTTTAGAGGACTTTCCTTGTTGTTGATCGTGCAAACGATGCTGAGGGCATTATTCAGACATTCTTTTTTCGGACCAGATTTGGCTTATGAGTTGGTGGATGTTACTTGCCAAGTAGGAGTAAATAGGAGTAAAATCAATGTTCCTACTAAACCAATAGGCAGATTGAGCTGTTTAAACGGGAAATTATCTGTTAACCTTACGATCTCTTAATTCAAATCCAAAATCAAAGAGCACACCCTTATCTGAAGCCACCTCATCACACTAAATCTGCACCGATACAAAGGATTACCCTTGAGATAGCTTCCTCCATTCACCAGCAGATAGGAGCACTTGCCATAGGTAGCCCATTCGAGAATGCCTAATCCGAAAAATCATTTTAATCACCCGCGGGCTATTAATTAATCAGAACGTTGGTTCCACCATTTATCCATCGAAAGAAGGGGATCATTTTACAAATTGTATTCTCCTACCCACCCACCTTCCCCACAGGCATGATATAAGCCAACGTACAGAAAAAAAAATTATAAAATAATATTTCCTCTCCTAAATTGCTCGCGCGCCCAATTTATGTAAATCCAATAGCACAAGCAGCGTTATAAATTATTAACAATATAAATTCCAAGCGCTCAATCCCACCGTGTCGGAAGGCTCCCCCAACTCCCAGCTCCCAAAGCGCAAATCCGATTATAACTCTGTTCATCTCTGCAGCTCTTCTTGTTTTAAATATTTATTAATCCTACATGAAAAATCCAAAAAAAAGTCCAATTCATAGATACAACTACAAGCCGCAAACGAGAGGAAACTATACATCCAGGACCTAGGAGAAACGGAACACGGAACGGCCACGTAACACACGTGTTCAGTTAATAGTGTGTTTAAAATTTAAATGCAAATCCTGTTGAGTAAGGAAAATCCGTAAAAAAAAATCCTCCCTACTCACGGCCGCATGCATACCAAAGGTGGGCGGCGAGAAGGACCCGTCCAATGGTTTGGGGATAAATTATTATTCCAGTTGCGAAGTTAACTAATCTCGGCGCACGATTAGGAAGGATGTGACGGCATCAAGGACGACCACGATCTGAACTGGACGTACAATAGCCGAATGATGACGGCTACTGGTTGGGTAGTAGATCTTGGTCTGGGTTTGGGTAGGCAACCGTAAGGCATAGCTTTGTGCGTTAGTGTGGTAACAAATCACATTTTGTTTGCCGGACCGTGACCGGGACGAAGACCGGGACGAAGACCGGAAAGTTTATGTAGTTTTTATCGCAGTTCGCCTTTCATTTTTATTGTGTGCCTCTGTGTGTGTAGGTTTGTTTGGTTTTTGATGAAGGTTAGGAGTAGGACTTAAGTTTTGGCGGCATGGGTAGAGTATTCGGATTTTTATTAGGGAAAATGTTTTCTCTTGGTGTATATGTGTGTGTGTGTGTCTTTTTATGGCAAAGCGTGGCAGTACCAATGCATTTTTTATACGCCCAAGGTATATATTTTAATAGAGGCTTGCTCGTGGCAGATGGAATAGGTCATAGAATAGTTTCCGGCATGGGGAGATCTGGAGTACTTGTTAAAAATTGCGTTCCGTTGTTAGTCGCATTAGGCAAGACGTGAGTTAATTTGGCAAATATCTTTGGGTAGTATGCATGTACATAGCTTTAGGGATACATTATTCAGAGGGATTTTGACAGATAGTCTGACTTTTACTGGCCTCGCTTAAATATTCATTTCAATTTTATATTATACGAAAGAAGTTCTTTAGAATTATTAGATTCTTAGTGAGTTATCTTTGAGCTTTTAAGCAGTGCACTGAGGTCGTGAATTTTAATACCAGATTGGATAGACCTTTATTAAAACTCAGTAAGTGCTTTTTAAAGTGGATTTAAGTTTTTCACAGAATTCCTTGTTGTATGAATGGTGACTAAATTTGATAAAACAAAATAATGGCGGCAACAAAACAAATAATATTGCAACCCATGAGCAGCAAGAGAGAGCATAAGACCTTGTGCATTGAAAAGTCTTGTAAACGAAGTGACATATGACTAGCTTCAGAAATCGTTGGACGATGCCCCTTCATTTTGCTAAGCAGCGTTTTTTTGACATCGATTTGGCGACAAGACGTGGTTAATTAAGTGCTTGCCTTAGATGAAAACTACATTAAGCATCCTTGGTAGTTTGTAATAGAGATTGGAGCCTTGATGCACTCCAGCGTTAATAGATAAAATCAGTCTGAAGAAACACCATTCACCGTTACTAGTAGATGCCTGTCCTCAAAAAATTTTCTTTTCCGCTGCATAGTATTTCCGAAAGCCCATATGCTAAGCTGTAGGTGAAGACGAGATCTGCAGTTGAGCTCTATAGGCAGAGAAGAAAGAAAGAACACCGGCTTTTCAGAAAGAACAAAAAAAGCAAGAAAAGCGCACGATTGAGGATATAGGTAGGTGCCACTCCAGGAACGATGTTCGCAAGTTTTACCAAAATGTAAAAAGTCAAAGCCAATGCTATAAGACTCGAACAGAATCGTTTCGCTATGAACAAGAAAATATTGTAGCCACAGTCACAGTCAATGCTGAGTATATTTGAGAACCACTTCTGCAGAATTTTTAACGGCGATGGTGAATAGTATTCCACTGTAAGGCAGAACGAACTATTCGATATTGGTGCGACGACTGCCATGTATAAAGAAAGTATGCCTGAAGAATGGAACCTCAGCATCATTTTCCCGATCCACAAATAAAAGAGACCCTCTTAAATGTGATTAATGCAGGGGCAAAAGTATCTACAAGATTCTATCCACAGTAATACGTAAGTGCCTTAAGCCGATTATTAACAACCTGATCGGTGCTTATCAGTATGGTTTTAGGTCAGAAAATTCCACAACTGATCAAGTCTTCACTCTTCGCAGATCCTGGAACAAAACCAAAAAATCGAAATCGAAACACACCACCTATTCATCGATTTCAAAGCCGTATACGAGCTTTTATAGAGACTAACTATACAGAGCCATGTCTAGTTTCGGTGTACCACCCAAACTGGGTCGACCCCACCGACAAGTTCGATGCCATATAAGGATTTAAGCAAGGCGACGTACTGTCATGTGACTTCGTTAATTTGATTCTTGACGGGATTGCGCAAAACTCCCTAGCCAATACCAGATACACAATCCTCCAAATCGGTGCAACTAGTAGCATACGCCGACGATATTGACATCATTGGTCGGACTCAACATGAAGTCATAGCCACGTAGTATAGAGAAGGAAGCGGCAAAAATGGGTTTAGCAGTAAATGAGGGCAAGACTAAGTATATGCTGTCAACACGAAAGGATATACAACATCGACGAATTGGACAGAATTGGACGACCATTAATAGGTCGTATCTTTGCCTACCTCGGTTGCGCTATTAACTCTGCCAACCGCTGTTTCTTCGGGCTAAGAAGGCAATTCTGTAGTAAAGTCCTCACTCGAACTACTAAGAAGATTCTATGTAAGACCCTCATTATCACAGTCCTGCTCTAGGGCGCTGAAGCTAAGACCGTAACAGACTTTCTTTTTTTTTCGTGGGGTGGTGGAAATATTCATAGACGCTCATCTATGAAGATTTGGAAGTTTTCATAGACGCTCATAAATGAAGATTTCCACTGTGCCCAAAATAGTGTGAGACTTAGTTGCATTGCAACTTTAGATTCGTTTCACTGGTACAAACCACTGGATGACAACTGTCCAGTGCGAAAACACTGCACGCTTGCGATGCTCGACTCAGCTCGCCGGATGGGAGGGCTCTTGTCAACGCACTCAACAAAACCTACTGCAGCACATAAAACGTGCCAAAACCAAAACAAACAGAACTACAGGGTGTTCAAACAACATCTCCCGATGTCGTTTGGCCTTCAGAATATCGGTTCTGGCTCGCGCAGTGTGTGTCTTTGCTCCGTCCTGTTGGAACCACATATCCTCCAGTCCTAATTCGTCCAATTGTGTCAGAAAAAACTCGGTTAACATGGCCCTATAGCGCGCACCGTCCATTGTTGTCGTTTGACCAGCGACGTTCTCGAAAAAAAATGGCCCGATGACTCCTCTAGCGTGAACAGCGACCCATGCAGTAACTTTGACCGGGTGTAATGACTCCTCATGCATTACTCGTGGATTCTCGGTGTCCCAGAAGCAATATTGTTGCTTGTTCACATAATCGCTGAGGTGGAAATGACCATCATCGCTCCATTATTCCGCGTTCTTGGGGAGTGTATCGATCCATGGCTTGTTCACAGGTGTTCTACATCTGTCTTGTCCAGAAATATCAAACCAGATTTAACATTGGCGGCGATTTGCAAAAATAAGAGCGTCTTGTACTTTGTTTTACCTACTTGCACACGGACGGACTGTCACCACAGCTCAGGGGCTGATGATGAATTTCAGCGGGTCAATTTTCCCACCCAACCTGGAAGTTCGACGGCCATGTTTTGAACTTCCACAAATTTGGTAGGTATCATCGTCGCATCATCTCATCTCCGCCAGATTCAGCACCCTAAACACCTAAAGTAATTTAGCACACCATGATGGCCAAAGATGGTCGCTTCATTACCTGTGCTACACGTTCTTTATTTCTTAAAAAAAAATGTCTGACATAATAATTTTAAACTAAATTAACTAAAAAAAAAACATCTTTACATATATAAAATGAATTGCTGTTCGTTAGTCTTGCAAAAACTCGAGAACGGCTGGACCTCTTGAATTATTTGTGGAAGTCCAGAGAAGGTTAAAAGGTGAATAAGTATGGAAGTTGTAAACTATCTTTCGGATTATTTTTTATGTATATTGACAAATCTTAAGTTTTGTCACAAATTAAATTTCTGAAAGCAACCATAATATTTGACAATCAACTAATATGTAAATCCATCCTCTATGTCGATCGATACCTCAGATAAAGAGTGCATCCTCCTATCTTTGTGAGTGGCGATTACCGCTACGTGCGAAAGAACTTTCTTTACTTCGGTGATCCTTTGCGATAGTAGCATTTGAAGTTATGTGATCTTTTTTTGTTGATCTTTTGTGATAGTGACACTTTACTTCTAAGTGCGCGAGAACTTTTCTCACTATGCCGAGGAGAAAAGCAGAGCGAGACAGATCAAGAACATAATCGTATTGCTATGTCAGAATTGAGTTCCTTATTGAGTGACAATGAAGTAGATAGGCTTAGAAAGCAACGAGTTCGTGCACATCAAACACAAAAACAATGATAACGACATAATTTAATTTAGCGATTCCGCAGACGCAGTGATCCTGTGATTCTGGAATGAGCTGCATTCCACTATGATCCTGATCCGGCAAAAGATTATCATGCCGACGAATCGGTAACAATCGGGGAAATGACAATAATTTCTAAATATTGCTTACTTCCGTAATGAAACTGGGACTCAACCAACATGCCTCTCCAATTAGGCCGGTCCTTAACTAACTGCCTCCAGTGGCGCACTCCATGATGGTTGAGGTCGGTTTCTACTTGTGCGCGCCACTTAAGGCAAGGTCTTCTCCTACTGCGTCCGACGTCTGGCTGGAAATCGAAAACTCTGCGAGCCGGAGTATTGGTGTCCATTCGTTCTACATGTCCTAGCCATCTTAAACGTCCAATGCGGCGTTTTTTGACCAGGGGCATGTCGCTGTACAGCTCGGTTTATTCTTCGCCTCCATAGCTCGTCAACGCAAAAGGGGCAGACGATTTTTCGCAAAATTTTCCTCGCAAACGACCAAGGATTTGTTCATCCTGTGTGACTGTGATGATCAGGGTCTTATATAAGATCTCCTTAGTAGTTCGAGTGAGGGCTTTACTACTGAATTCCCTTCAAAGCCCGACGAAACTGTGCTTGGCAAGAGCAATTCTTCGTTTAATTTCTGTCGAGATGTTGTTGTCAGAGTTAATAGCGGAGCCGAGAAAGACAAAGTCCCGTACTACCTCGAAGTTATATCCTTCAATGGTGACGTTCGTCCAATTCGTCGATGTTGTTTGTCCTTTCGTGTTGACAGCATATACCTTGTCTTGCCCACATTCACTGCTTAACCTTTTTTTCCGCTTCCTTCTCGATAATAGCAAACGTGGGTAAGACATCACGTTGGGTCCTACCAATGAGGTCAATATCGTCGGCGTATGCTAGTAGTTGTACAGATTCTAGGAAAATTGTGCTTCTGGTGTTGGCTTGTGAGTTTTGCACAATCCTCTCAAGAATCAGATTGAAGGAATCATATGACAGAGCATCGCCATGCCTAATTCCTTTTTTGTATCGAATGTGTCGGTGAGGTTGTTTTCGACCCTGATGGAGCAGCGAGAATTCTCCATCGTCATCCTACACAAACGGACGAGCTTGGGTGGTATACCAAAACCTGCCATGGCTCTGTATAGTTCGTCTCTATAAATGCTGTCGTATGCGGCTTTAAAATCGATGAACATGTGGTGAGTATCGATTTGGACTTCTTGGGTTTTGCCAGGATCTACCGAAGCGTGAAGATTTGATCGGTTGTGGGCTTTCCTGGCCTAAAACAACACTGATAAGGGCCGATCAGGTTATTGGTAAACGGTTTCAGGTGTTCACATACTACGAATGTTAGGATCTTATAGGCGATGATGAGAAGAATAATGTCTCTGTAGTTGGCGCAGTTTAAAGGGTCTCCTTTTTGTGGATCGGGCAAACGATGCTGAGGTTCCATTCTTCAGGCATATTTTCTTCCGACCAGATCCGGCTTATGAGTTGGTGGATGTTACTTACCAAGTCATGTCCGCCGGCTTGAAAAATCGGGAAGGCCGTCATTTCCGGCAGCCTTGTTCATCTTCAGTTTAGATATTGCTATCCTCACTTCAGTCATGTTGGGTGGTTGGCAGTTTTCGTTGGTAATATTGATTGGTTCGTTCTGCCTGACAGCGGAATGTTGTCATCGCCGTTTAACAGTCTGCAGAAGTGGTTCTTCCTTTGGTAAAACTTGCGAACATCGTTCCTGGAGTGGAACCTCTCTGCTCTTTTTTCTTCTTTCTGAAAAGCCGGTGTTCTTCCCTTCTTTTCTGCCTATAGAGTTCAACGGCAGCTCTCGCCTTCACCTGCAGTTTAGCCTTTTAGGCCTCGTTCTTGGCTGCGAGCATCTGTCGGAATTCCTCATCAAACCAGGGGTTTCTTGCTTGTGGGCGCGAGAAACCTAGCACATCAGTTGTGGCTGATCTAATGGCTTGTTGGCATCGTTGCCATAGTTCTTCGACATTCGATGTTGGTGGTATGGTGTTAATCGAGAGGTTAAGGGATACGCGTTGTGCGAAAGTCCTGGCGGTCTATTGCGATTGCAGTCTTTCGACATCAATTTTTTTCACAGTATTACTGGATATACGCATTCTCACCTTGGCTGCAACAAGGTAGTGATCCGAGTCAATGTTAGCTCCTCGGAATGTTCGATCATCCAAATTACTGGATGCGTGCCTATTGTCTATAGCTAAAATCTGGAGACTGCCGTGTCTCCTTATGGATATCGAGGTGGGTATGCTGGCTATAGTGGCATTTCGTTCCATAGCGAAGTCAATTAGCCTAAGTCCGTTACTAGACGTGTTGTCGCGTAAGCAATATTTTCTGACAATACTGCTAAAGTTGTCTTCGCTTCCTACCCTTGCGTTAAAATCTCCCAGTACGATTTGATTATCGTACTTCGGTAGTCGCTCATAGGTTTCGTCAAGGAGCTCATAGAAATAGTCCTTAGCTATATCATCTTTTTCCTCCGTTGGGGCGTGAGTTGGCTTATGTTTGCGAATTTAGCCTTGACATGGATTGTTACAATACTTTCGCTAATGTCTTGGAAACATAAGACTTCTTGCCTTAGTCTGGCACTTATAACAAATCCGAATAGTCGCAGTTTCTGCTCACTATAACACGGTCCGTAGTAGATGTCACATCTACGCACTACAACACAAAACAAAAAATATGGTCTATCAGAAAGCTTTAAATTGATTAACAGGAGGTATCATAACTGTATATCTATCAATATCAAATTTAAGAATTATAAATAGCCAGTATTCCGTAGGCATTTAATCCACTACTGTTTCATTTATAGAAGCCCAAACCTTGACAGTAATACAACCCTTAACGAGTTTGATGCGCTGTCTTACTCCATCTCTAGAATTGTATCCCTGCATCCTCACACTGAAATCGTCATTGCGGGCGATTTCAATGTACACAATTCTACGTGGCTTCAACATTCTGGACAGATAACACCCGAAGGAAGGTATGTTGAGATCTTTGTTGAGGTAAACAACCTAACCCAGCTTGTAAATGAGCCGACACGCATACCGGATATTAACAGTCAAGCCGATAACACCCTGGACTTGTTTCTTACCTCTCACCCTGATAAATATATCATCAATGTATTATCGCCTCTAGGTTCGTCAGACCACTGTATCATATCAACAAATTTCTCGTACTCCAACCACACAGTTAAAGAGCAAATTCCCAAAAAAACCGTATGGCAATACGAGAAAGCCAATTGGGAAGCATTAAACAGTTTTTTTAGGAATTTTAACTGGTCACTATGTTTCCTCGATAGTGACGTGGATGCTGCTGCTGATATGATATCAAATATCATTCTCTTTGGTATGAGATCTTTTATTCCCAACAGAATTAAGAGTATCAGACCAAAGGCAAAAGGGTGGTATGACTTGAGCTGCAAAGAAGCTATCAGGTTGAGAGAGACAAACTTTCGGTTGTACGAGACCAACCCAACAGAGTAAAACCGAGCAAAGTTCAAACAAGCCAGAAATGACTGTAATGTCCATTTAAAGCGTGTCAAATTCCTCTATGACCGAACGTTGAGGCAAAAAATTCTACAATGTCCCAGAGGTAGTAAAAACTTTTGGTCATTTGTTAAAAATATAAAAAATTCGGCATCAGCATCAATTCCGACGCTCATTCACAATGACATGTTAGCTCTTTAGACAAAGCCAATCTGCTTGCTGTGCATTTCGCAGCCAATTCTACATTGCCAGATTGTGTTCAGTCTCCTCCTGTACTTGAGAACGTAGATCATTCTATGGGACAAATTCACTTTCGTACTCGTACAGTAGCAAGAGTTTTATTTGATCTTGACATACATAAATCCGCTGGTCCAGATGCTATATCCCCCATCATTCTGAAGATGTGTTCTTCTACGCTAGCAAAACCACTGCGTAAGCTTTTCTATCTATCCTACTCATCAGGACTCTTTCCGAGTAGATGGAAAACAGCATTTGTCCAGCCTGTACCAAAAAAAGGCGAAAAGTTCTTCTCTCTGCAACTACCGACCAATTGCACTTACGTCCCTTCTTTCCAAGGTCATGGAAACGCTGATAAATCGTCAGCTTATGAAATATCTCGAAACACGAAAACTTCTCAATGACCGGCAGTATGGTTTTCGCAGCAACAGGTCCACTGGTGATTTGATGACATATCTTACCGAAAGTGGAACCAATCAATTCACCATGGTGGCGAAAGCAAGATTGTTGCGCTTGATATTTCAAAGGAATTTGACAGGGTTTGGCATCAAGCCCTTTTGTCGAAAATGCGTGCATTTGGAATCGACGAAAAACTTCTTCTATGGATTAGACATTATCTTTCGAAACGTTCAATTCAAGTTGTTTTTGATGGTTTCAAGTCTGTTACTCACCAAATAAATGCTGGTGTCCCTCAAGGCTCAGTTTTGTCTCCGACTCTCTTTCTCATTTTTATAAATGATCTCCTGTCTGCAACTTCTAATCCAATTCATTCCTTCGCTGATGACAGTACCCTCAGCTTCTCATATTCGTTTACAGGTACTCGTCCCTCACCTTCGAACGTGGACTCTAAACGCAAAAATATGCTAAGCTCATTGAATTCCGACCTTGACAGCATTATCAAATGGGGTAAATCTAATAGAGTGGAATTCAATGCTTCTAAAACACAATGCTGTCTTCTGTAATTAAAGCGAAACCAAAATCTAGAACCATTATCCATGTATGGCACTTACGTCGAAGAAACCGAAAAGCTTTCCATGCTAGGTATGTGTGTTAGTAACGACTTACGTTGGAACGACCACATATTCGAAGTCACAAAAAACGCAGCGAAATGTCTAGGTTTCCTAAATCGATGTAAGAAATATTTCACCCCCTCTGATCTGGCCACAATATATAAAGCGTTCATACGCCCAAAACTTGAATTCAACGCCCACGTCTGGGCAGGTGCACCAAAATCAGCATTGTACCTACAAGATAGGATTCAAACACGTGCGAAAATACTTATAGGAGGCATAAGAATAGCGAACTCCTTAGTTTCGCTCGAACACCGTCGAAACATCTCCTGCCTTACCTTGTTTTATCGCTATTTTAACAACCAATGTTCAAATGAAATAGCCAGCTGCATTCCTCCCATTCAACAATTCAGCCGCAATACTCGTTACGCAATGAATGCAAATCAGTTTACCCTCAAGCCTATCTTCGGACGTACGCTGAAATATAGAGATTCGTACATAAACCGAACAACACGAATGTGGAATGCTCTACCAAACTCTGTATTTCCTTTCCATTATAACTTACAGACATTTAAAACCAATGTGCATCGGTATCTCCTTTCTTCTTATCCCTAATTTCTTTAACGCCCGCCTGAGGCAGTACAAAGTCTGCCGGGTCAGCTTGTATTATATACTTTTGTTATTGTTGAGCTTGATCTTAACTACACCGTCATGCTTAACTTTTATAGAACCCTTATACAGAATGCCAAATTTTAAATAGAAAAAGCTTTATGCAGTAAGTATTACTGGAGGGGTTTTATAACGGGTGAATTTTTAAGAGTTAAGTTTTTGAAGTTGGCAGCACTGGTTAGTAATGGCGCATAAATGTCATCTGTCAAAGTGAAAAGTTTTCAGTATACTCTGCCATTTAATACTGGAAAGACTTACAAACGAGCAACGACTGCAATTTTTTGAAATTTATTATCAAAATTCGTGCTCTGTGAAAAATATGCACCGTTTGTTACGATCATAATATCTATGGTCGTCATAATCGACCTGGTGAATCAACAATTCGTGCTGTTATCAACAAATTTCTCACCAAATTTACTTTGTTGGACATTTAACCATCGACTCGCATGCGTACAGTGCGTACCGAAGATAATATTGCAGTCGTAGCGTCCAATGTTAATGAAGATTTTGAAATGACAATTCGTCGCGGTTCTCAGCAATTGGGTATGTGTTGCTCAACCACATGGAAAATTTTAAGTGTCGATTTGGGTTTTGAAAGCCTATAAAATTCAAAAATTGAAGCCGAATGACCTACCACAAAGTCTAATTTTTTGTAAATGTGCCTTAGAACAGCGCAATGAAAATCCGCTGTTTTATCGGAAAATTGTGTTCAGCGATGAGCCTCATTTCTGGCTCAATGGATAAGTAAGCAAGTAAAACTGTCGCATGCCATGCAAGATGCATCCCGAAAAAACGACATTTTGGTGTGGTTTATGGGCTAGTGGTATCATCGGAACATTTTTACCGTCAACGGCGAACGATATCGAGTCATGATACGCGACTTTTGTTTTGCCCCAGTTGGCTGAGTTGAACTTGGTTGACATGTGGTTTCATCAAAACGGTGCCAAACAGCTCGTGTAACAGTGGAAATTTTAAAAGATGAATTTGGTGAGCAGCTTATCTCTAAATGGCCCTGTGAGTTGGCCGCCAAGATCATGCCATTTAACGCCTCTTGATTATTTCTTTTGTAAAGTCGTTAGATTATGTGGACAAGCCGAACACGATTGAAGCCTTACAGGATAACATAAAACACGTAATTAGTGGAATACAGGTCAAAATGCTCGAAAAAGTAACGCAAAATCGGACATTCCGAATGGACATCTGAAACGGAGCCTTGGAAAACATTTACATGAAGTTGTCTTTAAAACTTCAATGGGAAAGGGCAATTTATCGATTGCAATAAAAAATTTGAATATTTGATCCAAATTTGAGTGTTTTATTCGATTTAAAGTCGATTTAAAGTCGAATTCATCTGCCATAAAACATCGAGGCATTTCATTGTGCCCCGGAAGCCAACATAGGTAAATGTTAAACTTCTCTGGTCTTGAAGAAATAAGCTGTAGTCTAGGGGTACTATTAAGATCAATGGAATCAATTACATTTTTTTGTTTGCTAATACTGAAGGCATAGTATCACCGGGCATAGGCCTCTTAATTGCCTTATCGACGGAAATGATATTCTCACAGGATTCGGAAACTGGTTGCATGAATTCGCAAGTGGCAGTAAAAGCTGTGAGTTAGGTATGAATAGTTCCCATGATGTCAGAACCGTGCCATATATCTCCGAGGGTGGAGTGAATTAATTCAAACATTTTATAGCAGATTTCAAGAAATAATCACGTTGGTGCAAGTTTTTAGTCTGAAGTCAACTGTTTGTCTGTTTCTGTTTTTTCTGTTATGCAATAGTTTTTTTTATCAAATTTATAAACTGACAAATAATATCACAACAGCAATATGTATTTACGGGACAAATTATAAACAGTTGTACAAGCTATACAATCTCTCTCTATCTCTGCCTATGAAAGTATAGGCCGGATAGTCCACCCAGTTATACGAACTTCGGGTTAAGTTGATAGTAACCATTATGTTATGGTCCACAACTACACCCGTTGTAGCACTGTTTCAACAAAGGTGTCGTTAAGAAAAAAACGAGTGCTGAAAGTACCTATCTACACAAAAACATATTTAAATATACAAACACTATATCTTTGTCCTTATACAGGTATGGATATGAATATAAGGTAACATAGTCCATGAATAACATGACAGCCCTTAGGGGATTGTAAAATGTACGTAAGTCAGTGCATGTATACCTTACATAAAATATTTTGTTCGAATCGAGATAATCAAAAAATGAAACAGCATTATAAAGAAATTAAAAACTTGCCTCAACGGATACACCGGATATCCATGGACATAGTGAAGAAAAGTTTTACTACCATCGCCTTTACATAGTATTGCAAGAGGACAAAGACCCAAAAATATAAATTTTGCAGAGAGTTCAAGCAATGAAATTGATTTAAGTTTATAGTTGAGTTCATAGGAGCCTGCCAACTCTTTTCAAAATGGCCATAGTTTATGTTTCACTATGCCTTCGGCTTGAGGTAACAAAACGTTGGCCAAGTTTCAATCATTCAAGCAAATTTCTAGAAACTATTTTTGATTTTTGGGCGCACAGTATGATTTGGGATGTAGGACAAGAAGGACAAGAGGACAAGAACAAACTCTGATTAACTTTGGGATGACCATTCGGTGTAACTCTGACTACACATCAGTTACCTCCAAGTGGTAACCCTAGAATACTGGTATCATCCAACCGGGTTCCATCTACTACAGTGTTCTAGTGAGCAGGAACAACGGTGTGGATTTGTTTTATGCTTTCAAGACATGAGCGAACGCATTGCAATAAGTCGCATCACGCTTTAACAGAGGACAATTATGATGTAGCGAAAGACTGCTCCTTCGAGCTCCTGGAAGAAAATTATCAGCGACTACCAAAGTACGCTGTTAAAA
This sequence comes from Rhingia rostrata, assembly GCA_949824845.1. Lineage (NCBI taxonomy): Eukaryota > Metazoa > Arthropoda > Insecta > Diptera > Syrphidae > Rhingia > Rhingia rostrata. The sequence continues at coordinate 119,541,966 of OX463756.1, read as the reverse complement.
TCGTGCTGGGAGATTTTAACGCAAAGGTAGACAAAATGATATCTCTACCGGTATTGTCGGAAAACACAGTCTACACTAAATCAAGTCTGTAAAAAGGGTCTTTGCTAACTTGATTTACTGCGGAACGAAATGCCACTATAGTCCGCATACGTCAATTCGTAAGCCATAAGGGGACATGGCGGTCTCCAGATCAATGAACGATCAATCAAATTGATTACATTGCTATTTACAAGAGGCACCCACAGAGGATTTTGGATGTCCGAACATCCCAAAGAGCCAATATCGACTCGAACCACTACCTTCTTGCAGGCAAGGTAAAAATGCGACTATCTACCACGCCAAAACAAATCACAACAGACCGCCATACTGCCAGCATCTAGTGTCGAATAACAATCTCAACCAGTCGTTATAGATCCGCCGTAACTGAGGCATCTCGAGCCTACCACCAAAAGAGTGCCGACAGACAGCCAAAACGAGTAATAAATGACAAAACTGCAGGTGAAGGCGATAGGTGCCATTGACCTTTATAGTTAAAGAAGGCGTGAAGAACACTGGCTTTACAAAAAGAAAGAGCAAGAAATGCGCGATATCGAGGATATAAATATTCGGCCCTAGCGAGGTATCCGTCGGAGCGGAAAATTCTCCAATTTTGTACGATTCGGAGGATTTTAGCTTCGAGGTATTGTTCCGAAAAGATATTTCAGCGAATTGAATTCAAGTGCCTTCAGCTGCATTTTTCGTTCAATTTTGGACAGCTAAGTGAAATTCTTTTTCCGATTTGCTCCGACACAAATTCTTAGCAGAATTTATTTACGAATTGTAGTGAAGTGATTTTTCTCCGATGACATATACTTCGAATGCAATTTGAACCTCCGACGAAGTATGCATTGCCGAAAATTTTCTTCTCCGACGGATACCTCGGTGGGGCAGATTACCAAAGTGTAGAACGTCAAAGCCACGGATGCAAGTTGCTACCAAAATCCTGTCGAGATTAACAAGGAAATGTCGTAGTTGAGACACAGTTGATGTTGGGGATGTAGAATAACCACTTCTAGAGGTTGTTAAATAACATTGACGAACAATCCTCGAATTAAATCTGAACACTTCGGCAAATCCCAAGAACCCCAAATTGATACCCATCTATTCATTTATCGAATAAGACAGCCTTTGTAGAGACGAACTACAAAAAGCCATGCAACAATTTACTGCGCGGATTTTTGAATACCCTCCCATCCCATCCTTAAAATGAATATCATCAAAAATTGGGCATGACAAAAAACTAATAGGGAATAAAATGAAGAAATTTACATTGACACGAAATCTTGTTCAGGTGGTATCTAAATCTTCTGTTCGACGAAAAAACGGCGTTTTTCGATGCCTTATGCTATTGGGTACGGTATACAAATGGCTTTTGAAAGAAAACTCTTTCAAAAACTGAACGCGGGTTAAAATGATCTAAAGGCGAATTGTTTATATTAACATTGTGGTGGTATTTGCATCGAAATTCTTTAAAATTTGACCAAAAATTGTATTTTACTACAATAGCCCCAAGAGAGTGGCCGCGGGAAAAAAATTGTATGAACTCAATATAGATATGTATTGGTATTTTTAACATATGGTTTTCAGAAATTCTTATGGTGTTCGAAATTCCTTAACATTTGGCCAGAAACAACAATTTACCAAACAGTGGGCGTGACAGTGAGCGGATTTTGAAAATTGTTTTGCCGAATTTCATTATCCTAGCTTAAAAAACGGTGACGAACAGACAGACGGACGGACGGACAGACAGACATGGCTAAATCGACTAAGCTAGCGATTCTTCCCCTATGTATCAAAACTTATAATTCCAATTACATATGCAGATAAAATATTGATGTTTGTTTTTGGCTTCTTATTTGCTTTCATGCTCTTGATGTTATTATTTATACTAGCAAGGGACAATTAATTTACATAATTTTAAGAGAAATGGAGTTAATGATTTTTGCATGTGTATGGGATTTCCAACATTATTGTATTTAATGAGAACACAACATTTTTTAAAGCACTTATTTCAAATAAAAATAAGGAAAACAACGTTTTTTACCAAACCACTTTAATTTTCGAATTCTGAACCACTCTCATTTTGATCAGGTTCCGGCAAGCACTTTGCATCCGATATTGCACGATATCCTTGATAAATGTTAGCAAAATAATTTTAAGTCAAGAAACGTTGTTGCCATCTCCATTTCATGCGGTTTCTTATAATTGTTTTCGAGAGTAATTTTTGCAGATCATAGAAATTTGTATTTAAGGAGGTGAACTTTTAATGGCTTTTTTGTTTTTTTTCCTTTGGGTAACATGCAGAATGCATCAAACCGCAATCCATTTGTGAATGCCAAGTCTCTATAAAAAAATTTACTCAATTTTTTATGTTTTCAACTGCGTAGAGCAATATAGCTGCGACTTACTGTTTGTCGTTTTGTCCACGGCAGGTATTAAAACTGTATTGGTGAATTTTGTTCGAGTTTAAAAATTTAATCAATATTGACCCTTGCAAGCTTTTGCAAGCAAAAATAAGTTTTTCCGTAAGCTGATTATATGACTTCGAGGCGACAAAAGAGTGACCGAAAAAAGGAACCCAAATTATCATAATTAGTGACAGTTACAACTATTCCACTTTGTTGAATTGAAAAACAAAACTTAGTGAAAAAATAATTTTTTTCTCTGACGAGAATTTAAATGACTGCACTTAATGATTTTTATAAATTCGTAACTCCTGTGAAAATTACAATAATGTCTCGAAAGTGCCATTGCTGCACACAACATCGAAGAATCGGACAGATCACCAATTATAACTTCGAGGTCTAATTCGCCTCCTCTATTAACTCTGACTAACAACATTTCGTCAGAAATAAAAAAAACAGGCCCGTTAGTAGGTACCCAAGGCTTAGCACACATTCATGTGAGATAAGCTATTCTTGACAGCTGATACTAGTCGACTGATTTGTCAGGTCATCGTTAGAAATTAATCTAAGAAATTTCTCACACACCGTTGATTCTTCGAACTACGAAGGCAATTAAGTACTAACGACAACATTCGTACTACTAAGGAAATCCTATACTGATCATCGCAGATCTGCAACGGTTCTGAAGTACGGATGAATAAATCTTTGGTCTTTTTGAAAGAATAATTTTTTCGAAAAAATTTCGGTCACGTTTGCGTTGACGAGCTATGGAACCGGAGATTCATCCGCTGCAATTAGAGCTGTGCAGTGACTACCCCTAGCAAAACAAAAACTCTGCAGTGGCCCCAAGCTTTTTTACATTCTACATTTTCTCCACATGGTGGGCCCATTTTTCGCAGGAAATCGGTTCTATGTTTTTAAATACGATACATAACTTTTTTTCCGAATTTCGTAATAGCTTCACTTTTTTGTCTGGGTTCGATTCCCAGACGTAGCAACACCTAAATGATTTTTCACTGGCCCTCCTCTTGTGATGATATGACAAATCTACCGAGTAGTATCAATTGTCAAGAAAAGATTATCTCAAATTCGACGTTCGGAGTCGGCATTAAACAGGAGGTCCCGCCATATAACTGGAAATACAAACGCACTCATGAATGGTTGTGCAAAAGCTCGGCACTGGGTACTAACGAGGATTTTGCGCCAATTTTTGCAGTACAATTTTTGAGCTTTCGGTTCCTTTTCCGTCTTTGTAATACTTCTGGTTCTTCTTCAGACTCAGAGGAACTATCTGCACTGTTGAAACAACTAGTTGAAATGATAGAAGAATTATTGTGAAAATAAGGATCTGCATCAGAATCATCAAAATCACTTTCATCACTTAAATTCCGCTGTGCGGATCGTTGAATACCCTATCCCATCCCAGCCTTAAAATTAATTTCCCCAAAAAGTGGGCGTGACTTAAAACTTAATGGGAATGAAATAAAGGAAATTGCATTGTCAACACATCATGTTCCGATATTATCTAAATCTTTTTTGGTTCGACAAAAAACAGCGTTTTTCTATGGCATTGGCTATTGGTTTTTGTAAGAAAATGGCCACACAAAGTGGGCGTAACCACAGTACGAGCGTTGGAGAAGGGGAAGAAGGAGAGCGATAGGAAAGATTTTGGATGTAGTGGAGACTTAACTCCGTGGGTGTTGTCCGAACTAACTTCGGGGAGACACTTTTTGTTGTGTTCGTTAAATTTGAAGAAATTCAAGATGGTGTGCATACTTTTAGGTATTATATTGATCTTTTTTATATTTCTTTAAAATAAAAGTTGAATGGATTTTGGCTGGGATTGAACGCGAAACCTTCCACTCAACAGACGAACACATTACCAATACACCGCGGCCACCCGTCACCAGTCAATTTGGTAAAATTCCCAAACGTTTGGCCACAAACAACGTTTTTATAAAAAGTAAGCGTGGCAGTTGGCGGATTTAAAAAAATTGTACACTTGTTCTGTAGGCACGACCAAGGATCCTATGTACCAAATTTCATTATTATTGCGCAAAATTTAAGGCCCAAAAATCGCTGACGAACAGTCAGACAGACGGACGTACCAATAGACAGACATGGCTAAATTGACTTAGTTAGAGATTCTGAGTCTATCCGCAAACCTCGAGGTATATCTAGCTCGATTGTTTCTCTATGTTGCAAACTATGTATCAAAATTAATATGCCCCTCAGGGAAAGGGTAAAAAAAGTAAGGGCTAGGGCAAGGGAAATTTTACGTCATATGTTAAGGTTCCTTTTCACAAATAAATAAAATTATGTTTGAATGCAGTAATCGATATTAGTACCATTTGATTTAAGTGAAACATCATATCCTGTACAAAATCTAACTAGAAATGACTAACCGGGATACGAACCAGTAAAATTTTGCCTTGAATTTGTTATCCAAGCCAACAACCATACATTACAATGCATACATTACATTACAAGATTACAGAAATAAAACAATCAAGGCACAGGCTTAACAAAAAAAATTACTATAAGGTGAGTGAGCGGATAAGACGGCAAACAAGAGTTAAAAGCCTTTTAAGCCGTTCTGGATATTGTCGCTTTGTGAAGTTCTCACAGTTCGGTTCACGTCGATTTCATTCGGTTCATGTCTTTGATAATCGGAGTGGAGGTTCTGAAAAGTGGAGAGTTAGTAGACATGTCCCAGGATGTATCTTAGTAAAATTGTTCCTGAATCGATGTGCAGCAGGTTCTCAAAGAGCAATTTTTTTTGTTTTAAATATACGATATTACCAGGGCACTGCTCACACCTGCCACGATCTATGTGGCTTTCATGGATCAATTTAACTGGGATAGAACTACTACAAAATTATATTTTTGATATAATTAAACTGAGGAATCCGAACCTCCCAACAAAAAACTGAGTAGTTAGCAATACTACAAGGGCTGATCCCAAGAAAATAGACTCTCAAAGCTGCGCTAACTACAGAGGCATAAGTCTCCCCAACATCGCCTACAAGATCCTATCTGCCATAATATGTGAACGCCTGAAAACGTTTACCAACAACCCGATCGGCTATTATCAGTGTGGTTTTAGGCAAGGAAAGTCCCCAACCGATCACACTTCGACAGATCCTGGAAAAAAACCCCAAGAAGTCCAAATCGATACCCACCACCTATTCATCAATTTCAAAGCCACTTACGACAGAATTTTTTGAGACGAACTATACAGAGCCATGTCTAGTTTTTATATTCTGCCCAAACTCGTCCGTTTGTGAAGGATGATGATGGAGAGTTCTCGCTGCTCCACAAGGGTCGCAAAAGACCTCACTGACACATTTGATAGCAAAAAAGGATTTAGGCAAGGTGATGCGCTGTCATGTGAAGCTTCGATTTGATTCTTGAGAGGATTGTGCAAAACTCCTGAGCTAACACCAGAGGCACAATTATCCAAAAACGGCTCGTCTACTAGCTTTAGCCGACGTTATTGACATATTGGTAGTATAGAAGAAAGCGGCGAAAATAGGTTTTGCAGTAAATGAGGAAACGACTAAGTATATGCTGTCAACACGAAATGACACACAGCATCGACGAATTGGACAGAACGTCACCACTGACAGATATAGCTTTAAGGTAGTACAGGACTTTGTCTACCGCGGCTCCGCTTTTAAATCTGACAACAACATCTCGTCAGAAATTAAACGAAGAATTGCCCTTGCCAATCGCTGTTTTTTTTCGGCTAACAACAAAACTCTCGCGAGCTACTATGGAAATCCTATATAACACCCTGATCATAGCAGTCTTGCTCTACGTCGCGGCGGTGAAGGATGGACCATCCCAAAAGCGAATAAAGAAATCCTTTGTCGATTCTAGAGGAAAATTTTTCGAAAAATCTTCGGTCCCGTTTGCGTTGATGGGCTATGGAATCGAAGCTTCAACCAAGAGCTATACTAGCTGTACAGCGACATGCCGCTGGTCAAAATACTCTGCATTGGGCGTTTAAGATGGTTAGGACATGTAGAACGTAGAACGGAATGGAAACCAATACTCCGGCTCGCAGAGTCTTCTATTCCCAGCCAGACTTCGGACACAGTCCTCGCCTTAAGTGGCGGGCACAAGTAAGAACCGACATCAACCAACTTGGACTCAGCTAAGGACCGGGCTTATTGGAGAGGCATGTGGGTTTAGGCAAAGGTTCATTCACTTAAGAACAAAATGATGATCCCACACATATCAAAACTGCACAGGGAACATCTAAAACTTAATGGCGTCAGTCTCAGTAGAATCGTCAACTACCAAGTGCCTGTAGCTGGTCTTCGAAAAAAAAATCAATGAGTAAAAAAGCAACTATCCTCTACGAATGTCAAAAAAAAAAAGGACATAAAGGGACGATGTAACTTACATATATTTCCGGGCTTAGATAAACATCGTTAGATGACCTTGGATGGTTCTAACATCAAACAGCAACATTTTGGGGAAACTTCAAAGTTCAGATTGCTTATGTATTAGCCGATCTCTAAGAACCACCCCTGCATATTTAGTGTTTTTTTACGAACGAACCGCAGTCTGTACAGCTGTGAGACGGTGACTCTCTCACAAAGATCCTTCATCACCTAAACCTAAATTAAAACACCAAGTGTGCTCTAACGAACTTAGTATCTAGTGTAATTTGCAGACTTGACAGTCTGTCCCAGATGTCTCGAATAACAGTTTGACTCTGTTGCAACTGTTTGACTCTCGTTCCACTTATACACAGAAGGATCTAAAAGTCACTCTGTGGCAGGGGTCTACACCGACATTCTTAGGTTGACCGTATTCTTTCGCTTTATAAATCATTGGAGCATTTTCCAGGCTAAGACCCTGGCAATAAAAGATGACTTGTCCACCTGGAAGTGTAACTTTCCTAGGATCTGTCCCATTTACATCCAGACAACCCGCGAGTGCAGAAATGCCAGACCACCTTTACATTCACATAATAATTGGTGAGTTGAAGCTAGGTTTGAAATCCAGTGCCGTTAATGCCAGATATTTTTTTCTGGTGCCAGGTTTATCCCAGGGAAGAGTATAGCTGATGAGCTTATCGCTTTAGTGCGATGAACTGCCACGCAGAAGGTCTGGGTTCGATTCCCAGTCGTAGTAACACATAAATGATTATCCCCCGCCATCGTGCAAGAAGTACACACGCATACATGAATGGTTGTGAGAAAGCTCGGCCCTGGGTAACAGGCTTGTTGCGCCAAAAATTTGTACAAGGTGGACCAAAAAAAGTCATCCGATGTTGTCTGGCTATTCAGAATATCGGTTGTGGCTCGCGCAGTGTGTGCGGTTGCTCCGTCCCATTGGAACCGCATGTTCTCCAGTTCTTTTGCGGTAGAAAACACTCGGTTAACATGGCGCTATAGCGCGCATCGTCCACTGTTGTCGTTTTACCAGTGGAGTTCTCGAAAAAAAATGGCCCGATGACTCCTCCAGAGTGAACAGCGCACCATGCACTTACTTTGAGCGGGTGTAATGACTCCTCGAGCACTACTCGTGGATTTTCGGTGCCCCAGAAGCGATAGTTTTGTTTGTTCACGTACCCGCTGAGGTGGAAATGAGCCTCTTCGCTCATTATATTTTTGGTCGAAGAATCGTCCACTTCGTCCTCGAGATTGAGGATGGCTTGGGCGTATGTTACACGCGTTTAGCGGTCGACTGGCAGCAGATGCTACACGGACTGGACTTTGTACGGGAACATGGGTAATTTCTTTGACCAAAATTCGGCTTAGGGACGACCGGATGATATCTAATTGCGAGGCAAGTCGTCTGGTCGATGTTTCCGGCGACAGCTCGACATCCTCGGCTACAGCGGCAATATTCTCGACACATCGTAAGCTCCGGGGCCGGCCACTCTTGACAATGTCTCGTGTGGTCCCATGCTCTTCAGGGTTGGTGGCCAAACGGCGCAGTGTTTGCGCAGTCGGTGTCGGACACCCACATAATTGGCGACGGAATTCGCGCAACGCCAACACTACAGACGTATTGCTATGCTGCAAAATAGACACGATTATTCCGCGTTCTTGGGAAGCGTATCGCTGCATGGCAGTTCACTTATGTTTTACATCTGTCTAGTCCACAATAATGTCAAAACAGATTTGACATTGGCGGCCATTTGCAAAAATAAGAGCATCTTCCATTAGGGTGATCTCTTTTGGCCCACCTTGTATTTTTATTTTGATCTCCAAGCCAAGAAGACTTCACCTCGATTACTACTCACAAAACATACTTATATAAGTGATGTTACAATCCGGAATTAACCTAGGCCTCGACCAGCATGCCTGTCCAATTGGTACGGTCAAAAAGTTATCACTTCTAGTTGTCCACTTCAAGCAGGTTATTTTAAGTTTCTTTTTGTTCACGAAACTTAAGGCGGGATCTTTTCCTGCTGCTTCGAAAACTCAGAGAACCGAAATTATGTGTCCATTCGTTATACACGTCCTAGCCATCTTAAATGTCAAATGTGGAGTCGCTGTACAGCCCAAGCTCTTCATCGACACAATCGATCCATGCTCGGCTCCGTAGAGCAGGACTGGTACGATCAGGATCTAAGGATTTCCTAGTAAAGAGTATTTCATCAGGCACTTCCTATATTTTAATTTAAATGAAACAAAGTGTGTGTGAGATATCATCGACTTTTTTTTTGCGTTTGAAAGGACTATGGATCTCATTATGTATGGAGTATAATATTTCAAATGTCCGACGCGGCTTGTTTTGGTGGCGCGCATAGGAAATGCGGCTTGTGGCTTATTCGCATAGAACAGCGACTTCAGAAAACCCCTCAAAAAAAGTCTAACGCGGTGAAATAGCACGATCTCGTTGGCCATTTCCCATCACCTCCACGTGATATGATCATTCCCGCGAATCCCTCGTGCAGAGTTTCCAATGCAGCGTGAGCTGTGTGGCACGTAGCGACGTCCTGCTTAATCCACATGTCGTTGATGTCCAATTCAGACCAAAAAAAGTTGGTAATTATAGACTTATAGCGCTCGAAGATGATTGTGATGGTCTTGCCAACATTTCTTGTTCTCAAAGAAATATAAACCGAAATATAAGCCGCCATCCAAAACTCCATAACAAAAATTCAATTTTTCACGCTCTTGGATCTCATGTGGAATGGTACCGCCCCAAATTCGACAATTTTGTTTGTTCATGTGCACCTTCATCCAGAAATTGGCCCCATCGCTGCAGATTACTTTTCTGCAGCGACTGACCATACCTTCAGGTCAGTTTCCAACTGCTCTAGAGCCCATACAGCGAACACTTATCGTTGTCTATGTTCTTTTACCTTCAGCTCCTGCGTCATTTGAATGTTGTACAGGTGCTGGCTCAAGTCAACAGGCTTAGTTTGCTAGGTTGTACTCTGATTCTTGGGTTCTCCTGCACACTATCACAGACAGCGGCGATGTTTTCGGAAGATCTTACGTTGGCTTATCTCCACCACAATGCAAATATTCCTCTCATTAGGAAGATTTTGGCGACCATAAAATGGGCGAAACGAACGGAACGTTTCCCGAAAAGAAATGAAAGCCACATTGACAGATGTAACTTCAACAATATGACTGCTATTAAGTTCGTTTTAGGGCCTTAGTACTAAAATGCCTTCGCACCCTGATGAAACAGGGGTTGGCTTGGAACGAGTAATTCTTCGTTTTATCCCACTCCTACTTTACCCACTCTCTCTTTATACTCACACACCTAGTGGTGTCATCTCATTGGGTCCAACCTATGATGCCAATATCGTCGGCGAATTTTAGTAGGTCTATGCAAGATTGTGTCCTTGGTTTAAGCTCTGGAGTTTCGCACCATACACTAAAGATCGATCTTAAAGAAGTCATACGAAGTAATGTGTCACTTCGACCACTTTTCTAAATTTTGTTTGACATCGAAAGTAAGGGTGAGGACGTTAGAGCCGCGAGAATCCTCCATCGCCTTTCTGTACAGATGGCTGAGCTTGTGCGGCATACCTAAACTAGAGATGGGTCTTTATAGTACGACTCACACACGCAGTGGTGTCATATAATTTTGTCCGACCTATCATGCCAATATCGTCGGTGTATATTAATAGTTTCATGGAAGATTGTGTCCTTGGTTTTAGCTCGGGAGTTTTGCACAATCCACTCAAGATCAATCTTTAAAAAGTCACGCGAGGTTTTGTGTCACTTCGACCACCTCTCTAAATTTTGTTTGACATCGAAAGGGGTGAGGACGTTAGAGCAGCGAGAATCCTCCATCGCCTTCCTGCACGGAAGGATGAGCTTGTGAGAAGTTCTTAAGTTCTTTTCAGAATCTGCAAAGTCTATGGATTTTACCAGTTGTGGACTTCTTGACCTAAAATCACTCAGGGAAGTTGTTTTAGGCATTCACATATTACTGTATATGTGGTCATCTAGGCGCTGTTGAGGAGACATATGCCTTTTTAGTTCGCGTTGTTGTGAGAGTTTCCTTTTTTGTGGATTTTTCATAACCTAGGTGACCTAACCAAATTAACACAAGCTACTAACTTGACCTACTCGTTAGTTCGGGATGGTACAAATTGGCAAGTGAATTGACGATCGACGATAGATAAATGAGGCAAACTTAATGGCGCGATGTTTAGTGCAATGGACTGCCGCACAGAAGGTCTGACGTCGATTTCTAGAACCAAATATTTTTAAACTCAGCATCTCCTTGCGATGTTCAAAAAAATCATCCGAGATAAATTTTTCAATTAACAATAAAAGTTTATCCCAACTCAGCCGTGTGCAAGAGGTATACTCGCAAAAATGTATGATTATGAGTAAAAGCTACGCCCTGGATCCTAACGAGCTGATTTCGAAATTTTCGTTTGATTATTATTATGGCGTACCTTCATGGTTGAAGTATTTTTGGATACAATGTAACCCCTTCAGTCACTTGGTATGTGCAAGTGCTCAGAAGACACTGCCGTATCACACCTAATCCCTGACCAATTCTACTTTACGAACAATCTGATTTTACAATTCAAAATCCAATTTGCATTCTTAGAACCCGTTAAATATCTCCAGAGTGGTACCTATCTATTAACTTCCAAAAGGATTCGCCTGGTCTTAGTTTAACATCACATAAATCACAAGGACTTGGCAATCAAAACGACTTTCAAATAATTACCTGCAAATCTTGATTAAGGTCGTGAAACGAATCATGCTCGACGCTCTTGAAACCATCTAGACAACCTTCGGCAATAGCAACAGCGAGGTGTAATCCCTACTCCTCGCGGTTAATGGCCATGAACGAAATATTTGCACGACTACACACTTTAATACCAAAACAAGGTCATTTACGCGAAGGACATCCTATCGATTCGTTAGTCTCTCCAACGACGTTGAATGGCAATTGGAAAAATGTTAATCACATCACACCGTCTAACGGAGGACACAAGTGTGTGTATAGGCGATTCAACACAAAAGTACCATCAATCGATGGATATCGATGATTATTCAGGACAACAGGAAAAACCGCCTACACAAAAGTCCGATTCGTTACACTCAACACTTAAGTGTGTGAACACACACACCTGAGGTAGACATACATCATTCATGCTTGAAGTGATTGTTGCCACTTGAACCAAAAGTGGCAACAGCTTACTAAAGCGAGGATCCAGATAATACCTGTCTACACAAAGCCAGCGGGCGGTTTTTTTTTTTTCTTCTTCTTGGCCCTTCCAGAGAAATGAAAACAACTCCAAAGAAGGATAACTTTCGACGGCAACCCGCATGAGCAACAATAAAATCCAACTACTCGGCACACTTTATGCGAGCTCATAGAAACCGAAACCCGACTAGATATTCAGTAAAACTAAGCCTCCATTCCGCTACGTCAAATGAAACCAAATGATTTAGGACTCGAGGATATCGTAAGTCGCTCTCTTTGCACCGTTACGCTACACTGTTATCCCTCGACTTCCGCTTGGATAAGCGAACGTTCTTGCTTTTGGATGGTAATAAAATGGACTTCCTTTGTGCCCGCAGGAAGAAAAAAGGTGGCTACACAAAAAACGAACAGGGATTTCATCTCTTCTACGTCCAAGGATGCTTTTTATAGCAAGGGAAAACGAATCTTTTCGATTGGTATCTGGCATGAGTATCTGCTGGGTGCTGTTTACGTTCTGCGTTTCATTTTCCCCCTCAAAACAAACTACCACACGACCAAGGCGATTCTACGGTGACGATGGCGACTCCAGCCGGCCGGTGGTCTGGCGATGATGGTATCCTGCGAAGAAGCCGAAACGAAAAGGAATTATGAGGGATTTGCAATAAAATGAGTAAATCGCAAATAAAACATTCTCAATTGGCGAAGAGCAGTAAAAACGTGAAAAAAAAACTCAAGAGAGGAAGAACAAAATCCCAAAAAAAAAACAACACGGTATCGAAGGAGATATGTACTTTATGTTTACAATAACTTTGGGAATTCATGGGCTAAACAGATGTTTTACGGCTCGTGCTCATCCCTCCGTGACAATGTCGATTGAGGTACTTTGTATATCGAGTTTAAGGGATGGATGTTCTCAATCAGATCGGTGAAGGCTCTGCAAGGGATGTCTTTAAAATAAAGACATGCTAAACGCGGGATTAGAGATTGGCTTTTTGTGGCCGGCATATATTGGCAAATAAAAGGGTTTACCTTTGAGCAGTAAAAACCAGACGATTTGTTCGAAATGGATATAAAAATGAGGTTTATATGGCCGAGGTTTCGTTTTGTTTCTTTAAATTGGATTGAGGGTAGATGTTAAACATCTGGTAAGAAGGTCGAATGTACTTTTGAAAGCTGTTTCAGAACAATCAATGGTGACTTGCGTTATAAATTAAATTCGTCCTTAGAAAGAATCAGGCCTTTAGAACTGAGATAGGAGTGGTATGTGTGGTGTAACACTGACCTTTGGAAATGCGTTAAGTCATTCGAATGTCAATTGCTTATTGAGCATGTTATGCCTTGATGGGGGAGATTTTCAATCAGTTATGGGGCAGAACTTTATCATTTCAGAGTGGGTAACAATGCTGGCCAGCGATATCTCTAATTTAACATAGGACCCGAATTTAACACTTTTATTTAAGTGCTGAGAAGAAGGAAGCCATTACCCATTTTATAACCGTTCATATGTGTGTGGGCTATGTTCTGCACGAACTTCTGATTTTCTAATATCAGCTGCTACTGAAGGTTTAAGAGGGTGGAACCTCTATGGGGTCATAATCTGTCCTGCCAAAGTTGTCAACTTTCCGTTCAGGGACATGTTTAGAGACATTTTCCTATTTCGGCCCTCAAGGTAGCTCTACCATTGCGGCAACGAGCAATAAGCAACCTCCAATCAGATTTTTGGGTATGAAGAACGAGGGTAGACTCTGATTTTCTTTAACTTGGCAATGTCCAGTGGTTGTTACTCTGACTACACCTTAAAGTGGTAACCAGAGTTACGGGTATTGGTCTCATCCAACCGGATTTGACTTGCTAAACGATAAGCGCGATAAGCGCGATAGCACGACGAAAAACAGCAACACTATAAACAACCAGGTAACGGAATTAACACCCAGGCGCACCTAGTAAATGTGCTTCGACATATTCGGGTAATAGGTTGTCTAGGGATTTCAATGGTTAGTCAGGCCGCTTGAATAGACATGGTGGCGGATGAACCGAAAAACCATCGGCAGCGCTTAATCCCGTAGTGGATACTGATTGCTCCGTGTCCTAGGGGTATCTAATAAATTGGAACTAGCCCTCCAGCTTAAGGGTTGTGCTTTGGGCTAACTACCCAATCATGGAAAAAAACTTTATGTTACGAAGCAACCAATAGCCTCGGAAACGACTGATTTTTATTGTTGCCTACCGCACTATACGAAAAAAGGACAACGACGTTCGTATCTCCACCTGGAATGTGAGAATATTAAGAATGAGTGTTGCAAGCGGACAAGAAGCGGAAGCCTAAACTGCTTCAAAGCAGACATTACTGGCATCCAGGAAAAACGATGGGATGGGTCCGCAAAAACAGAATGAAAAACTGTGGCATTTACTACGGCTGGTGTTATATTGAGCTGAAACAGTGACTATTCGCATGCGGATTTGTTATAAGTGTCAGACTTAGGCAAGAAGTCTTATGTTTCCAAAACATTAGCGAACGCATTGTAACAATCCGCATCAAGGCCAAATTCGACAACATAAGCCTTAAATACGCTGACTCGCCAACGGAGGAAAATGCTGATATAGCTAAGGACTGCTTCTAGGAGCTCCTTGACAAAACCTATGAGCACCTACCGAAGTACGATGTTAAAATCGTGCTGGGAGATTTTAACGCAAAGGTAGGAAGAGAAGACATCTTTCGCAGTATTGTCGGAAAACATAGCCTACACGACAACACGTCTTGTAACGGACTTAGGCTAATTGACTTCGCTACGGAACGAAATGCCACTATAGCCAGCACACGGTTTCCTCACCTCGATATTTAAAAGGGGACATGGCGGTCTCCAGATCAACGAACGGGCAACCAAATTGGTATTGGATCTCCGAACATTCTGAGGAGCTAACATCGACTCGAACAACTACCTTGTTGCAGTCAAGGTAAGACTGCGGATATCCAACACACCACAACAATCAAAAAAAAAATTGTGAAAAATTTCGCCCAACGCGTATACCTTAACCTCTCGATTAACAGCATACCACCAGCATCGAATGTCGAAGAACAATGGCAACGATGAAAACGAGCCATTAGATCAGCCGCAACTGATTTGCTAGTTTTTTTTTCAGGTGAAGACGAGAGCTGGCATTGAGCTCTACAGACAGAGAAGAACACCGGCTTTTCAGAAAAAAGAGCAAGAAAAGCGCGCGATCGATCATATAGAGAGGTGTCACTCCGGGCCGATGTTTGCAAGTTTTACCAATGTGTAAAACGTCAAAGCCAAGGATACAGAGCTCAAACAGAATCCTGTCGAGATGAACAGGGAAATATCGTAGTTAAGACTATGTCGATGCTGAGGATATGGAAGAATTCTGCAGACTGTTAAGCGTCGATGACGAACAAACTTCCGCTGCCAGGCAGAACGAATCATTCAATATTGGCAACGACAGCTAAAACTGCCAACCACCCGACCTGAGTGAAGTGAGGATAGCAATATTGAAACTGAAGCCTAACAAGGCTTCCGGAAATGAAGGCCCCGGAGCTTTTAAAGCCGGCGGAGATGACTTAGTAAGTAACATCCACCAACTCATAAGCCAAATCTGGTCGGAAGAAAGTATGCCTGAAGAACGAAACCTTAGCATCATTGGCCCGATCCACAAAAAAGGAGACCCTCATAACTGCGCCAACTACAGAGGCATAAGTCTCCTCAACATAGCCTTCAAGATTATATCTGCCGTAATTTTTGAACGCCTGAAACCGTTTACCAACAACCTGATTGGCCCTTCTCAGTGTGGTTTTAGGCAATGAAAGTCCACAACTGATCAAATTTTCACACTCCAGCAGATCCTGGAAAAAAACCAAGAAGTCCAAATCGTACCCACCACCTATTCATCGATTTCAAAGCCGCATACGACAGCATTTATAGAGACGAACTACACAGAGCCATGTGTAGTTTTGGTATACCGCCCAAACTCGTCCGTTTGTGTAGGATGACGATGGAGAATTCTCGCTGCTCCATCAGGGTCGGAAACGACCTCACTGACACATTCGATACCAAAAAAGGATTTAGGCAAGGCGATGCGCTGTCATGTGACTTCTTCAATCTGATTCTTGAGAGGATTGTGCAAAACCCACGAGCCAACACCAGAGGCACAATTTTCCAAAAATATGTACAACTACTAGCATACGCCGACGATATTGGCATCATTGGTAGGACCCAACGTGATGTCATAGCCACGTTTGCTAGTATAGAGAAGGAAGTGGCAGAAATGGGTTTAGCAGTAAATGAGGGCAAGACGAAGTATATGCTGTCAACATGAAAGGACACACAACATCGACGAATTGGACAGAACGTCACCATTGACAGATATAACTTTGAGGTAGTACGGGACTTTATCTACCTCGGCTCCGCTATTAACTCTGACAACAACATCTCGTCTGAAATCAATCGAAGAATTACTCTTGCCAACCGCTGTTTCTTCGGGCTAAGAAGGCAATTCATCATCGAACTACTAAGGAGATTATATATAAAACCTGATCATCCCAGTCTTGCTCTACGGCGATGGAGCATGGACCGTCTCAAAAGCGGACGAAGAAATCCTTGGTCGATTTGAGAGGAATATTCTTCGAAAAGTCTTCGGTCCCGTTTGCGTTGTCGGGCTATCTAGACGAAAAATCAATCAAGAAATATACGAGCTGTACAGCGACCCTGGTCCAAATACTCCGCATTGGACGTTTAAGATGGCTAGAATATGTAGAACGAACACTACGGCTCGCATAGTCTTCGAATTCCAGCCAGATGTCTGACGCAGTAGAGGAAGACCTCGCCTTAAGTGGCGCGCACAAGTAGAAACCGACCTTAACCAACTTGGATTGCGCAACTGGAGGCAGTCAGGTAAGGACCAGGCTATTTGGAGAGGCATGGTGGTTGAAGCCCAGGTTCATTCCGGACTGTAGCGCCACTTAAGTAAGTAAGTAAGGGTTCACTTCCACGGTTGTGTATGAAGAAATTATGTTTCATAAAATATTGAAAGAGAGACTTACCTCTGATATTAGTGGCTCATCGGCAGTGACAACATAGGTAAACAATAAGAACACCCTAGGCTGAAGAGGTCCCTCCAAATTGTATTTGTGTAGACACGTTTATAGAATTCCATCAGCAGATCTCTCTATCAAGCAAATCAAAAATGAATCACCTACCCTCCTCATCCTGAATCTGAAACCGCTCTCAACCTTAACTCATTTCAAATGAAAGATGACATTCCACTTCACCCATCATGAACTGACTATCTATATGACCCTTAACATCCTCATATTGATCATGTCACTTTGTTTAAACTACTCAATACGAAATCACACCCACAACTGCTTGCAGAAATCTCGATTAATCAGCTCACCAGCCATGTCTGCAAATCAATTGGCACTATGGCATACTCCCTATTCCGCTTCTCTACAAGCCCGCGCCTAACTATCAATTGCCGCAAATCAGCTCCTCCAAGTGCAGCAACCGCTCCTACTGCACTATCACTTCCAATTTCGCTTGATTGCATTACTCAATAATCATCAGTGACTGACAAAGAAATTAAATGTTCCGTCTGTCTGTCCATTGCTCTTTCGCTGGCGGACACGTTCAATAATTTCGACCACCCTAATTAAACCACTTAAGGGCAGGGACACGACCGCCCGGCACGGCACGGAGAACATGAGTGCTCGTCACCAGCAAAAAAAAAAAACGTTACCCACTAACCCAGTTTAGCAAAGTATCGCACCGCGAAGACCGTGGTCAGTAGCAGCATCATCGTCAGCCTGCTGGCGAACGAGATGCCTCTCGAAGCTAGATTAGGTAATCGACGTTTATTAAACGGCATCAATACGAAACAATAAACAACCCCGGACTTGCAACAACCACCACCATTACCATCACCACCACCGACACAATCGTGTGCGGTGTGCCTTGGCAGTGGCCGAGCATAGCCCTGGACGTCCGCTGGACTGATTGCTGAATGCAATTGTGGAAGAGGATTTCCTTGCGACGTTGTGGGTCAACCACCCGATATTCTCTAATGCGCTTGGCCACATGGCACGTCATGGTGGTAGGGATGTATTTAATTTTGGCAATTGCCGTACTAAATTCCGTAACCAGGAGGCGCTCGATTGTTTTACATACGCATTCCTTCGCAATGGCTGGTAAATCCGCAATAAGGGAGTGCGCGTTCCATTTGAGTAATCATGCTGGTGGCATGGCATGGTGATGATGTAGTTGATGATACATCGGATCAATTGAGGAAGGTCGTTGCATGACTTTTGGATGACGACACCGCTGATAATGCAGGGGATGCATTCGACATTTACGAAAGTAGTGTGTGGAGTGGCGATTGATGTTCACCGCCAAGTAGAATGGCCAGTTGCCACAAATCATAATGAAATTATTGAGAACGACATGCAGCAGAGCAACAACGTTTTAGCTCTTGTATCGGGAGTGCTCAGACATCCCACTTAATGAGTAGTTTGTTAGAAGTTCATTAAAATCGTAGATTGCTTTGGTATCTATTTATGCATTCATAGATACAGCAGGCGGTAGGGTTGCCATCATTGGAGGAAACAAGGACGTTTTGAATAATTTATGTCTATTGAATAAATGATTTTTCATATGGGTCATCCTTTTAGGATTTAAACGAAGTTATTGGTCTGACGAAAGCCTGGACGAAGTAGTGTTATTTAAAAATATGGGTTGTTGCTGTAATTTCAAATATTCAATTGATAAATTACAGAAATTTCCCAACCGAAAATTCAAGTTACATCTTTCGAATGGCCCGAATAGTCTCAAAATCAAATAAGGTCGATACGGAAAAATTGGCCTTGTCAAACGGCAGATTATACGTTTGCTTGATTTTCATTGTTTACGAGGGCTTGTCAAGCTTTTTGCTCTTTATTCAGAGGTGTCTATATCGGAGCCAAAGTAAAAGGAAACCTTGGTCATGTATTAATGCAGGACAGATACACCTGTTCAAATAAATCTAATAAAAGTCTGAAATGCTTGCCAAGCGTATCACCTTTGGGAACAGCGAGAGGCAGATCACCCTCGTTTCTTAAAGACTGCATCGAAAAATATGAAGACCTTAAAATAGAGCTTGAAAATATGCCAATGAGGGGTGTACTACTAAGTTGCCTTCTTGGTTCGAAGAAACAGCGGTTGGAAAGAAAATTCTTCGTTCATTTTCTGACGACGATCTGACAAATCAGACAAATTGTCAAGAATAGCTTATCTCACATGAATGTGTGGTACTAACGAGCGTGTTGCGCCAAGATTTTTTTTTATTTCTGACGAAATGTTGTTAGTCAGAGTTAAAAGCGGAGGCGAGATAGCCCTCGAAGTTATATCTGTCAATGGTGTCGTTCTCTCCAATTCATTGATGTTGTGTGTTCTTTCATGTCGACGATTTATCGAAGATTGTGTCTGAGTTGTTGACTCGGCAGTTTTGCACAATCTTCTCAGGAATCGAATTAAATAAATCACGTGAAAGCACATCATACCGCCTAAATCCTTTTTTAAGTATAGAATTTGTAGGTGAGGTATTTTCTGACCCTGATGGAGCAGCGAGTATTCTCCATCGTCATCCTGCACAGACGGACGAGTTTGAGCGGTGTACCAAAATTAAACATTATTCTGCATGGTTCACCTCTAAAAATGCGGTGATATGCGGCTTTGAAATCAAATTTGATTATAAACTTTAAGAACCATGCAGTAGAAACTTATCTGCAAAGCCTAACCGCTGGAAAAGAATCGAATCTGTAGAATCTGTGCCACCAAAGCCTAAAAAAGCTCCGGGATCTTATTACAGTAGGACTTCTTAAAATGTTGCACTTAAAAGCATTAGCAAAACTCCTCTACATTGTAAATGCAGCAATTAGATTAGAATACATACCAAGACAGTGGAAAGTCGCAGAAGTGATTATGGTTCTCAAACCAGGAAAATCACCAAATGAAAATCTTACAGACCTAATACGCTTCTTCCAATAATATTAAAAGTTTTTGAAAGGATATTACTCGGTCGCTTACACCCCATTATTGATCAGAAACGCCTTTTACCTGACCATCAATTTGGGTTTAGAATTAAACAATCGACTGTGGACCAAGTTCATCGAATTACTGATGTAATTGAGAGAGCTTTCGAAAAATAGAAAATTTGCTCAGCCGTAGTTTTTGACGCGTCGCAAGCTTTTGACAAAGTTTGGTATAGAGGCCTTCAATGCAAGCTAAGACATTTTCTGCCTGAAAAATTATATAAAATCCTAGTGCCGTATCTTGAGAATAGACTCTTCCGTGTAAAACTTGGAAACAAATATTCGGATTCCAAAGAAATATTGGAAGGAGTACCCTCAGGAAGCGTCCTTGGACCACTTTTGTACCTCCTATTTGCACGTGATATCCTCTATACAAACGATACAAAAGTTGCCACGTTTGCTGGCGATAGAGGAAATAAATATGAAATTACAAAACGCTCTTAACACGGTTAATGAATGGACAAAGTCCCTACGGATTGAATTTAACGAGAGCAAATCGATTCATGTAGATTTTTTGTACAAACGGACAAACAATTCGCCAGTACTTTTCAATACGGTTCGAGGCCCTTTTGCAAATGAAGCGAAATATCTCGGAATGACACTCGATGCAAAATTAAAATGGAAGTCCCATGTAAAAAAGAAATGCGAAGAACTTAAAAATAAAAACAGAGAACTGTACTGGTTACTCGGAAAATATTCGAAGCTTAACTTTGATAACAAGCTGCTGTTATACAAGCAAGTGCTAAAGCCGGTCTGGACATATGGTATACAACTATGGGGTTGTACCAGTAAAACGAATCTAAATATTTTACAAACTTTTGAAAACAAAATGTTTAGATCATTCGTCAATTCGCCGTTGTATATAAGGAATGAAGATCGATGCAGAGATCTGGGTATTCCCGCGGTTAAAGATGAAACGAAAAATTTTGCACGCAAACATAAAAAACGTTTATTGGTACACGTTAACACAACAGTCCTCCGAATTCTAGACGAAACAAATTTACTGCGGCGTCTTCAAAGAACTAAGCTTTTAGATTTGGCCCGATAATAACAAACCGCGCTATAAATTACGGTAAAAGGAGGAACTCTCACAGGAAAGTTACCTGTCAAACATTTATTACTCGTGATAAAAAACATTGCTAATCGCATACTTAGGTGCAATACAAATAAAAAAGGGTGGTGGTCTTAGTTAGGGTTAAAGTCAAACACTACTTTGGGCATGTGCTCATTGTGTCTTTTAAAAATTTCACCAGCTCACGGAAACAAAAAAATAAATAGCTGGTCAGGTATGGATTTGAACTCCATGGGTTTTTTTTCAGGTTCTGCCAATGTGAAAGATTTGATCAGTTGTGGACTTTCCTGGCCTTAAACCACACTGATAAGGGCCGATCAGGTTATTGGTAAACGGCGATGTTGAGGAGACTTATGCCCCTGTAGTTGGCGCAGTTTAGAGGGTTTCCTTTTTTGTGGATCGGGCAAACGATGTTCCATTCTTCAAGCATACTTTAATCAGACCAGATTTGGCTTATGGGTTGGTGGATGTTACATAACAAGTCATCTTCACCGGCTTCATCAAGCTTAGCGAGAAGGCCGTCATTTCCGACAGAATTGTTAAGCTTAAATTTAGATATTGCTATGTGGTGGTTGGTAGTGTTTGCTGTCGTCGCCAATATTCAACGGTTTGTTCTGACTGAAAGCGGAATGTTTTTCGTCATCGCGGAACAGTCTGCAGAAATGGTTTTTCCATAACCTCAGCATCCACTGTGTCTCAACTACGATATTTTCCTGTGCATCTCGACAGGATTCTGTTCAAACCTAGTATCTTAGGCTTAAACTTTGTTCAATTTGCGAACCTCGCTCCTGGAGTTTCACTTCTCTTTATACTCGATCGTGCGCTTTTCTTGTATTCTTCCCTTTGTCTCTGACTATAGAGTTCAATGGCAGCTCTCGGGTTCTAATATAGCTTAGCCTTGAAGGCCTTGTTCTTGGCTGCGAGCATCTGTCGGCATTCCTGATTAAACCATGGGCTTCCTGGTGGTTGGGCAACATCATTTGCGGATGATCTAATGGCTTGTTGTCATCGTTGCCACAGTCTCGACATTCGATGCTGGTGGTATGGAGTTAATCGAGAGGTTAAGGGATACGCGAAGATCTTGGCGGTGTATTGCGATTGCAGTGTTTCGACATTACATTTTTTACATTTTTTTTTTATATCCGCATTCTTACCTTGGCTGCAACAAGGTAATGATCTGAGTTCATGTTAAGCAATTTTCTTTGCTAAATGCTGTCACCGAACAATCCCCCCAAATATTCCCCACTGTTAATTACCGACATTTAAATTGGAATTTCAACCTAACGTAATTTTCCTTAAACTTTACTCTGCCACTTTTTATTGTAACCCTTTATTGAAGTAAGAACTCGCCCAATAAAATTATTAAACCCAACCCGACTCTTATTCTCGACTTCTATTTTCTTTCTCCCCTCGAAAACAACCACGATAAATACTGCCATGTCCCCTTAGGGATATCGAGGTGATGAGACCCTGTGCTGGATAAAGTGGGATTTCGTTCCGAATCGAAGTAGCCTAAGGCAGTACTGTACTGCAATACTGTCAAAGATGTCTTCTCTTCCTACGGGGCTCAGTGGAACAATGGTTAGCGCAGTGATTAGTGCGATGAACTGCCACACTGAAGGTCTGGGTTCAATTCCCAGACATAGCAACAGCTAAATGATTTTCCACTGCCCACCCTCGCGTGAAGATCTGACAAATCTTCCGAGTATTATCAATTGTCAAGAAAAGCTTATCTCAAGTTTGCTGTTTAGAGTCGGCATAAAACAGGAGGTCTCGCCATCGTGCGAGAAGAACACACGCACACAAGACTGGTTGTGAGGAAGCTCGACCCTAGGTACTAGTGAGCCTGTTGCGCCAAAATGTGTGTTTGTATGTTCTCTTCCTACATTTTCGTAAACATCTCCTAGCTCTATTTAAACATCGTACTCGGGTAGTTTTTTGTTTTTTCAAGGAGCTCGTAGAAGCAATCTTAAGCTATATCATCTTTGCGTGAGCTTATATAAGGCTTATGTGTGCGAATTTGGTCTTGATGTGGATTGTTACAATTCGTTCGCTAATGTCTTGGAAACATAAGACTTCTTGTCTAAGTCTGGCACTTATAACAAATCCGCATCAGCATAGTCGCTATTTCTGCTCATTATAACACGTTCCGTAGTTGATGTCACAGTTTTTCATCCTCTTTTCGTCCGACCCATCACATCGTATTTTCTGGACGGCAGCGATGTCTTATTTGAAGCAGTTGAGGAATTCAGCTAGTTGTTCGATTGCACCTCTCCTGATTAATGTTCTCAAATTCTAGATTCAGATACGAACGTCGTTGTCCTTTTTTCATTTAGCAATAGTCAACAACAAAATGAGTCCTTTCCGAGGCTATTGGCTGCCTTGTAACAATGTTTCTTTTTTCCATGCGTGGGTAGTTAACCACAAGCACATCCCCCCAACCTGGAGGAACAGTTCCAATTTTTTAGATACTCCTAGGACACGAGGCCCACAGTATCCACTATGGTTCATCCGTTACTATTTCTGTTCAAGCGGTCTGACTTACCCTTGAGATTACTAGATAACCTGTTGTCCGAATATGTCACAGCAGCTCATCTAGGTACGCCTGGGACAGCAAATCGGGTATTCCGACAAGGCTATATTTTTTGAGTTGTTGTTTTTCGTCTTGTTATACACACTAGCACTTATCATTTAGGAAGATTCATCCGGTTGGATGAGACCAATTTGCGATGTTCACCACTTGGAGGTAAAAATATGCACAATATATGTGTAGTCAGAGTTACAACCACTCTGCATAGCCAAGTTTAAGCCAATCAGAGTCTACCCTCGTTCTACAACATCCAACAATCATCGTTAGTAATATTTTCAAAAAAACAGCTGACAATACATACATCAAGTTTGGACTTAGGCTAATTGACATCGATACGGAACAAAATGCCAATATAGCCAGCAAATGGTTTCATCAGCAGGATATCCATAAGATAACATAGCGAGCTCCAAAACAAATAACAAAAAAAAAACACACCGACACATTCGATAGCAAAAAACGAATTTAGACTATGCAACGCAATATCAATGATTTCTTTGACATCAAACATGAAAGGATTCTCGATCCAAAACAAGGGATATAGTCTTCCATAACACGATATTGGAGGTATTGGCATACATAATTTGGTCGGACCAAATGAGTTGATACCACTCCGTTTGAGAGTAGAGAGAAGAAAGCGGCTGAAGTGGTTTATGCAGTAAATGATATAAAAACCAAAACTATGCTGTCAAATGCTGATAGTTGGGTGTTGCAGAACGAGGGTAGACTCTGATTGGCTTTAACTTGGCAATGCCCAGTGTTGTAACTCTGACTACACATCAAGTGATTATTTTTACCTACCAGTGGTAACCACCGGGTCTCATCCAACCGGATTTGACTTGCTAAACGATAAGCGCGAGTGTTGAAAACACGACGAAAAACAGCAACACTATAAACAGCCAGGTCAGAATGGCACGGAATGAATACCCGGCCTGCAGTCCCAGGCGAACCTAGACAAGCTGCTTCGACATATTCGGACAACAGGTTGTCTAGGAATTTCAAGGGTTAGTCAGGCTCCTTGAACAGAGCTGGTGGCGGATGAACCGAAAGGCCAACGGCAGCGCTCAATCCCGTAGTGGATACTCATGGCCCCGTGTCCTAGGGGTACGTAATAAATTGGAACTGACCCTCCAGGTTGGGGGTTGTGCTTTGGGTTAACTACCCAATCATGGAAAAATCTAACGCCTTCGAAGCAACCAAAAGCCTGGGAAAGGACTGATTTTATTGTTGACGACGCGGCTAAACGAAAAAAGGACAATGACGTTCGTATCTGCACCTGGAATGTAAAAACATTAAACAGGAGAGGTGCAAGCGAACAACTAGAGGAAGCCCTAAACTGCTACAAAGCAGACATTACTGCCATCCAGGAAATACGATGGGATGGGCCGGGCAAAAAGAGGATGAAAAACTGTGATATCTACTACGGACCGTGTTATAGTGAGCAGAAACAGCGACTATTCGGATGCAGATTTGTTATAAGTGTCAGACTTAGGCAAGAAGTCTTATGTTGCCAAGACATTAGCGAACGCATTGTAACGATCCGCATCAAGGCCAAATTCGCCAACATTAGCCTTATATGCGCTCACGCCCCAACGGAGGAAAAAGATGATATAGCTAAGGACTGCTTCTATGGGCTATGGAGACGAAGATTCAACCAAGAACTATACGAGCTGTACAGCGACATGCCCCTGGTCAAAAAAAATCCGCATTGGACATTTAAGATGGCTAGGACATGCAGAACGAATGGACACCAATACTCCGGCTCGCAGAGTCTTCGATTCCCAGCCAGACGTCGGACGCAGTAGAGGAAGACCTCGCCTTAAGTGGCGCGCACAAGTAGAAACCGACCTCATCCAACTCGGAGTGCGCAACTGGCAGTTAGCTAAGGACCGGGCTAATTGGAGAGGCATGTTGGTTGAGGCCCAGGTTCATTCCGGACTGTAGCGCCACTTAAGTAAGGTATGCTGTCAAAAAGAAAGGACGCACATCCTAGACAGAACCAAAGATTACAAAACCATACAGATGACGCGTTGAGAACAAAAAATGGGCGGGCGGTGTGCACGTGCACATATTAGAAACGAGATCCAAATAATATGGCGGGCTGTGCCAGTACGATCCGCCATAGAACAATTTTTCATGTATGCAGTGCGTCATCTGTATGGCTTTATAATCTTTGACAGAACGTAACAATCGTCAGCTTCAACTTTGCTCAGTTTTTAGTTCTGAAAACAAAATCTCTTAAAAATCAAACGAATAATGATTCTTGCCAACAGTTTTTTTTTCGGGGCAAGAGTGCAATTCGGTAATAATGCGATTCACTTGAACTACAGGGTGTACGACGGGAAGGTGTGCTACTCTCTTTGTTTATAATTTTTGATTAAATGAGAGAGAATGGACCTTACCGTCTTGTTGATACCAAGCCCAAAGCATGCAGTTGTGGCGTTAAAAAGTTTTCAATAATATCACGATATCGCTCCCCATTCACAGTTACCGTTACGCCGTCTTCATTTTCAAAGAAGTAAGATCTAATGATTCCTCTTGACCCAATTGCACACCAGACTGTAACTTTTAATGGATGTAAACGTGATTGATGAACAATTTGAGGGTTTTCGATTGCCCAGAACCCACTATTCTGTGTACTCACATATCCATTCAAATGACAATGTGCCTCGTCACTCAATATGATTTTTTCATGAAAATCGGGGTTATCATGGGCTAGCTGTAACATCCTTTTGGCATATGGCGGCGTAAATGGTCTTGTGGAAGAAGTTCCTTTGTCAACTGAATCTTAAATGGAAACAAATGCAAATCGTTGTGCAAAATTGTGGCCAAAGTTGTTTTTTGAAGACCAAGCGCTTGAACACGGCTTCGAATTGGAATTGATGGATAGTTTTGAACACTTCCGTGAGCAGCAGTAATGTTTTCAGCCGATCTTGCAGTACGTTGTGATCCATGCTTGGGCCTATCACCAACAGACCCTCTTTCTTCGAAATCATTCACTACACGATAAATAGTGCGTTTTGTTGGCACGTTGCTTCTGCCAAAAATTTCACGTTACTTTCTCATCGTCAGAGTAATCGATGATTGATTTTGATAAAATGTTTCAACGATCGAAACACGTTGGTTTATGGAAAAATTTTAAATAATTAAAATGCAACGTGTCTACTTCACGACTGCCAAATATGAACTGTCAAGACTAATGTTTACCAAAATGGCGGCAAAACAAAGTAGTATACCTTCCCGGCGGACACCCTGTACATAGACCTTGTCAAAAAAGGCTCAGATTTTGACATTTAAGATAGCTAGTAGTAGGACACCCAGAGCGAATAAAAAACACTAATACACTGGCGTTTCCAACTTATGGAGTTAACGAGGGTTCTAGCTAATTGGAGCATGTTGGTTGAGTGCCAGGTTCACAACGGACTGGAGAGCCGATCTCTCTTAATTGAATTTTGGGTTGCGATATCGTTATCTATATACCACAAGAATGCATGAATCTGGTTTTCATGTAGCTATTAGCTTCTAATCGACCAAATTAAAAGTGTTTTCAACACACTAATAACCTTAATCAAGCCTCAGGCGTCCCCAGCTCATATAAAAAGTCATGTTGGCAACCATGAATCAAATGGAAAAATCTTTGCACCAACCAAGGGTAGTTTGACTGCTCGTTAATTACACTGGATGTGATGGTGGCCATGATAGTGGACTACCGCTTGTCGGCCACTGCTCCAATAATGATTCAAGGATTATGGCTGTGCCACTTTACAATTATTGTTATGCTGAGGGATCCGTTTCCATCCATCACATCCATTCAATTCTCTACACAATTTTATCGCAGCCGAAGAGTTTGATTGTAGAGATTTCATTAAGCAATTAATCGAACAAAGGAACGAAGACCAGTAGCAAAAGAGCTGGATGCTCATGGCGAAGATAACTCGAAAACGAGTTTAATAATTGCAATCGAAACTGATTGAAGGAAGGATGGGGCCGGATAACTTTTATAAGAAACAAGATTCAGGAGTTTCGATGATAGGTCCTGACACAAGGATACAATGTCGTTCAGAATGTTCTTTTCTTTTTTCTACCTCGTCGTTATGTTAGGGGTAAGATATTGTCGCCGCAGCTCGATTTTATTGCTTCGAGAATGCGAAGCTATAATTCCTCTATTGTTGCGGGTTTTTTTTTTGTTTTTCCGTTTGGTTGTCATTTTGTTCTTTTTTTTAATTAAAATTAATTTGTAGCCTCATCCCATGGTGAGAAACTGATGGATTTGGAGTTTTTGGAATGCGAATTCGGTTGGGAGGATTGTAGTTTATTCTACAAAACTCTGGAGAAGTCTTAATTAAAAAACGCGGTACTGATAGTGGTCGTGGTGTTGTGTTGAATTGGCAAAATCGAACACAACTGATGTTTTTCTGAAGCCAAATTAAACCACGATGGTGGGTTAGGTTCTTTTCCACAACGAAACCGTATTAGATTCGATTACGAAAAATTTAATTAAATTGTGATTTGTGGCGGATGGCGAGATTCGTTGATTTGTATTAGAGTTTTCCCATGGTTTTGATTTTTTCCGGGTATTGATTATTTTTCTGATATTATATCCAGAGTCTGTAAACTTGTATCCCTTTGATGATAAGCGATGTGAAATTTTCATTGGAGAAATCAACTTACACGGACAAACGTTGAAATAGATGGTTGGATGTGGCAGGAAGAGAGAATATACTGGTCAGTGTTAACTTGACAATATTTAGTTTTGTTACATCTGCAACATACTTGCTTATACTGCGCAGCAGCATCTTCATTGTATAGACCTACAATTTTAAAGCTGCTTCAGGCATCGAAATTAACCCATCTGACTACACAATCCCATATCACGACTTTGATACTAAATACTCAACCAGAATACCTAGTAGAGACGAATGCTCGTCAAACAACGTGGTGTCCAACAATGAAATAGCAATCTGTACCGATTGATCTAAAGTGGAAATAGGAGTGGGCTTTGGGGTCTACTCCGAAAGAATCGAGTTAAACTTTTCCATTCGATTGAAAATCGTGCAGTGTTTTCCAAGCAGAGATCCTAGCCATACTCGAAACTGGCAAATCGGTTAGAGTTATGCCGATAGACTGGATCCCGAGCAACTAAGAAAATTACAAACAATTTTCATTTCAAAAACCAGGGAAGCTAGTGATCCAGGCGAAAACACCACGCGGGTCGACCTCCTCCTGAAAGACCCCATCAAAACCCTCAGGGGTTCCCACTTCGACGAGATCGTAGAAATAATCCGTAGATTAGCGTGTACAGAAACGCCAATTAGATAAATCGTCGGCATAAATTTACTGCCTTTCACTTTTTGCACTTTTTGTTTTAATCGATTCGTGCTGATCATTTATGTGTTTTAAAAAGTTGTCGCTTACATTTAGTTTAAAAGTTATTCATGAAATTAGTTTGACACTATTTTTTGTCTGATGCACCCAGCATTGCCATGTTGAAAAAAAATATACTAAATAAAAATATTTTAACAGCAGAAATCGTTAGTCAAGTATTTACTACTTCTGCACACTTCATTTTTTCGGTGGAACTTGGATTTGGAGATGCGAAAAATGGATAAGAAAAAATAAAACCAGTGAGTCCTGCAGTAGTGAATTTGGGATTTTAAGTTCTGAAACATGAATATAAAGAAATTTTGCATTCACCCAAACTCGCACCCAAGCCGAAACCTACACTGAGCCCAAGCAGGGGGCAGCATGCCCCCATACTCATTGCGCTGTTAAGTATTTTGGATTTGAAGTTCCGAAACATGAGTATGTAGAAGTTTTGCATTTACCCAATATCGCACTCAAACCAAATCCTACAAAGATCACTAGCAAGGGGGTTGCAGGGGGACAGCATGCCCCCTCTATACAAATTGCATTGTTTAGTATTTTGGATTTGAAGTTTCAAAACATGAATATAAAGAAATTATGTATTGATACAACCTCGAGAAAAAACATTTTTAATCTTTTTTTAAATTATAAGTCGAGGGATTACATTTATCAGAACACAATTCTGGTATTGTTTGTCCGTTGTATAGTTTGCCAGCACATTTATAATGATGAACTGACAAATCATCCGAATAGTATCAATTGTCAAGAAAATTTTATCTCAAATTCGCCGTTCGAAGTCGGCATAAAACAGTTACTGAAGGGTGCGCTGTTCACGCTAGATGAGTCATCGGGCCATTTTTTTCGAGAACGCCGCTGGTCAAACGACAGCAGTGGACGGTGCGCACTATAGGGCCATGTTAAACGAGTTTTTCTGCCGCATTCGGACGAATTAGGACTGGAGGACATGTGGTTCCAACAGGAAGGAGCAACGGCACACACTGAGCGGGCCATAACCGATATTCTGAACAGCAAAACAACATCGGATAACTTCTTTTGGCTCACCTTGTATAAGACATCGTTACCATGTTTAAATCATTACCTTTATATAAAAAGGAATTATAATAGAAGTTCAATGTTATACTAGAATTTATAATGCTTATGGAAATCTAAAAGGCTCCAGCATAATAAAGAAATAGCGTTGAATCTTATAAAATTAATTTAAATGCATGGTTAAGATATTTAGTAATTTTTATTATTAATTAATCATTGTTAACAATTTTTTTTACACTTTTTACATTTTGGGATATATGTAGTCTTAAATTTTTTATCTGGCATGGAATGTTTTGGAATGTTTGGAATGTTTTTCTTCTTATTTATCACTCAGCTATGTATGGACTGTTAAACGTTGGTTGATTTCTATAGGGATTTTCGGAATTTTTATTGTTTAATAACTATTCAAATAATTTAATGAGTGGAATAAAAAAAAAGTGATTGGCAGCTAAAATAAATTTTTCCCATATCGTATTTTCTCATTAATTCTGACCTCCATCCCTGGATTCATATGAAGTGGTGTAAGTTACGTTTCCACAATACTTCTGACAATGTGAACCATGACTGGCTTCCAAGTAAACTATATACTTATATAAATGTGTTTACTAGGTCACCTAGTTTTTCAACAAATCAGTGTCCAAGGTGAAGTCTTCTTTTATTAAAAAGGGATAGGCAAGAACAGAAAGTGAGGTGCTCTCACCCTCCACCTATTCAAGACAATTTCTTCAGCAGTTGTTCTATTCTTGCATCTAGGCTTTTCTATAACGCCAATCAGCGTTTACCATAGCTTACGACACACAAAGTAAAACAAATAAAAAAAAACCTAAAAAGTGTCATTCAATGGTTTGCCAAAATTTCTGCCCCAGTTAAGCCAACCAAAACAGCCGCCCAAAATGAATAGCCCACCATATTTGACACTTTTTTAGCAGAAAATTATTTGTCAGCTCAACCTAATACACAGCTGTCACCAGACACCACAAAAACATCGTTCATCCTGCAGCACACTAATTTCATACCCACCTCATTTATCAACTCCTTGTATCCGCAGTGGAACTTAATCACATTTACGTGTGACCACCTCTGCCAAAACCCGAAACAATTGAAAACATTTTGTCTCTTCAACGATGAGCCCTCAAAAACACTATCACCATAGCTCCACACTCTCCCGATGCGAGAATGAGAAATGAGTTTTCTGGGTGTCGGGGTTTGTAAACATTCTTGGCGCAGTATACCCAGTACCACCACCAACTGCTGTTCCAATTCCGAAAACCTTCCAAAAACAAACGAAGAGCAAAAAATGGAAAACAATTTCGTGTAAAACCATCAATAATCTTCTGCCAAGTACTTTGGCAACGCCGCGCCCCACAAAGTACCTCCCTTGGTTAGGACTGCCAATTGGCGCTGCCATCGTCTCGCCACTGCTGGTGCTGCCACTCATAAAGCAATTGAATCCTTTCACACACAAATCGAGGAGAAATTAGCAAAATTAATTAATCAGCACGCGGTTCGAGTTCGACCCCTAAAAGCACAATTACCAGCTCCCCGACCGCCGCCGCCACGCCGAACAAAGGACCTTCTATCGGTTAGGCGCACAAGCTATCAATCCCAATACCACCCACATACCGTTCAGTACTATTGTCATGGATTTATATTATATACCCGTCGGCAAAGAAATTTGTTTATCACTGTTCCAGATATACGTACTTAGAATGCAGATACACATTACTATTTAGCCAGGACTATTGTTGAAGGCCACAGGCACACACATTTCTATTAGATTACACACACATACAGCTCACATGTCGCAGTCAAAGAGGATCTCTCTCGGTTGGCTGGAGGACACTACATGCTCTGGTGATGGAGAACAACAGTGCGCTGAGTACATTCCCTGTGGGAGCATTTATGATGTTTTCCGAGGGGCTGGAGGGCTAGACTTCTGTGCAAGGCGGTGGTGAACCGAACCGACATCAATGGTAGCCAAATTGTAATAATTTTGTAATAGAATTGGAAACAGTTCACATTGTTGACACTGTGGTAATTATTTCCGCATGAATCCCAGTTGTATCACAGGGAAATGTTGGAATTGTCATTTGAATTGCATCGTATGTCCATGTGTCGTAATGAAGGATTGTAATAGTTTTTGAGGCTACACGCACACAAAATGAATTGCAATTGGATTGCGAATTTTTCGGTGGTGATTTTACTGATAAAAGTCCTAACGATGCCTTTTGGCTGTCACGTGGACGGATCTTTAGAAAAGGATTTTTCGATTGCATATGTGTTTTCTGATTTTATTTCGATCTTTTATAGTTGATAATGGGTTATGGGAAGTATATTGACAATGATGACAAGCTGGCATTTTGCGGAACAACAATGCGCAACGAGCAAGAAAGTCTTTGTTTGATGAAGAGTGCCGACAGATACTCGCAACCAAAATCGAGGTCTATAGGTTGCTTAATTCCCAAAAAAAAAAAAAATAGCACCCACGGGACTTTTTTTTCCAAATGGATATAAGCCTCGCCATCATAAAGCATTAACACCCGCGGGTGCAAACACTAGTACTAGAAGTAAGTAAAACGAAACCTTTTAGAGAAATGTGTATAAGGCGTATATCTTTATTGGTATGCAGGATTTAATAGACCCGATCACCACACAACGGGCTCAGTGGTGCTATGGTTAGTGCGATGAACTGCCGCGCAGAAGGTTTGGGTTCGATTCACAGGATCTGAGATAATACGTCATGCAACTGCATACATCAACATCTCAACATCAATATCTCAAGAACATAAATTTGTTGCACAATACCATGATAAGGACCCAGGGCCCGGTTTTTGCTGACAACAATAAATTATGAAGGTTGGGTGTTGTAGAACGAGGGTAGATTCTGATTAGCTTTAACTTGACAATGCCCAGTGGTTGTAATTCTGACTATGCATCAAGTGCTTTCTTTAACCTCCAAGTGGTAACCATCGGGAACTGGTCTCACCCAACCGGACTTAACTTGCTAAACAATAAGTGCGAGTGTTGATAACAAGACGAAAAACAGCAACACTATCTGAAATCCTAACCTGCTATAAAGCAGACATTACTGCCATCCAGGAAATTCGATCAGATGGGCCCGGCAAAAAGAGGATGAAAAACTGTGACATCTACTACGGACCATGTTAAAGTCAGCAGATACAGCGCCTATTCGGATGCGGATTTGTTATAAGTGCAAGACTCAGGCAAGAAGTCATATGTTCCAATACAGTAACGAACGCATTGTAACAATCCGCATTGTAACAAAATGCTAAGTTTGCCAACATAGGCCTTATATGCGCTCACGCCCCAACGGAGGAAAAACATGATAAAGACAAGAATTGCTTCAACGAGCTCCTTGACAAAACCTATGAGCGACTACCGTATTACGATGTTAAAATCGTGTTGGGAGCTTTAAATGCAAAGGTAGAAAGAGAAGACATCTTTAGCAGTATTGTCGGAAAACATAGCCTACACGACAATAACACGTCTGGTAACGGACTAAGGCTACTTCACTCCGCTACGGAATAAAATGCCACTATAGACAGCACACGGTTTCCTCGCCTCGACATCCATAAGGGGACATGGCGGTCTCCAGATCAACGAACGGTCAATCAAATTGATCACATAGCGATATACAAGAGACACGCATCCAGTATTTTGGATGTCCGAACATTCCGAGGAGCTAAAATCGACTCGTACCACTACCTTGTTGCAGCCAAGGTAAGAATGCGGATATCCACAACGCCACAACAATCAAGAAATACTGTGAAGAAATTTAATGTCAGAAGACTACAATCGGAAGAGACCACCGAGACCTTCACACAAGGCGTATCCCTTAACCTGTCGATTTACACCATACCACCAGCATCGAATGTCGAAGAACAATGGAAGCGATGCCAACAAGCGATTAGATCAGCCGCAACTGATGAGCTTGGTTTCTCGCGCCCACCATCAAGAAACCCCTGGTTTGATGAGAAATGCCAATAGTCGCTCGCAGCCAAGACTGAGGCCTAAAAGGCTAAACTGAAGGTGAAGACGAGAGTTGCCGTGTAGCTTTATACGTAGAGAAGAAGGGAAGAACCCAGGTTCGAAATTTTGTTAAGTGTAAAACATCAAAGCCAATGATACAATGCTCTATCAGAATCCTTTCGAGATTAAAAAGAAAATTTCGTTGTTGAGACACAGTCGATGCTGAGGATATGAAAGAACCACGTCTGCGGACTGTTAAACGGCGATGACGAACAACATTTCGCTGTCAGGCAAGACAAACAATTCAATAAATGCAGCGACAGCGAAAACTGTCAACCATCCGACCTGAGTGAAGTGAGGATCGCAATATCTGAACTCGAGTTTAATAAGGCTGCCGGAAATGACGGCCTACCCCCGGAGCTTTTTAAGCCAGCGGACATGACTTGGTAAGTAGCATCCACCAAATCAAAGGGCATATCTTGTCTGATGAGAGTATGCCTAAAGAGTGGAACCTCAGTATCGTTTGCCCGACCCAAAATAGGAGACTCTCTGAACTGCGCTGACTACAAATGCGTAAGTCTCCTCCACATCGCCTACAAGAACCTATCTGCCGCAATATATGAACTCCTGAAACCGTTTACCAACAACCTGATTGGTCCTTATCAGTTTGAATTTAGGCCAGGAAAGTCTACAACCGATCAAATTCTCACACTTCGGCAGATCCTGGAAAAACCCAAAAGTCCAAATCGATAGCCACCACCTATTCATCGATTTCAAAGCCGCATACGACAGCATTTATAGAGACGAACTATACAGAGCCAAGTCTAATTTTGATATACCGCCCAAAGTCGTCCGTTTCTGCAGGATGACGATGGAGAATTCTCGATGCTCCATCGGGCTCAGAAACAACCTCACCGACACATTCGATACTAAAAATGGATTAAGGCAGGCGATGCGCTGTCATGTGACTTCTACAATCTGATTCTTGAGAGGATTGTGCAAAACTCCCGAGCTTACACCAGAGGCACAATTTTACAAAAATCTGTACAACTACTAGCATACGCCGACGATATTGACATCATTGGTAGGACCCAACGTGATGTCATAGCCACGTTTGCTAGTATAGAGAAGGAAGCGGCAAAAATGGGATTAGCAGTAAATGAGGGCAAGACGAAGTATATGCTGTCAACACGAAAGGCCACACAACAACGACGAATTGGACAGAACTTCACCGTTGACAGATATAACTTTGAGGTAGTACGGGACTTTATCTATCTCGGTTCCGCTATTAACTCTGACAACAACATCTCGTCAGAAATTAAACAGCCAACCGCTGTTTCTACGGGCTATGAAGGCAATTCAGTAGTAAAGGCCTCACTCGAACTGCTAAGGAGATCTTATATAAGACCCTGATCATCCCAATCCTGCTCTACGGCGCTGAAGCATGGACCGTGTCAAAAGCGGATAAAGAAATCCTTGGTCGATTTGGGAGGAAAATTCTTCGAAAAATCTTCGGTCCCGTTTGCGTTGACGGGCTATGGAGACGAAGATTCAACCAAGAACTATACGAGGTATACAGCGACATGCCCCTGGTCAAAAAACTCCGCATGGACGTTTAAGATGGCTAGGATATGTAGAACGAACGGACATCAATACTCCGGCTCGCAGAGTTTTCGACTCCCAGCCAGACGTCGCACGCAGTAGAGGAAGACCCCGCCTTAAATGGTGCGCAGAAGTACACAAGTGCAAGTTTTGATAACAAGAGGAAAAACAGCACCACTATAAATACCCTGCTTTCCCAGGCGAACTTATATGTGAAGCTTCAAAATATTCGGACAAAAGGTTATCTGAGTTTCAAGATCCCATACAAACTAGGCTTACTCAAGAAAAGCAGGGTGCGCCATCGTTTATGTCTGTATACACAAATTGAATAACTTTGACATTTATCGACCGATAGACTTGAGAAAAGTTTTTGGAAAGGCAACTCAGTTCAATTTTATCCATAAATCGCGTTACACCGAAACAAGCGAAAACAGTGATGCTCTACATTGCAAATAGTCGTTCTGTTATGCTAACTTAACGTGTATATCGTCGGAAATATCGTGGCCAGCAAGCAACATCTGACGACGTTTATTGTCCAATTTCATTGATCACGAGACAGTGTGAGATTGTCGATATGCAATAAATTGGTTGAAGCGGTAAGAGAGAGAACTGCAAAGAATCCGCATGTGTCGTATCGTCACAGCGCTCAGTATTTTGGCGTCAGGAGAACCACTTTGCGGCACATTTTAGAAGTGCAGTTGACTCAAAAAATATTGCCGACAGACTGTCGACACTGAACTCGTTTTTTGGAACCAAAAGAGGAAAGGAAAGGAAATAAGCCCAATAAGCAAAAGAAAATAAGCCCCGCGCGGTCTATTTCCTTTGTGTGATGAAATTTAGCCCCGCGGGGCTTAATGCCGCAGCGGGTTTGTTACACTGCGCCGACTCTCCAAAACACAAATGTGAGCTTTTAGCTTGAGGTGACCAGAGAATCTGTCATACATTCGATGATTCACCGATATAATGTATAACTTTGCTAATCAGTGTCTTATTTCAGATATTCGACTTAGCCTCCTTTCCGTCTTTCTGAAAGTTGAATTTAGTTTCATGTGGACCGCTTATGGACAAAGATGTCGTCTATTCGAACTCAAAACTTGCCATAGTCTGTCGATTAACTCTAGATAGCACAGCACCTTTGCCAGATGCCGTAGAATTATAAGGCTGATGAACTCGATAGATATGGAACCATATCTGTCGATGAACCCATACCTTAAAAGGGTTCATTTGGTATTCCTTCCGGGTCATGCAAACTTATTCTAGGACAATATGCTGTCAGCAGATCAAAACAAGCAGCATCACATCCCAAGTCACCAAATAAATTTGACCAAAGTACGATTTGAAAAGGTCCCTGAAATTGATTGGACTCCGTAAAAGCTATATGGACTTTTACCTTAGACTGCTTTAAAAATATCTGCGATTTGAGACACATGGAAGTGATGAGCCTTAGTTGTCTTATCTCGGGATCGTGAGAAATTATATCAAATTCCATATCTCCTTATGTTAACACTATAGACCACACATGGTCTAAGTGTGCTGAAGACCCACCGGCAGCCATTATAACCTAACCTATGCTAATCATCAGGACTCCCTCGAAGGGGCATTTTTATATGCCGCCTCAAATCAGATTGATAAAAAACGATCTCATAGCAGTATGATGAACAATTATTTGGTCTTGGTTGGTCTCTACTTATACCCGCCAACTGCTGCGAAATTTTTCTTCACTACGTCGACCAATTAACCGAGAAGTAAAGATGTACTTCATGTCCTAACCATAATAAAAGTCTAATTCGTAGCCGGTTCAATGTAGCTAAGGTTCGTCGTTCAATCTTTATCTCCAAAACTCAAATTTGAGCTTTTAGCTTGAGGCGACCAGAGATTCTGTCAACCCGGTTCTGATTCGATTATTCACCGCCTTAATGTATAACTATGCTATTTAGTGTCTTATTACGTATCTTTGAAGACTCTACTAGGCGTCAACATGATTACACACTTGAGGCCCGAAAAAATCATTTCTGTCAAAATATCGTTGTGAGAATTCACCAAACCCAAGATAGACATCCCCACAGAGCCATGATGAATTACTCGGATAATGATGTCAATATCGTTGGCGTATAGAAGTAGTTCCACATTGAGCAAGTACAGGGTGTCCGCCGGGAAGGAATACTACGTTGTTTTGCCGCCATTTTGGTAAGCATTAGTCTTGACAGTTCATATTTGGCAGTCGTGAAGTAGACACGTGGCAAATTTATAATGGAAAAATATAAACCAACGTGTTTTAATCGTCAAATCATTTTATCAAAATCAATCATCGATTACTGTGACGATGAGAAAGTTACGTGAAATTTTTGGGAGAAACAGCGTGCCAACAAAACGCACTATTTATCGGAGAGTGAACGATTTCGAAAAAAGAGGGTCTGTAGGTGATAGGCCAAGTATGGACCACAACGTACCGCAAGATGGGCTGAAAACATTACTGCTACTCAAGGAAGTGATCAAAACAGTCCATCAACCTCAATTCGACGACGTACTCAGGAGCTTGGTCTTCAAAAAACAAGCAGAATAGTGGGTTCTGGGCAATCGAAAACCCTCAAATTATTCATCAATCACCTTTGCATCCATTTAAAGTTACAGTCTGGTGTGCAATTTGGTCAAGAGGAATCATTGGACCTTACTTCTTTGAAAATGAAAACGGCGTAACGGTAACTGTGCATGGGGAGCGATATCGTGATATGATTGAAAACTTTTTAACGCCACAACTGCATGCTTTGGGCTTGATCAACATGTGGGATCAATAAGACAGTTCCACATCGTATACAGCCAGGATTACAATGGAATTTTTGCGAGACCTCCTTCCACAACAAGTTATTTCAAGAAATGGTGATGTTCATTGTCCCCACGGTCGCCTGATTTGACTGCTTCGGACTTCTTTTTGTTTCTTTTCTGTATGCAAGCAAACCAGAAACGCTTGAGCAACTCAAACAAATTATTCGTGATGAAATTAATGAAATACCGCGTGAAATGTGTGAGAATGTAATGAAAAATGTGCTCAAAAGGGCTCGCATTTGTGAGACTAACAGAGGCGGACATTTACCTGATATTGTATTCCACACATAACTGCCGACATTTTGTATTCCATACATAACTGCCGACATTAGATAAAACATAAAAGTGAATACCTTCCCGCGGACACCCTGTATATCATGCTGTTTCGAATAACAAAAAGTAGAATACCTTCCCGGCGGACACCCTGTATATCATGCTGTTTCGAATACCTTAACTAACAATAATTAAATGGAACATTGTATCAATCCATTAAGTAAACGCTTATATTATATCCTTCATCGTTGCATTCCCCATTTTTACACTTCACAATATCAGTATTCCATCTACATTCCACTACCCGCATCAATGACCTTTCTTAAGCCTGCCATTAAAACGAATACCCTGGCAAAGGTTAAAAACTTTGACTTTTATTTTTGCAATAAGCAGAGCTAATCATTAAAAGTTCCCACAAAGAGCACGACCCTAATGTCGCACTGTCAACAAGGATATCTCAATGTCCCATCGTCGAATCAATATCCACCCTACAAGTAGTGCGGTTCCACATTATTGCATTCACCAACCATACCCAGTAGGACATATAGGATGCAGTCTTTATCGTCCAGAAAAAATCTCTTTACGAGCGGAATTCCGATTTTTATTGGCATCTTTAAGAAACATGACGGCGAAAGGATATCGGGGCTCGCACACATTCGAAGCCCTGATATAAGTTAATTAAGAGAATACTTTCCACATCGCCAAAGTAATTCCCTAACATTGTCTATCCGTTCAGAATGGGAATTCAGCAACTTTACCCTTTTTTATCCTTGTCGCGCCGTTTACCACAACCACAATATCAGTGACAGGGATACTATTTAGGGGTTGAATAAAGGATCGGGATTTCCATCTTCCATACCGTCTCCATGGAGAATGCATTTTATTACTTATTCCCTTTTCCCACAGAAATCGAGGGTAAACATAATTCTGCGGGTGTGCATTCATAAAAATAAATTCTATTAAGGATAAATGAAAAGGATATCTTTAAATGTAGAGAACAAGTAATTCCAGAAATCAATATTCTCCTACAATCTTCTATTTTGCGATTCTCAATCAGGAAGTGCAAATAGTGAAATCGGAAATGCAACTTCTATGTGCATTAAGGGATACGATTGTATTCACTTTATTCGTCGTCCTTCGTCCTCATGCTCGTGCTGGAGGTGGCGTGTTTTTGCGTTTTATTTTGTTTTTGTTCGTTCGAATTGCAAGGAAGATGGAAAAAATCAATCAAATCTTTTTAAATTAATGATCAGCGTATCCTTGAACTGATATCATATTCAA
Organism: Rhingia rostrata; assembly: GCA_949824845.1. NCBI lineage: Eukaryota > Metazoa > Arthropoda > Insecta > Diptera > Syrphidae > Rhingia > Rhingia rostrata. Next base: position 119,501,746 of record OX463756.1, on the reverse strand, counting down.
GATATATCTACTACATGTTTCAGTTATATAGCGGTGTATTGTAGGTACATGGTTACGGCATCCTTACGAGAACGGTGTGAGTATTGTGCGCACCTAATCGATGTATGTACCTCCTTCTGCATGCAATCGTTCCACGTCCTGTGTTTTATCTTCTGCATCATGTGTCGCAAAAATGAAACTCAGCTGATGCTACGATGGAACGGGAGTTGAATCCTTGCCGAATACAAAAGTAGAACGCACATAGAAATAATATTATCACACCCAGCAGCCCCCTCACAGTGTGTTTGCATCTGCACTCTGCACATGAGAGCGTATGAATTTGGCATCCAAATCTATGTCCTTTCGTTGACGGCCTGTTCTGAATTTTTAGGGCACTATGGATTTTCCAAGATTTTTGACGACTGCAACAAAACTGTGTTTTTTTGGTTATGGTTTAATGTCTACTATTAGAAATGCAGATACAAATTCAATGGATAGAGAGATTTCAAGTCATGGTGGGCACCTTGAAATAGTGAGAATTCTAATATTCTATTGATTCAGCGAACTTGGCTTTCAGCGATTGAAGTTGTCTGAAAGGTAACCTATTGAAGACAGGTAAGAGTAGCTATAAGCCTAAAGCTACCCATAGTTAGCCAAACGTATGTTGTGGTAACAGGAAATAGGAGGACGTAGGTACCCTTCTATGAATTTTAGTGGTAAACTACCATCATAAACCGGTCATTTACGAGCTCCCGCATGTGTCCTGACACAGACTTGTATGTACAGGGTGGATGATAAATATTGCTAAATTTAGAAACTCTAATAACTTTTTTTGCAGTGTATGGAATTAATTTTTCTTTTATTCATAAAGCTCATTCAAGTTTATTAAATGTAGAATTAGTTTTGAAAATAATGGAATTTAAATGCCCCCCTGATCAACGAACAGGGGGGCATTTAAATTCCATTATTTTCAAAACTAATTCTACATTTAATAAACTTGAATGAGCTTTATGAATAAAAGAAAAAAAAAATGTGCGGCATCTTACAAAAAACCTGTTCATTACTGCTTGTAGAGTTGAGACAGGAGTAGCCGCAATCGTTTCTCAAACGGATTGCTTTGGTTCATTCAAATTTGTTGGTTTTTCTTTGTAGAATTCCTGTTTGCAATAACCCCACAAGAAAAAGGCAGGTGCTTTAAGGTCAGGCGACCTTGGGGGCCAACGGAATGTGGACTTTCTGGATATCAGCTTATTGGGAAATTTTCGTCGCAATTCTGTCATAACCGGCCGGGCTATGTGAGGAGATGCACCATCTTGCTGAAACTACACAGAGTTGAAAGAAATTCTCATTCGGGGTAATTCTTGATAGAAAAAAACTCTCTCAACACGCAGTAACCTCCAGTAACCGTAACGGTGTGACCGTTTTCTTCGAAGAAGTAGGGCCCAACCTTCGCCTTCTGGCGAAATTCCAAGCGAATCGGCAAGTCTACTGCGTCCAGTATGCTGGCCATTTGAACTTTATATGGGAATAAGTCCAATTAATTGTGCACCGCAATGACTATCTGCTTATACTAATTTTTTGTTTTGTATGGCAGCAGCTATAGCAGCGAAGGGTTTCGATGGTTAGCTCTTCTTTCGACTGTCCGATGCTCGGCTAAATTGTTAACAAGTCTCATTATGGTCCATCTGCTCGGAGGATTGCCACCAAAAGTGCGCCTGTACTCGCCTTGAACCGAAACTACAGACTCCAGTGCGTGATAGAGGCGGACAATCCAAATTCTTGCGTCAGAGTCCCAGTTATCAATGTTTAATCTAAGAATCAATCTGCGAAATAAAAAAAAAAAACAGTTTTATTAAATAGAAAAAAATCGTTATTGAATTTTTTTGTAGCTGTTTTCATCAGTCACCCTGTACAAAACATTGTTCTGATAAGGCGGTGCTGTAGGCCTGTACCATGCATTCCGCAACACAAATTTTACGAAGGCAAGTAAGTAAGTGAAATACATATCACTCAGCATCGATCCTGAATTAGTGAGCACTTGGGCATATGGGGCTTAAACATTCGGAGTGGGACTTAAACATTCGGAGTTGCAAAGGTAATACGGTATAGTCTTTTCAGCCGTGCAACGGAATAAGAAACAACGAAAGTGTAAGTTCAACTTTTCGTCACCCCGCAACAACAGTAAACATGTTTTTGTCGAGTGGAACGCCAATACCAAAAAAAGATCCAAAGACGGTTCAAATGCAATCAAACATAAACCGGAGGAGTCCACGAACTATTTTTTTATACGTTTTGAGAATAACTAGAATCCCGAAACACAGAAAAGAAGCAACATAGGTATAACAACCTTAATCCATTCCATAATTTTACAGCAACTAAAAGGACAATCCCTGTAAGCCATGTTCTGTTTAGAACGGCGCGGAATGAATATCCGACCTGCTGTCCCAAGCGAACCTATACAATCTGCTTCTACATATTCGGACAACACGTTGTCTTGGTATTGCCGGGGTAGTCAGGACCCTTGAACAGAGATGGTGGTGGATAAACCGAAAGGCCAACGGCAGAGCTAAATCCCGTAGTGAATACTGATGGCCCCGTGTCCTAGGGGTATCTAATAAATGGAACTAGTCCTCCAGGTTGTGGGTTGTACTTTGAGCTAACTACCCAACCATGGAAAAGAAAATTATTTGTTACGAAGCAACCAATAACCTCGGAAAGGCTGATTTCATTGTTGACAACGCCGACGATATTGACATCAACGTGATTTCACAGCCACGTTTGCTAGTATGTATAGAGATGGATGCTACAAAATAGGGTTAAGCAGTCAATGAGGTCAAGATAAACTATATGCTCTCAACACGAAATGACACACAACATCGACGAATCGGACAGAACATCACCATTGACAGATGAAGTACAGGACTTTGTCTATCTCGGCTCCGTTGTTAACTCTGACAACAACATCTCGACAGAAATTAAACGAATAATAACTCTTGCCAACCGCTGTTTCTTCGGGCTAAGTTGGCAAATCAGTAGTAAAGCCCTCACTCGAACTACTAAGAAGATCCTTTATAAGACCCTGATCAACCCAGTCCTGATGTATGGCGCTGAATCATGGTCGGTCTCAAAAGAGGATGATGTAATCCGTGGTCAATTTGAGAGGAAAATTCTTCGAAAAATCTTCGGTCCCTTTTGCGTTGACGGGCTATGGAGACGAAGATTCAACCAAGAAGCGACATGCCCCTGGTCAAAAAACTCCGCATTGGACGTTTAAGACGGCTAAGACCTGTATAACGAATGGACACCAATACTCCGGCTCGCAGAGTCTTCAATTCCCAGCCAGACGTGGCGCGCACAAGTAGAAACCGACCTAAACCAACTTGGAGTGCGTAACTGGAGATAGTTAGCTAAAGTCTGGGCTAATTGGAGACGTATGTTGGTTGATGCCCAGGTTCATTCCGGACTGCAGCGCCACTTAAGTACGTAAGTAAGCTTGTAGTGCGCCTTACCCAGCTCGAAGGCAATGACAGAGAAAATTGCCAGCCACCTGACCTCAGTGCAGTGAAGATAGCAATATCTAAACTCAAGCCTAATAAGGCTACCGGAAAAGACGGCTTCCCCACCGAACTTCATAAAGCCGACGAAGATGGCTTGGTAAGTAACATCCACCAACTCGTAAGTCGAATCTGGTCGGAAGAAAGTATGCCTGAAGAATGGAACCTCAGCATCGTTTGGCTGATCCAAAAAAGAAGACCCGCTGAACTTCACCGACTACAGAGGCATAAGTCTATTCAGCATATCCTACAAGATCCTATCTACCGTATTATCTGAACGCCTGAAACCGTTTACCAACAACCTTATCGGCTCGTATCCTGGAAAAAACCTAAGAAGTCAAAATGGATACCCACCACCTCTTCATAGATTACAAAAGCAGAACACGACAGCATTTATAGAGACGAACTATACAGAGCCATGGGTTAGTGTACCGCCCGAACTCATCCGTTTGTGTTGGATGATGACGGAAATTATCGCTGCTCCATCAGGGTCGGAAACAATCTCACCGACACAATCGATACCAAAAGAGGATTTGGGCAAGGCGATGCGCTGTCATGTGTCTTCTTCAATTTGATTCTTGAGAGGATTGTTCAGAACTCCCAAGCCAACACCAGAGGCACAATTTTCCAAAAATCGGTACTACTGTTAGTATATGCCGACGATGTTGGCGTCATTGGTAGGACTCAAGGTAATGTCATAGCCATGTTTGCTACTATAGGGAAGGAAGCGCCAAAAATGGGTTTAGCAGTAAATGAGGTCAAGACGAAGTATATGCTGTCAACACGAAAGGACACACCACATCGACGAATCGGACAGAACGTTAACATTGACAGATATAAGTTTGAGGTAGTACAGGACTTTTTCTACCTTGGCACCGCTATTAACTCTGACAACAACAACTCGAAGAATTACTCTTGCCAGCCGCTGTTTTTCGGGCTTAGAAGGAAATTCACTAGTAAAGCCCTTACTCAAACTACTAAGGAGATCCTATGTGAGACCCTGATCATCCCACTCCTGCTCTACGGCACTCAAGCATGGACTGTTTCAAGAGTGGATGAAGAAACCCTTGGCGATTTGAGAGTTTCGATCGGTTTTTACTTATATCCAGTGTTTTCTGTTCCACCCGTGAATTGAGGTCAGAGAGTGGCGGTTTGGCAGACTGGTCTGTCTGATCAATGCTGGTGGCAGATCCTTTTTTCGAAATTTCACAAGCAATTTTGTTGCCCTGTATGCCTCTGCGTCCGGGAATCCAGCTGAATTTATCATTTTTTTCCGAAGCCAACAACCTTTAGCTCTTCACGACAACGTTTCACAATTTGAAATTTGAATGAAGATGGTGATATCATCTGGTGGTATCGCCAGCAATTAGGTCGCTTTGGCTGCCTTTGCTACTACCAATATCTCAGCCTGAAAGACGAAATGTGCTGTTTAGCTTTAGTGTTTCTTAAAACAGTCTAGCTCCAACGCCTAAGTTCGTTTTTGATTCATCAGCGTAGTTGGATATGATTTTGGTGTCTAGTTCGATCCTCGCCCACTGCTTTCTAATTAAAAAGATGCAGCAGAATGGTCTTTGAAAATCAGGGTGAGGCAGCATGTAGTCAGAGGATACAGCTGAGCACAGATATCTGTTTAGGATTCAAGCATGACCTCCTAAGTTCATTTTCCAGCAGTTGAGCTGGCTTATTCTTCCTACTTGTGCGAGCCACTTAGGGCGAGGTCTTCCTTTACTGCGTCCGACGTCTGGCTGGGAATCGAAGACCATGCGGGCCGGAGAATTGGTGCCCATTCGTTCTACATGTTCTAGGCATCTTACACTTCCAATGCGGAGTTTTTGATCAGGGCATGTCGCTGTACAGCTCGTATAGTTCTTGGTTGAATCTTGGCTGAATCTTCGTCTCCATAGCCCATCAACGCAAACGGGACCGAAGATTTTTTGAAGAATTTTTCCCTCAAATCGACCCAGGATTTGTTCATCCGCTTTTGAGACGGTCCATGCTTCAGCGCCGTAGAGCAGGACTGGGATCATCAGAGTCTTATATAGGATCTCCTTAGTAGTTCGAGTGAGGGCCTTACTACTACAGATGCAGGAAGAATGGTCTTTGAAAATCAAGGTATCTGTTTAGGATTCGAGTTTAGAATTCGAGCATGTCCTCCTAAGTTAATTTTCCAGTAGCTGAGCTGGAGTTGCTCCTCTTTGAAAGATTCAAATTGCTGAGTGCATCGTAAGTGTACATAAAGGACGAAAATAAAAGATAACCTATCATCCAGACAATCCATTCCAACCTTCACGTTATTTCCGAATACTTTCTCTAAAATTTTATCGCTATTAATAGCAAATAGCAGGATATTCTTACGTGTTGAGTGCTGAAAATGCCGTTCATCCCTTTACACCATTTTAATTGTATCCCTTGTAATTTTTCGCTACACTTTTATGTACCTCCGGTCCTATGCAATCATCAAAAATATGAAGAAGAAATGAAAAACCCAACGCAGCACTGATAAAACACACGCACACATATACACAGATCCATGTCTAGAATTGTGGTATAAAAATACATCCTGAATTTTCTGAAAACAATTATGTCCTTATCTGTTACTCGAGTTTTTTTTTTTGTCTGTGGGTTGTCGTTTGTTGCAGCTCTTAGCCGAATTATTTCTACTAGCAGACCTACACATGCACGCAAGCAACTACTTCGGTGGAACCACCAAGCGGCACCACAGCGTCCACCGCTCCAACCCTAGTGGGGTGTGTGTGTGTGCAAAACTTTTAGGTAAAAACATCAAAAAGACTCGTAAATCTTGCAACAACAGCAGGAGAGCTTGCATTCTGGCTGGAGCTCGTTCACCTCCTCATGTAGATGTGTGTTCCTTGATGCTTCTGCAAGGACTTGGTAACTTATCATAGCGGAACAGTATTGGGTGGGAAAGAAAAATGTGAAAACAAAAATCCAGCAAGAACCAGATAAAAGGATGAATGCATGCTGTTGCTAGGCGGCCGCTGTTACACTTTTTTTTTGTGGATGCCCACCCATCCCTACATTCGTTGTTCTGTTCTCCTGATCCAATTTCCCTCCATACACAATCGCATTTTTGTCTGCCTCTGTCTGTCTGACTGCCTGTCGGTTTCAATAGCCCAAAAATGCACTTGCCTTTCGCCATCCTTGTAGGAAAGTATGAATGCTCGATTGTTGCCTCCATGTGTACAAACTGCAGGTGGCATTGCAATTCAGCGAAATTGGTCCTGGGGATCTGGTAGGGCAGAGAGATGCCTTTTTGTCGTTTCTGAAGTGCGGATTTCATATTTTTGCAATTGGGCAATTTATCAATTCTCTATCAGATAATAAAATTCGTATCTTGCTTTCTCGTTCACTCGTCGTCATCGGTACCAGTCCTGTTCGTTATTCCATTTCGATTTGGTGTACTGGTGTTGCCGGTACCTTCTTGTGGGCCGTATTTATCTATTTTTCTATGCGAAGAGGATCGCCTGTTTTCAACAGAGAAATGTTGCAATCAATTTATTTTGCACAGGCAGGCTTAGGTACCCTATGTGGCTTTCAACGGAGTTTCATGTTGGAGTGGCAAAAGGAGAAAAGGATAAGAAATTGATTTCCAATTGAGTTTAGAGCACGACTATTATATTGCGCAGGGTAAGGATGTTGCTAAGACTGATAGTTGCTATGTTTGCAGGACGATTTGTATGTGACAGATATGATTCGTTGTATTACTGGGAAAGGGTTGATTACTTTTGTGTTAAATCTGAATGTGACAAGTATGCATATAGATGTTCTCTGAACTATAAATGCAAAGTAGGAGAAGCAATTACAATCTTGTGTAAGACCAAGGAATGTAGTCAAGGTTTGTTGGCATGGTAATTACGACGTACCATAGTCCTTTGATGTGATTCTGAGAAATGAGTTGGGTTAGTCAAATTCAACAAGGTGTGTTGCATCGTTATGTTATCTATATATATATATATCTATATATAAAGAGTTTTTCAATAAGAGCGCTACAAAAGTTTTTTTAAATAAAACAAAAATGGTTTATACATCAATGAAATTCTTTATTCCTGTGAAAGTATGTTCGATGCCATTACGTATCGAACTCGATTCTTTTGCATGGCCACCACGGGAACGCTTGCAGAAGTCCAGACGCTGAACCCAATTTTCGACGGTTTTCAAGCATAAATAGGCCGATACTGCTGCAATTTCACGTTCGATATTCGTACGAAGCTGTGTATCTTGTGGCGCCGTTCTTTTGGAACCACATGTCCTCCAAGTCCATATCATCCGATTGGGGCCAAAAATATTCGGTTATCATTGAACGGTAGCGATTCCCATTCACAGTAACGTGCCGGTCTTGATCATCACGGAAGAAGTACGGCCCAATGACGCCGCCGGCCCATAAACCACACCAAACCGTAATTTTTTCGGGATGCAATGATGACTCATGGAGTACGTGTGGATTGCTGCCTGACCAATACCGCATATTTTGTTCGTTGACGAAGCCATTCAGCCAGAAATGAGCCTCATCGCTGAAGATGATTTTTCTATGAAAATCCGAATCATTTTCAAGTTGTTGCTCAGCCCAATTCACGAACATACGACGCTTCTAATGGTCAAGCGGCTTCAGTTCTTGCGTCTATTTAATCTTGTAAGGATGTAGGCCAAGATCTTTTCGCAAAATTCGCCACAACGACGTCACAGAGATGCCCAACGCTTGAGAACGACGTGTGAGAGACACATTTGGGCTTTCTTCAACTGAAGCCTCAGCGGTAGCAATATTCTCGACACTACGGGCACTTCTTTGTCTCACTGACAAGGGAACATTTTGTACTGTGCCTGTGGACTCAAATTTTTCTACTAGACGCTCAAATGCTGATCTGCTCTGACGACATTAAATTGGACGTAGCGATCTTAACGTTGAGGCCACTGACTCCGAATTTCGGTTGTAAATTTTAATAATTTCGACTCGTTGTTGGATTGTATATCTTTCCATTATGAAATGGCAAACCTTAGTGAAGAGAAATGTCAAAAGAACGGCAAGAAATATGGCGTCGTTTGCTGCATCTGTCGCTCAACTTTTGTAGCGTCTCTGTTGAAAAACCCAATATAAGAACAAAGTTATATGAACCCTTTGAACCTAATTAGATATTTTTGCACAATTACTGGGAAGATTTTTTTGCACCATCAAGCCTCACTGCACAAGACACTGGCAGTAAGGCAGACCGCAAATTCAGTCTTAAATTTTCGAACGCTCTACAGTGTGAAACTTTTAGAAGTCATCGAATAGACTTACCACCTAACTAAGCGCAACCCGATTCCAAATCCCACTTTTGAAGTGTCGAAGCACCCGTGCTGACGTCTGTATGCTAATCATAACTGGTCGTAAACGGTCCTCTCCGATGTCCGGGCAAAATCGGTTGTATAAGTGCAATATCCTGGTAAGACGGCTCTGCGACGATTGACAATCTTTTTCCGGTCCTACTTGTGGAAATCTCCTCCAATGAATTAAACTCGACAACCCGACGGTTCTAATGAATGACTGGCCAGTCATCAAGGAGGAGGACCCTCACAAGAACACAATGTCTTTCCTGCTATTGCTAAATAGCGAATGCCTGATGGCTCTCGAGAAGGCAGTTTATAAACTTAGGTTTGGCATAAGGCATGCCAAGCTTAAAGTATTCCTCTCATATGGTCCTGAATACTGGAGGACTTCATGATCGGGGAAAAAAATACCACCAACGGATAATCTGAAAGTCATTCAGATTAAAATGAAGCACTCAAGGTGTGGTCTCGCATCTAATGCTTTTCCTTAAGGATGAAAACAGGGACATCGAAATTATCCAGGAGCCATGGGTGAGAGACTCGTATATAAAGAGCAACTAATAGCCACAACAACCAAAGCCGATAGTATGCTGATGGGCTGCGACGCCAACGCAAGGCATACGGTATGGGGAAGCTCAGAGATTAGGAAAGAGTTTGAGTAACTTTTTGATTTTCTTTTGACTACCAATTTATCAGTCTGCAACAACGGCACGACCCCAACCTTCGTCTTCCCGAGTACGGAAACACACAGGGGGTGTGAAGAATCCCTGGATATCACATAAAAACCAAATGATGATAGCAGACCACAGATGGATCCTTTATGACTTGTGTCTCGAAGCCGAGACCGCAATAAACCATTAAGAAATCCCAAGCAATTAATTGGACCAAATTTGGCCAAGTCCTTCGGACAACAATTCGATACAATCGAAAAACTGGAGGTAAAAGTACGGACTTTGAGAATGCTATGAACGTTGTCCAGTTAAGCTATTCCCCCGTGGTGAAACGATGATCTCTCCAGTCTCAGACAGATGACCAGATCGATCTTCAATATCTGTCACAAACACAACTTCTGGTAGCCTTATAAGGACTGTTAAAATCTGTATAAGAAAGTCATTAAAACACCCAAAAGAGAGGCCTGGATGGATTGCAGCCATTCTATTGAAACCCCCAAAGACACCGCTAGGCTAAGCTAAATTCTGTCTTTAGAACACTCAAACCCTTCTTTTCTGAGAAGGCTAGATAGAGGCTCTACACAATCCTCCGAGGAGGCCCTGTAACTCTTGTTAAACATACACTTTGTTTAAGTACTTTGTACAAGTACGGAACGCGGGAGATATCGGAAGTACAAACTGCACAACACAGCAATATTAATTCAATAAGTTCCGAGGAAAAGATTTCCTGGGTCAACATCTTCTCTTCATTTATGTATCCGGGACCTGACGGCATACTACCAGTTATGCTACAGAGAACGCGAGACCTAACGAATACTATGGCTGGCGTCAATTTTTAGAAGCTCTAGAAGAATCTTCGCTATCCAAATCACAGCACGTTTACCTTAAGGGCAGATCCACGGAAACTGCTCTCCACGGGGCAATCGACCAAATCTTGCACTTTAAAGAATACACTCTAGCCACCTTCTTAGGAGCTGTTAACAACGTCCTCACTGAATATATTTTTAAATGGCAACACTTGGCAAAAGTCACTTAACCGAATTTTCCCATAGAGGAATCTCTCCTCTACTCTGGCTAATGGTTATGAATAAATTTATAGTTAAACAAGACGAGGAACGGGTCAAAGTTATAGCGTATGCGGATGACGTGGTGATACTAGTGTCAAGAAAATGTCCCTCCGTGATAAGCAAGGTTAGCCCCTAGGCAAGGTTATACCCTGGGCTGCTAATCACCAAAAAAACCAAAATACCCGATTTTACCCTCCCCCTTCTAATAGGCCAACAACTCACACTCTCTTCCAGTGCTAGGTATTTGGGTATCATGCTTGACCCAAAACTTAACTGGAAACACAACATAGAGTAAGGAAGGCGTGTATTGCCTTCTATGCTTGCAGCAAAACAACAGGTTATCTAGGAATTTCATTACTGAACAGAGCTGATGGCGAATGATACGAAAGGCCAACGGCAGCGCTCAATCCCGTTGTAGATATTGATGGCCTTGTATCCTAGGGGTATCTAGTAAATCGGAACAGGCACTTCAGGTTAGGGTTTGTTCTTTGGGCTAACTACTCAACCATGAAAAAAACGTTATGTTACGAAACTACCAATATCCTTGGAATGGACTGATTTTATTGTTGACGACCCTACTAAGCGGAAAAACGACAACAACGTTCGTATATGCACCTGGAATGTGAGAACATTAAACAGGAGAGGTACAAGCGAACAACTAGCAGAAGCCCTAAGATGCTACAAAGCAGACATAACTGCCATCCAGGAATTGCGATGCGATGGGCCTGGCAAAAAGAAAATAAAAAACTGAAACATCTACTACGGACCGTGTCATAGTGAGCAGAAACAGCGACTGTTCGGATGCGAATTTGTTATAACTGCCGGACTTAGGCAAGAAGCCTTATGTTTCCAAGACATTAGCGAACGCATTGTAACGATTCTCATCAAGGCCAAATTCGCCAACATAAGCCTTATATGCGCTCATGCCCCAACGGAGCAAAAGATGATAAAGCTAAGGATTGCTTCTATGAGCTCCTTGACAAAACCTATCAGCGACTACCGAAGTACCCTGTTCAAATCGTGCAAAGGTGGGAAGAAAATACATCCATACCAGTATTGCCGGAGTATATAACCTACACGACAACACGTCTTGTAACGCACTTAGGCTAATTGACTTCGCTTCGGAAGGAAATGCCACAATATAGCCAGCAAACGGTTACCTCACCACGATATCCATAAGGGGACATGGCGGTCTCCAAATCAACGAACATTCAACCAAATTGATTACATTGCGATAGACAAGAGACACGCATCCAGTATTTTGGATGTCCGAATATTCCGAGGAGCTTAAATCGACTCGGACCATTACCTTGTTGCAGCCACGGTAAGAATGCGGATATCCACCATGCCACAACAATCCAGAAATACGGTAAAAAAATTTAATGTCGAACGACTGCAATCACAAGAGACCGCCGAGACCTTCGTGCAACGCGTATCCCTTAAATTCTCGATTAACACCATACCACCAGCATCGAATATCGAAGAACAATGGCAACGATGCCAACCAGCCATTAGATCAGCCGCAACTGATGTGCTAGGTTTCTCGCTCCCACCAGCAAGAAACCCTTGGTTTGATGCGGAATGCCGACAAATGCTCGCAACCAAGAACGAGGCTTGCAAGTCTATGCTGCAGGTGAAGACGAGAGCTGCAACTGAGCTTAGTAAGAGAAAAAGGGAAGAACACCGGCTCTTCAGAATGAAGAAAAAAGGGCAAGAAAAGCGCACGACAGCGAAAACTGCCAACCACCTGACCTGAGTGAAGTGAGGATAGCAATATTTAAACTCATGCTTAATAAGGCTGCCGGAAATGACGGCCTCCTCAACATCGCCTACAAGGTCATATCTGCCGTAATATTTGAACGCCTGAAACCGTTTACCATCAACCTGATCGGGCCTTATCAGTGTGGTCTTAGGCGAGGAAAGTCACAACTGATCAAATTTTACACTTCGGCAGATCCTGGAAAACACCCAAGAAGTCCAAATCGATACCCACCACCTATTCATCGATTTGAAAGCCGCATACAACAGATAGCATTTTAAGAGACGAACAAGTCTTGTTTTGGCTTACCGGCCAAACTCTTGCGTTTGTGCAGGATGGCGATTGAGAATTCTCGCTGCTCCATCAGGGTCGGAAACGACCCCACCGACACATTCGATACCAAAAATGGATTTAAGCAAGACGATGCGCTGTCATTTGACTTCTTCAATTTGGTTCTTGAGAGGATTGTGCCGAACCTCTAAGCCAACACCATAGGCACAATTTTCCAAAAATCGGTGCAACTACTTGTATACGCCGCCGACGATATTGACATCATTGGTAATACTTAACGTGCTGTCACAGCCACGTATAGAGAAGGAAGAGTCAAAAATTGGTTTAGCAGCAAATGAGGGCAAGACTAAATATATGCTCTTAACTCGAAAGGACACCCAACATCAACGAATTGGACAGAGCGTCACCGTTGACAAAGATAATTTCGAGGTAGTACGGGAGTTTGTCTACCTTGGCGCCGCTATTAACTCTGACAACAACATCACGTCCGAAATTAAACGAAGAATTACTCTTGCCAAAAGCAGCAACATACCCCTGGTCTTAAAACTCCGCATTGGACGTTTAAGATGGCTGGGACATGTAGAACGAATGGACATCAATTCTCCGGCTCGCAGAGTCTTTGATTCCCATCCAGACGTTGGACGCAGTAAAGGAAGACCTCGCCTTAAGCAGAAACCGACCTCAACCAATTTGAAGTGCGCAACTGGAGACAGTTAGCTAAGGACCGGGCTAATTGGGGAGTCATATTGGTTGAGGCCAATGTTCATTCCGGATTGTAGCAGACCTCATGACCTCATGCAGAGGTCATTGAAACGTCCTAATTTCAGTTAGAATGTCCTACTGTTCTGTAAGATTTCGATGGCGCTTTATAAAGTAACAATAGTTTCATGGTTTAAAACTTGCTTCAGCTTACGTTTGCCGCACCCATTAGATTATTTTAAAACGATTTTTTACTTTTAAAGTTTGGGCTTTTACAGTATTGTCAACAAGTGAAGATTTTTTGGCTGAACTACACTCAGCTACTTCTTTATCTTGATTTTTTTTTCTAGCTAACCATTGTGTCCTGGGACCCAGCAGAGTTTTACGTTACTCTGTGAAGTACTTCGCGTCACCATTCAACAATTTTTTCTCTCATCTTTCTTGCAAAAAAAAACTCACTCATCGAATTATTCTGTTTTGTTCCGTATCCCACTCCAAACGCAACTGAAATCATATGAACTCTAATCGTAAGTACTTCATTTGTTATTGAGATGCGATTGTGGGTATCGGAAATCCTAGTAACATGAGAAGGCAGCCTATCTACATAAAGCTAAGGGATCGATTGTATGGTTTTTCTTTGCAACTGTAGAACATATTAATGAATCACCTCACGTCTTTAGACTCACCTTCAGACGCTTTGGTAAGGCAAACTTAATGTCACATAAAATCCACGCGTTTTTCTTCCCCCGAGTCCTTGACCTTAATACATAGTTTATGACCAGAAAGCAAAATTTGCTTCTAATTCGCCATAGACTATTAATGAAGATTGTTTGTGTATACTTCTTGAATAAATTTCAGCGAAATGTTCGCTAATCATCACCCTTTCAAGCTATTATATGAGAAAGTGTATTCCCCCCTCATTCCATTGACTAATAATGTCTACATAATCTTAGAAGCCCAGCCACTATCCCTGAGACCGAAACCTTCATCGACAATAATCTACAAAAAATCTCCACTCTTTTAATTAATTCCATCAAAAGACACAAACAAAAAAAAAGCAGGAAAAAACAATTTAAGTCCTTGAAGGAAACCGACCAGCTTAATGAAGGATATGATGGCGGTAGCTGTCATTTTTTTTTTGCCTTGTTCAGCCTTTCCCTTTATACCAGCTTGCCCAAGTAATTATAACATCGCCTTAGACTTCTTGAGCAATATTGCTAATAAGCCTTTAGGAGTATTTGCCTTTCTTTGCTTGTTCGTATCCTTGCGCCATGCCATCGCGTGCGTCGCCTTGTTTGACCCACCAGAGCGCGCGCGATGGTTATCCGCCTCCTCCGCCTTCTTCATTAAAATGTAATTATTCCACTTCGAGTGGACACTGAAGAACGGAAGCTGGTGGAGAGCGGTATGCCAATGGAAAATATTATTATTGTGCTTCTGCGTTTTTCTCGGGCGGGGGAGATGTGCGTTTTCTTCATTTTTTTCAAATGAGTTGAAAAATAATTACGATATCAGCAGGAGACTCGACTACAATATTCTGTGGAACAGTGAAGTGGAAAATTGACGACGAAAAGTGGGTCACCCATAAATCGCCAATCGAAGAGATACAAAAATATGTCGCATCATATTGAACCGGAAAAGTGGCCTGACCTGAAGCAACCCTTAAGTCGTTCACTGATTGCGTCACAGTCACAATAAGAGAAAATGTGACTGTGGCAAGGATGTTGACCCGCATTGGGATGGGTTTGCTTGCGAATTTGTGTGTTTCTTTTTTCTTTTTTTTTCCAGATTGGGAAAATATTGGAAAAGGTCCTTGCTGAGGTGTGTGGGAAATTTCCATTTGAATGGGACCAGCGTGTAATGGTTGTCGTACGAAGCGAGATCGAAAGTGAAGTGGTGATTGAATCCATAATTCGGTCGTTTGTTGATGCGGGTTGCCCTGTAAACAATACTTATATGGTCTGTGAATCATCCCCTATTGGGCACCCTATTTGCGGCATCTATTCTACGACTTTGTTTTGTGAATGAAATGGAAGAAGCGATGTTGGTTGCGATTAGATTGCGATATTACTATGGATGAGAAGTCAAATTTATTTATAACAGGTAATTGGAGACTTATGCGGTGTTTGGAATGCTAATTTCATTCAAGAGGTTAGGGACAAATGATACGACCAATTTTGAAGGGCGATTAAGGATAGATAGTTTGCCTAATGGTTTTTTTTATGCATGTGTGAAACCAATTAGCACAAGTGGGGTTCTGACGACAATAAAACGGAGGGATATTTATGGATTTTATTTTGAATATTAACAGCCTCGGATGGGAATGATTTTAATGTTGACAACCCTGTTATAAGAGCCGGATTTAGGCAAGAAATCTGACATTAGCAAGTGCATTGTAACGATTTGCATCAAGGCGAAATCCGCTAACATAAGACTTATATGCGCTCAAGCCGCGACGGAGGAAAAATACGATATCGCTAATGATTTCTTCTTAAAACCTATGAGAGACTACCGAAGTACGATGTTAACATCCTGCTGGGAGATTTTAACGCAAAGGTTGGAAGAGAAAACATATATTCTACTGCCCGTAGGCATGATAGGTATGCCCATCGCTACATGTAACTTACAGGACAAACTGGATACGATCAAGAAAGCAACCAGCAGATGGAAACGAAACTCTGGCCTAACTTTAACCAGAAGCGCTCCAAATCTGTTTGACAATGCTGAGCAGATCAAACATCAGCAGCATTATCGGTGTTCTTACAGGACACTTACAGGCCTACACGCAAGGAGACTAGGCGTCATCACCAATGACTTCTGCAGAAGCTGCTTAGACGAAGAAGAGGAGGAGAGTACTACTTATCTTCTTCGCTCTTGTCACGCTCTCTCAGTAAAAGGGAAAATTCATCTGGAGAGTACTCCTTCGACAATCTAGGTGAGCTGGCTAACATCGATGTTAGAAACCTCCTTCACTACATAGTTAGTTCTGAATGGTTCAGTAAGGCGAATGAATATATAAATGTTGATGTGGTGCCACAACGGACCTTTATGGTCTAAGTTTGCATTGCGTGTAGATACTACAACCTAACCTAACCTAACCTATATGCTGTCAACACGAAAAGACACACAAGATCCACGAATTGGACAGAACGATACTATTGACAGGTGACCTACCTCGACTCCACTTTTAACTCTTTCAACAACATTTCGTCAGTAAGTAAACGAAGAATGACTTGCCAACTGCTGTTTCTTCGCCCTAAGAAGGCAATTTAGTAGTAAAGCCCTCACTAAAACTTAAGCGGCGCGCAAAAGTGGAAACCGACTTCAGCCAACGTGAAGTGCGTAACTGGAGGTAGTTAGATAAGGACCGGGCTAATTGGAAAGGCATGTTGGAAAGGGCCCAGGTTCATTCCGGACTGTAGCGTCACTTGAGTAAGTATGCAAGTATTAGAAAACTTCAGGACAATCAGTACAACCTGTTTTACAAACAGCAGGCCACTGGTAAGCCTAGGATATGAATAGTCGCTAAGAACCATATTAAATCTATTTTAAGCCCCAATTTTAGCTCAGACGACATAACAGTGGTCAAACTATAGGGTGCGACCAAATCCACTTACTTGACCTCAACGCACATGGCCCATGACAGACCAGCACCGCCAGAGGAATTACAGCAACTCATAGCCACAACAAGCAAAGCCAATAGTATGCTGATGGGCTGCGACGCTAACGCAAGGCATACGTTATGGGGCAGCTCAGAAGACAGTATGCTCAGTATGTCTTGATTTTCTTTCGACTACCAATTTATCAATCTGAAACAAGGGCACGACCCCAACCTTCGTCTTTCCTAGCACGGAAACACACAGGGGTGGGAAGAAATCACGGATATTACATTAAACGCAAATAATGATCGCTTAAGGATTGATAACTGGAGGTTTCCGATCTGGAGTCACTCTCAAGCCACAGGTATGTCCTCTATGACTTGTGTCTCGAGGCCGAGACCATTTAGAAACCCCAAGAGAGTTGATTGGACCTAGTTTGGCCAAGTCCTTCGGACAAAACTTAAAACCACACAAGAAACAAACGCCCTTGATATGGAAGAACTGGAGCAAATGTAAAGACTTTTGAGAATGCGATGAAGATTGCAGACAAAGTCTCGTCCAGTTAAGCGAAGCAAAAAAAAAAACACTTTCCCGCCGTGGAATGAAGATCTCTCCAATCTCAGACAGATGACCAGATTGATCTTCAATATTTGCCACAAACACGATTTCTGGCAGCCTTGTAAGGACTGTTTAAGTCTGTATAAGAAAGCCATAAAAACATCCAGAAGGGAGGCCTGAATGTATTATTGCCATTCTATTGAATCCCTTAAGGACTCCGCTAGGCTAAGCAAAATTCTGTCTAAGGAACACTCCAACCCTTTATTTCTGAGAAGATCAGATGGAGGGTGGACAGAATCTCTGCGGAGACCTTGGAAATCTTGTTAAACATACACTCTACACAAAGTACAAACTGCACCACACAATAACATCAATGCAATAATTTCCGAGGAAAAGATTTCCTGCGCTACAGCTTCTCTCCGTTTAAGTCTCCGGGACCTGACGGCATACTGCCAGTTATGATACAGAGAACGAGGGTCCTAACAGTGCCATGGTTGGTGACAATTTTTAGGAGCTGCAATACTAAACCACGAGTGGTATTTATACCGAAGGTAGGCAAACGCGGCCACGAGACCGCGAAGGGCTTCAAACCAATCAGTCTAACCCCCTTTGTACTAAAAACCCTGGAGCGCGTTCTAGACTTCTAGAAGAATCATCGCTATCCAAATCACAGCACGCCTACGTCAAGGGGAGAGATAGTGCGGACAATCGAAAAATCCTCAGACTATAAGGAATACACTTGAGCCTCCTTCTTAGATGTAGAGGGAGCTTCCAACAAAGTCCTCCCTGAAGCTATTACTGAATCTGTGATCGAGCTAGGTATGGAGGAATCTATTAGCCAATGGATAGTCTCTATGCTCGGAATAAGAATTTTTTAGGAATCTCTGAGAAAAAGCCACGTAACCAAGTTTGCCCATCTCTCCTTTACTCTGGCTTATGGTTATGAACAAAATTCTAGTTAAATAAGACGAGGAACGGGTCAAAGTTGTCGCGTATGCGACGTGTTGATACAAGTGTCTGGAAAATTCCTCTCCGTTGAAAGTGAAATCATGGTGGCTGCTCTAGACGAGGTTAGCACCTGGGCTGCAAGTTGTAGCCTCGGCGTAGGCCCGAGCAAAATAGAATTGGTGCTATTGACAACCAAAACCAAAATACCCGACTTCACCCTCCATCATCTTAATGGCCAACCACTCACACTATCTTCCAGCTCTAGATATATGAAGTATCATGCTTGACCTTACTGTTAATGGGAAACACTCCATCGAGAGAAACGATGTAATAAGAGATTTCGAGACGGTCGTCTACACCTATGGATCTAAGATGAACTATGGTTGTGGGGTCCGAAATCTACACGGAATCACCGGAAATATCAGTTTCATATCGCCTACCGGATTTGGATAGCGTATTCCAGGCGGAACCACTGGCTATCCGAGAGGCTTGTACGCTACTGGGGCGTGACCTACACAAAAGCAAAATATTGCGAACTTTTCAGGGTCGAACTTCTCTGGGTTCCAGGGCACAGTGACATTGAAGGAACAGAGCGTGCAGATGAGCTGGTCAAGCAAGACTCAGCTCTTCACGGCTCACTTGCGGCAAGGGTCCGTATCCCGCTACGTGCGGTTAAGGGACAAATACACTCATACTTTCTGAAAAAGGCCGACTATAAATGAAGAAGGTTAACAAATTGCGTCATATCGAGGACCCTCTTACGAGAAAAACAGAACAAACGATTTACTAAATAGAACCCGCCCAGTTATCGCAAGAATTGTGGAGATAGTCACGGGGCACTAGCTAATTGGAGACGATGCTGCCAAAGTAGGGATCACATACAACCCTCAATGCCGCAGTTGCAGGAACACAAATGAGAAGGAAACCCTATCACATTTCATCTGCAAATGTCCGGCACTAGCAAGAGCCAGATTGCGTGCGTTAGACCAACCATTCTTCGATAACCTTAGCGACATCTCTGGTAACAGGATACAAGACCTTATCCGCTTTTTAAACTTCACAGGCTGGATCTAGAGACGGCCTGCATCACAGCCACAATAACAATCACACAAGGCACATAACTGCTACTTGGGTTCATGCCGAACCGCCACTTCTACCTACCTACCTACTGTCTTGAAATCTGGCCCAGACCTTCTACATGGCAGTTCATAACGTAAAAAAACAAACAAGCCTATATTCCATGTTTACTTATATTTAATTGCGATAAAATATGGGGTTATTTCTTTTATATAGCGTCTCATACCTACATCAACATATGCATTTACGGAAGCTTAATAGAATCTTTATAAAGGCTGTACCATAAAATCACCCTTAAATTTTGATAGATCTACCTACCGAAGATAGATGTCGATAATGTTGGTACTCTTGTCGATTCCTATAAAGTCTCTATAAAAGTAATTACTTCGAAAAATTGAAAACGTTAACCTTATTGAGACAAAAGTATTAATCGGGAATGATCGCATGCCTTTGTCCATTGCTTAACACCTCAAAAGCGTCCCCTTCAAGTGCATTTCCAATTCATTCCAGAACTAGAAGCTACGCTTCCCCCAGTTATGGAAACTTTGATCATTATTTGTCACCGATAAAAACCTTGCTTCCGACGAAATTCCCTTTGTCAGCTTGCAACTAGCATTAGGGGTGGAGTAGGGAACTACAGCAATTTGCTTTATTTTTCACTTAATCAGAAAATTTCAATTTGAATACAACTTAGTGTCAGAGATGAAAAATCTGCTTCCTATTCAAAAAAAAAAAAAAAAACTTCGAGCGATAAAAGAAATTAAATAACTACATCGGCGGAGTATGTAGCATCATTTACGCCACTGGATATATAAAATACAACAAAAACCAGATACAGATACTTTACAAAACAACGCGCAACAGAACAATGACAAACAAACGTCGTTGACGATTTGCGTTCCACGAACAATACCCAGTTGCCCCAAGCTGGTGCTCCTCATGATGATGATAATGATGATGACAACTGCGACGATGATGATTATGATGATGATGGAGATGACTTTTGTGTTTCTGGGCTGTTGAGCAACAGCGGTAGTCGGTAGTAGTCGCCGCGATATATATATTTTTTTTTTTACAAAATGGGGTACCACACAAGCTCTGTGCCTGCACGAATGAGAATATATTCCTCTATTGCAACACAAACAAAGTAAATGTACGAACAACATGACTGGGCACCGTCAAGACCCCAATACAATCGCAATCAATTAAGCTTCGTTAAGATCAATTTAGAATCCCGCATAAAATTTTCTCTGTGCCCGATACGCGACTCCCGCTCTCACGGAACCAACGAAAAAATTTGCCGTCACCGGTACCGCCTGCCGACCGTCAGAATCCACCACCATCCACCAGAAACCGCCACTGACAGTGGAAAACAGTGTGCGACTCTCGACTGCGGCATGAAACTCTCGATCTGAATTCTTTGTGATGTGTGATCCCTTAAGACCCCTTGATAGCCATCATGATGTAGATGATGATGATGATGATGCAGTACCAGTGGTGTGGATAATAGATATAGGGGCTCAGTTTGATTTTTTGTTTTCTGGTTCACTTCAGAATGTTTGCACGCCGACAAGTGGGAGAAGTTTTTCGATGTCAAAAGTGAATCAGATAGACGACTTGGACAATCTAGATGTTCATTAGATGTGTTCAGCAAACCGAAACCGCAAGCACTATTTGAACTCGGAAGATTATCTTTATCGGGGATCAGTTCTAGTGAAAATTGCTTCTAAGCTCATAAGCCTTTCGGGGAAAATTCCTAGAAGCCAGGCTTGTTAGTCGTCCAAAGCCTGGGTTAAAAGTCTTAAAGGTCTTACAGCCTTCTTTAGCAACTCATTTTAAGGAGTGTGAAAAATTTTGCTTATTTTTTCTTATCTACAGATTTTTTGATTTTTAATTATGCAACCGAATCTGAAGCTTTATTTAGGGTCTTGGGTTTTGTTTCTTGGTTCCACTCTTTCTTTTAAAAGTCACTTCGATTATTTGGTCCCTAAGGCCAACTTGTTAGTGGGTTTCATAAAACGAAATGCGAAGACTTTACAGATCCTTTCGTATTATTATGCCTGTTTCTATCACTTTTTCTCCGGGGGCTGTGGGAAATCTCCATAGGCACGATGAGCAGGTGCCCAAGTAGTTTGAGATTTTTATTCACTAAAACCACCACCCTTTTTGTTTTTGTATTGCAACTAAGTTTGCTACTTATCTAGCAATTTGTTTACCACGAGTATTTAAAGGGTTTTTCAATAAGAGCGCAACAAAAGTTTTTTTTAACACAACAAAAACGGTTTTGGATACCAATGAAATTCTTTATTCCTGTGAGAAAGTACGTTCGATGTCATTATGTATGGAACTCGATTTCTTTTGCATGGCCACCACGGGCACTCTTGCAGAAGTCCAGACGCTGAACCCAATGTTCGAAGGTTTTCAACCATAAACCGGCCGATACTGCTGCAATTTGACGTTCGATATTCGTACGAAGTTCATCAATCGTCGCTGGCTTGTTGGCATAGACCATAGACTTGACATAGCCCCACAGGAAATAGTCTAACGGCGTCAAATCGCACGACCGAGGCGGCCAAGCGACTGGACCATTTCGTGAGATAACACGTTCCCCAAACTTGGTTTCCAATAAATTGATTGTGGCATTCGCTGTGTGGCTTGTGGCGCCGTCCTGTTGGAATCCACATGTCCTCCAAGTCCATATCATCCAATTGGGGCCAAAAATATTCGGTTATCATTGAACGGTAGCGATTCCCATTCACAGTAACGTGCCGGTCTTGATCATCATGGAAGAAGTACGGCCGAATGACGCCGCCGGCCCATAAACCACACCAAACCGTAATTTTTTGGGATGCAATGATGACTCATGGAGTACGTGTGGATTGCTGCCTGACCGATACCGCATATTTTGTTTATTGACGAAGCCATTCAGCCAGAAATAAGCCTAATCGCTGAAGATGATTTTTCGATGAAAATCCGAATCATTTTCAAGTTGTTGCTCAGCCCAATTTACGAACAAACGACGCTTCTGGTGGTCATGCGGCTTCAGTTCTTGCGTCTATTTAATCTTGTAAGGATGTAGGCCAAGATCTTTTCGCAAAATTCGCCACAACGACGTCACAGAGATGCCCAACGCTTGAGAACGACGTGTGAGAGACACATTTGGGCTTTCTTCAACTGAAGCCTCAGCGGCAGCAGTATTCTCGACACTACGGGCACTTCTTTGTCTCACTGGCACGGGAACATTTTGTACTGTGCCTGTGGATTCACATTTTTCCACTAGACGCTCAGTTGTTGATCTGGTAGGACGATTATGACGACCATAAATTTTACGTAGCGCTCTTAACGTTGAGGCCACTGACTCCGAATTTCGGTTGTAAATTTTAATAATTTCGACTCGTTCCATCATAAAATGGCAAACCCTACTGAAGAGAAATGTCAAAAGCTCAACTTTTGTAGAGTCGCTCAACTTTTGTAGCGTTCCTGTTGAAAAACCCGATATAAAAATGTTTGACAGATAACTTTCCTGTGAGAGTTCCTGCTTTATCCGCATTTAATAGCGCAGTTTGAGAATATCGGGCTTAATCCAAGGGTTTAGTTTTTTGAAGACGCCGCAATAAATTAGTTTCTTCAAGAATTCGGAAAAACGTTGTGTTAACATGTCCCAATAAACGTTTTTTATGTTTGCGTGCAAAATTCTTCGTTTCATCTTTAACCGCGGGAATTCCCAGATTTCTGCGTAGATCTTCATTCCTTATATACCACGGCGCATTGACGAATAATCTCAACATTTTGTTTTCAAAAGTTTGTAAAATTTTTGGATTCGTTTCACTGGTACAACCCCATTTACATGGATCGATTTGCAATCCGCCAGGACTTTGTCCATTAATTAACCTCGTTAAGAGCGTTTTGTAATTTCATATTTGTTTCCTCTATTGTTGTGCCAACTGCTAGTATAGCTGTATACTCAACAAACGTTGCAACTATTTTATCGTTTGTTTGTGGGATATCACGTGTGAATAGGAGGCACAAGAGTGGTCCAAGGACGCTTCCTTGGGGTACTCCTGCCAATATTTCTTTGAACTCCGAATATTCGTTTCCAAGTTTCACGCGGAAGATTCTTTGCTCAAGACACGACACGGGGATGTTATATAATAGTTCATGCAAAACTACTCTTGATTTGTATTGAAGGCTTGCGACACGTCAAAAAATAAGGCTGAGCAAATTTTCTTTTCTTCAAAAGCTTTCTCAATTACTTCTTTAATTAAATGAACTTGGTCCACCGTCGAATGTTTAATTCTAAACCCAAATTGATGGCCAGGTAAAAGACGTTTCTGATCAATTTTGGGGTGTAAGTGGTAAAGTAATATTGGAAGAAGAAGAAGGCCGGTATAATTTTATTTCATTCGGTGATTTTCCTGGTTTAAGAACCATAATCACTTCCGCCGCTACCAAACCATTTGATTTAGACTTCTTGGATTTTCTTGGGTTTCCTGGCTTAAAACCACACTGATAGGGGGCGGTCAGGTTGTTGGTAAACGGTTTCAGGCGTTCAAATATTACGGTAGATAGGATCTAGTTGGTGATGTTGATGAGACTTATGCCTCTGAAGTTGGTGCAGTTTAGAGGTTCTGAGGTTGCCGAGGTTCCGTTCTTAAGGCATACTTTCTTCCAAGCAGATTTGGCTTATGAGTTGGTGGATGTTACTTACTTTATAAAGCTCAGCGGGAAGGCCGTCATTTCCGGCAGCCTTGTTAAGCTTGAGTTTAGATATTACTATCCTCACTTTACTCAGGTCGGGAGGTTGGCAGTTTTCGCTGTCGTTGCCAATATTACATTTTTCATTCTGGTTGACAGTGGAATGTTGTTCGTCATCGCTCTTTTACAGTCTGCAGAAATTGCTTTGTTCATCTCGACAATATTCTGTTCGAGCCATGTTTTACAAGTCGGTAAAACTTGCGAACATCGTTCTTCTTTCTGAAAAGCAGGTGTCCTTCTCTTTTTCTCTGCCTACAGAGCTCAACTGCAACTCTCGTCTTTACCTGCAGTTACCTTGTAGGAATCGTTCTTGGCTGCATTCCTCTTCAAACCAGGGGTTTCTTGCTGGTGGACTCGAGATACTTAGCACATCAGTTCCGGCTGATCTAATGGCTTGTTGGCATCGTTGCCATTGTTCTTCTACATTCTATGCTGGTGATAAGGCGATATTCGAGAGGTTAAGGAATATGCGTTGCTCGAAGGTCTTGGCAGTCTTTCGCGACTGAAGTCTTTCGAAATTAAATTTTTTCACAGCATTTCTAGTTTGTTGTGGCGTGTTGGATATCCGCATTCTTACCTTGGCTGCAACGAGGTAGTGGTCCGAGTCGATGTTAGCTCCTCGGAATGTTCGGAAATCCAAAATACTGGATGCGTGCCTCTTGTCTATCGCTATGTGATCAATTTGGTTGACCGTTCGTTGATCTGGAGACCGCCATGTCCCCTTATGGATATCGAGGTGAGGAAACCGTGTGCTGGCTATAGTGGAATTTCGTTCCGTAGTGAAGTCAATTAGCCTAAGTCTGTTATCTTGTAGGCTATGTTTTCCGACAATACTGCTAAAGAGGTCTTCTCTTCCTACCTTTGCGTTAAAATCTCCCAGCACGATTTTAACATCGTTCTTCAGTAGTCGGTCATAGGTTTTGTCAAGGAGCTCGTAGAAGCAATCCTTAGCTTTATCATCTTTTTCCTCCGTTGGGGTGTGAGCGCATATAAGGCTTGTGCTGGCAAATTTGGCCTTGATGCGGATTGTTACAATACGTTCGCTAATGTCTTGAAAACATAAGATTTCATGCCTAAGTCTGGCACTCATAATAAATCCGCATCCGAATAGTCGCTGTTTCTGCTCACTATAACACGGTCCGTAGTAGATGTCACCGTTTTTCATCCTCTTTTTGCCCGGCCCATCCCATCGTATTTCCTGGATTGCAGTAATGTCTGCTTTGTAGCAGTTAAGGGCTTCCGCTAGTTGTTCACTTGCACCTCTTTTGTTTATTGTTCTCACATTCCAGGTGCATATGCGAACGTCGTTGTCCTTTTATAATTTAGCAGTGTCGTCAACAATTAAATCGATCCTTTCCGAGGCTATTGGTTGTTTCGTAAAAAATATTTTTTGCATGGTTGGATAGTTAACCCAAAACACAACCCCTAACCGGGAGGGTCAGTTCCAATTTATTACATACCCGTAGGACACGGGGCCATGAGTATCCACTACGGGATTGAGCGCTGCCGTTGGCCTTTCGGGTCATCCGCCACCATCTCTATTCAAGGAGCCTGACTAACCCTTGAAATTCCTAGACAACCTGTTTTCCGAATATGTCGAAACAGCATGTCAAGGTTCGCCTGGGACAGCAGGCCAGGTATTCATTCCGTGCTATTCTGACCTGGCTGTTTATAGTGTCGTGTTATCAAAACTCGCGCTTAACTTTTAGCAGGTCAAATCCTGTTGAATGAGACCAGTACCCGATGGTTACCACTTGGAGGTTAAAAATAAGCACTTGATGTTTAGTCAGAGTTACAAACACTGGGTATTGCCAAGTTAACGCCAATCAGAGTATACCCTCGTTCTACAACACCCAACCATATATAAATATTATGTTGACACATCAAATAAAGATTTTCCTCAATTCAATGCTTTTTGTTGTTTTTTTATTTAAAACAAAAAATCCGTGACCTCTAATTGGCTTACCTTTACAAGTTCCTGCTCAGGAACCAATGCAAAAATTCCTGTACTGAAAGACAATGATGAAATTAAGTCGACAAAATGCCAAAGAAAATTTCGAGCCTAGTCTAAAATGGTGTTCTTAAAAGTGCACCCTACTCATAGTTTAGATTGTGGTTCGAGACACTGATCTTCCCCATACTTACATGGACTACCTTAGAAATAATAGAACTGTCTTACAGAACCTTAGCAACTACTTCCCACAAAAACTTTAAAAAATAATTCCTTTTGCTAGAATCAACTTCTCCCATAACCTTTTTATTTTTTGAAGTATGAACTGTCATCTTGATTTGTTGCTGAATCTTTCCCATATTCTCGGGAACCTATCCAAAAGCATAGGCTTAAAATGCTAGGTTTCATGTTTCGTAAATGGCAGATTTAAAGAACAGCATCCCATCTGCGAAAGACGTTTTTCTAATCAAAGTGCTCCAAAACCCATTAACGATATTTTCCTGTCATCCCCAGGTAAATGAGCGCTGACCAGATACTCTCTAAGAATCTCTTGTATCTAAGAACATCTATAATCCTAGTTTAATTTGTTACATACCTATGATTTTCAAAGCCACGTTGCAGGTTCAAACTCCCAGAGCTTTCATTAACTATCCGATGGCTATATTGTCTATATAAAACCAATTCATTTCCCAACACCAGCAGTTTCATTTAGCAAGTAATATTTCATTAAATCTTTGAATTTGATAAAAATAAACAACCCATACCTACTTTCACCTTCAAATGCAGAGTATGCCCTACTCATATGGATGTGAATTCCTACATGACCTTGTATTCAATTCGCAAATCCACAAAGAGCCCCTCCGATCCGGCGCTTCACTGCAAAAACTCTAGTACAATTACTATTGAACAACCCTCTACTTCATGAAACTCCATTTCCCTGACCGCAATCAATTTTACATGAAAACGAAGCCTGACCTCAATTGCTGGTCGGCATCTACATACCGAAGAAAAAAAAAAACAACATAACAATCTGAAATTCAGCAAACTATGCAAAGCATCCAACCCACCACGTTCCGTTTCCGATTTTAAACTTTTTAATGAACAACCTTCGACTATATGCGGCCGCGTTCACAAACGTTTCACCCTTCCCTGACTTTACCCCGCCCCGGACTTTAATTGTTTCTCTAATACATGGACATACACTTACAATTCAATAAAAATTCAAAGACAGTAAAAAAGAAACAGCTCACAAAAGGAAGAACAGGAAAAAAAACAAGAGAAACACGGAACGAAACACAAACGAAGAACAACGGAATAAGAAAAGCACAGATATGCGATTCAGTTTTAATTAAATTAAGGCCCTCACAGTCCCGAAAAAAAGGAAAGTTTTACGGGTCCCTTCCCCTGAACAATGGAGAAGCTTCCGAAATTAAAAACGTTACATGCAATCCTTTAAAAATCGTCGACGAGTTGCAGAATATTGCTGCAAGGACGACAAGAAGGACCGTGGCCTCAGTGTACGAGTATACGGAGTGAGAGGGTGTTCAAAATTGTTACTTTCCAATGTTCAACACGACTTCTATGCCATGGCATAGAAAACTATTATCCAGTTGGCATGATGCAGGAGAGTGAGAATGAACAAGGACTACCAACAACGCAACGGGAAAATATTTAAAGTCAGCTCTCTTGGAATAATAACTGCAAGAACGAAGAGGAAAACGTTGCTAGCACACAAAAGGAAAACGCTGCTGCTCGTATCGGCCCAGCAACCGGCCAGCAACACCACCACTGACATCCATTGCAGAACTTTCACTCCATGTGTCGAGCCAGAAACAGGAATTGTAGTACTGGTATCGCAAGGAACTCCCCAGAGCGCTATGAATATAAGCCTTCTCACATATCAAACAAAACACAAGGAAGCTGAAATTGTGGTGGGGAGAGGGGGAACGCGGCAGGCAGTTCCAGGCGAGATGGGCTCTAGGGTAATGTGTATCCTTTTATGCAAGAAAAGAGGCAAGAAAAAACAAAGAATTTTGGCAGAACCTTGCATATACGGGATTGGATCCTTTTTATCGAATTACTGTACCCGCACCCACATCTCGTACACTCGGATCATTGGGGAGCAATGTAAATTAAAGACCACCCTTTGAGAGCCTAAGGGACAATAATATAAAAGTGGGTTTTAGTTGGAAGTGGATCACGCTATTTTCAGCGCGTTTGTTAAAGTTAAATTATTTAGATGTACACTGGGGGGCTAAAGGCCTTTTCGATCAGATTTAGAATGTTATTTCAATGGGCGGTCTCATTATTTAGACTTTTAGCACGGGTACATGCAGTGTGGGATAGAGGTTGTAAACTCTTAGGAGTGCGTATAGATTTGTTGAAGGATTCTGGGTAGTCCCCATCTTCCTGATGGGTGAGGGCATAACTTTGTGCTGAATTAAATATTTTATTGATGTCTTTTTACAGTTCCTGCCGAACGTATTATGTGAACCCTTGAAATCGTTTATTAATAGCAAATCGAACCCAATCAGAGTCGTAAATGGTGAGGAACGTTCAGAAAAGATCATCATTACTACCGCGCAGATCTTGGACCCAAGATGTTCAAACCGAAGCCCATTCCATATTCATCGACCATTAACCTCTAATGGCTGCATTCACACAGATCCATGTCTAGTTTTGGAATACCGACCAAATTCGTTCATCTGTGTAGGATACTTACTCAAGTGGAGCTACAGTCCGGAATGAAGCTGGGCCACAATCAACATGCCTCTCCAATTAGCCCGGTCCTTCGCTAACTGCCTTCAGTTGCACAAGTTGGTTGAGGTCGTTTTGTACTTATGCGCGCCACTTGAGGCGAGGTCTTCCTCTACTGCGTCCGACGTTTGGCTGGGAATCGAATACTCTGTGAGCCGGAGTATTGGTGTCCATTCGTTCTACATGTCCAAGCCATCTTAAACGTCAAATGCGGAGTTTTTTGAGCAGGGGCATGTCGCTGCACAGCTCGGTTTAATCTTCGCCTCCATAGCTCGTCAACGCAAACGGGGCAGACGATTTTTCGCAAAATTTTCCTCTCAAATCGACCAAGGATTTCTTCATCCGCTTTTGAGACGGTCCATGCCTCAGCGCCGTAGAGCAGGATTGGGATGATCAGGGTCTTATATAGGATCTCCTTAGTAGTTCGAGTGAGGGCCTTACTACTGAATAGCCTTCTAAGCCCGAATAAACAGCGGTTGACAAGAGTAATTCTTCGTTTAATTTCTGAAGAAATGTTGTTGTCAGAGTTAATAGCGGAGCCGAGACAGACAATGTCCCGTACTACCTCAAAGTTAAATCTGTCAATCGTGACGTTTTGTCCAATTCGTCGATGTTGTGTGTCCTTTCGTGTTGACAGCATACACTTCGTCTTGCCCCCGCTTACTGCTAAACCCATTTTTGCCACTTCCTTCTCCATACTAGCAAACGTGGCTATGACACCACGTTGAGTCCTACCAATGATGTCAATATCGTCGGCGTATACAAGTTTGAAAACTTGTGCCTCTGGTGTTGGCTCGGGAGTTTTGCACAATCCTCCGAAAAATCACATTGAAGAAGTCACATGACAGCTCATCGCCTTGCCTAAATTCTTTTTTGGTATCGAATGTGTCGGTGAGGTCGTTTCCGACCCTGATGGAGCAGCGAGAATTCTCCATCGTCATCCTGCACAAACGGACGAGTTTGTGCGGTGCACAAAAACTACACATGGCTCTGTATAGTTCGTATCTTTAAATGCTTTCAAATGCGGCTTTCAAATCGATGAATAGGTGGTGGGTATCGATTTTGACTTCTTGGGCTTTTTCCAGAATCTGCCGAAGTGTGAAAATTTGATCGGTTGTGGACTTTCCTGGCCTAAGACCACCCTGACCAAGTTCGATCAGGTTGTTGGTAAACGGTTTCAGGCGTTGTTTAGAGGGTCTCCTCTTTTGTGGATCGGTCAAACGATGCTGAGGATTCTTTAGGGATACTTTCATCCGACCAGATAGGCAATGAGTTGGTGGGTTTTACTTGACAAGTCATCTCCGCCGGCTTTATAAAGCTCGGCGGGAGGACTGTCATTCCCGGCAGCCTTATTAAACTTGAGTTTACATTTTGCTATCCTCACTTCACTCAGGTTGGATGGTTTGCAGTTTTCGCTGTCGTTGCCAATATTGAATGGTTCATTCTGCCTGGCAGCGTTCTGCCTGGCAGCGGAATGTTGTTTGTCAGCGCCGTTTAACAGTCTGCCGAAATGGTTCTTCCATATCCTCAGCATCGAATGTGTCTCAACTACGATATTCCCTTGTTCACCTCGACAAGATGCTGTTTGAGCCTTGTCTCCTTGGCTTTGGACGTTTTACACTGTGGTAAAACTTGCGGACATCGTTCCTGGAGTGGCACATCTCAATTTCCTCGATCGCGCACTTTTCTTGCTCTCTTTTTCGCTTTCTGAAAAGCCCTTGTTCTTCCTCTCTTCTTTGCCTATAAAGGTCAAAGGCAGCTCTCGTCTTCACCTGCAGCTTAGCCTTGTAGGCCTCGTTCTTGGCTGCGAGCATATGTATGTATGCCTATGTAGGATGGCGATGAATAATTCTCCTTCTGATGGAACACATCAATATCGTCAACGACCAAGAAAATCGATACCAGAAAAGGATGTAGACAAGGTGACGTTTTGTCATGTGACTTCTTTTACATAATTTCTGAAAGGGTTGTTTACAACCACCAATGCAAGACTAGGGACGTAATACCCCATAAATCTGTCGTGCTAATAGCATTTACGCATTTACGATATTGACATCATCGTCTGACCCAATGTGACATCACCAAGTTTGAAAATTTGAAAAAAAAAAAAATCAAATATACGATGTCTATGATGTCAAAGAAAAAGGAACACACATCATTGAAGGAAGTGATAGAACGTCTTATTCTTATAAACCTCGACGCTATATACGTATAAATGCCTTGACGCTGACAGCGAGGTATCGTCAGAAATTATCGAAGAATTATTCTTGCCAACCGCTGTCTCCTCGGACTTAGAAGGCAATTAAGTAGCACAGACCCAAATCGAATTCTTATTACGATTCCTTATAACACACAGTCCTGCACTACAGAGCTGAACCATGGACCGTATCAAAAGTGGATGAAGAAATCAATTCGAGGGAACAATCTTCGTCACCGTTTGCATTGCGATTTGTTATAAAAGCGAAGATTCATTCATAAACCTGACAAGCTGTGACATAGACCTGGCCAGAAACCGACCTCAACCAACTTGAAGGAGATAATTGGAGAAACAATCTGGTTGAGGATCATGTTTATTGCGGACCGTAGCGCCACTTAACAAACAGAAACAGATTGGCCGAGAGAATGGAGCCTTGATGCACTCCAGCGTTAATAGACAAATCAGTCTGAAGAAACACCATTCACCGTTACTAGTAGAGGCCTGTCCTAAAAAAAAATTCTTTTCCGCTGCATAGTATTTACGATAGCCCATATGCTAAGCTGTAGGTGAAGACGAGATCTGCAGTTGAGCTCTATAGGCAGAGAAGAAAGGAAGAACATCGGCTTTCCAGAAAGAACAAAAAAAGCAAGAAAAGCGCACTCCAGGAACTATGTCCGCAGTTTTACCAAAGCGTAAAAAGTCAAAGCCAATGCTATAAGACTCGAACAGAATCGTTTCTATATGAACAAGAAAATATTTCAGTCACAGTAACAGTCAATGCTGAGTATATTTGAGAACCACTTCTGCACAATTTTTAACGGCGATGGTGAATAATATTCCACTGTAAGGCAGAACGGACCATTCGATATTGGTGCGACGACTGACATGTATTAAGAAAGTATCCCTGAAGAATGGAACCTCAGCATCATTTTCCCGATCCCCAAATAAAAGAGACCCTCTTAAATGTGATTAATGCAGGGGCAAAAGTCTCCACAACTTCTATTTACAAGATTCTACCCATAGTAATACGTAAGTGCCTTAAACCGTTTATTAACAACCTGATCGGTGCTTATCAGTGTGGTTTTAGGTCACAAAATTCCACAACTAATCAAATCTTCACACTTCGCAGATCCTGGAACAAAACCAAAAATTCGAAATCGAAACACACCACCTATTCATCGATTTCAAAGCCGTATACGAGCATTTATAGAGACTAACTATACAAAGCCATGTCTAGTTTCGGTGTACCACCCAAACTCGAACGACCCCACCGACACATTCGATGCCATAAACGGATTTAAGCATGGCGGCGTACTGTCATGTGACTTCGTTAATTTGATTCTTGACGGGATTGTGCAAAACTCCCTAGCCAATACCAGAGACACAATATTCCAAATCGGTGCAACACTAGCCTACGCCGAAGATATTGACATCATTGGTCGGACTCAACATGATGTCATAGCCACGTAGTATAGAGAAGGAAGCGGCAAAAATGGGTTTAGCAGTAAATGAGGGCAAGACTAAGTATATTCTGTCAACACGAAAGGACAAACAACATCGACGAATTGGACAGAATTGGACGACCATTGATAGGTCGTATCTTTGCCTATCTCGGCAAAGCTGTTTCTTCGGGCTAAGAAGGCAATTCTGTAGTAAAGTCCTAACTAGAAATAGTAAGAAGATTCTATATAAGACCCTGATTATCACAGTCCTGCTCTAAGGCGCTGAAGCTTAGACCGTAACAAACTTTCTTTTTTTTTCGTGGGCTGGTGGAAATATTCATAGACGCTCATCGTGTCTATGAAAATTTCCACTGTGCCCAAAATAGTTGCATTGCAACTAAGTATGCGACTTATCTAGCAATTTGTTTATCACGAGTAATGACTATTTTGCGGGTAACTTTCCTTTGAGAGTTCCGCAATTTATAGCGCGGTTCGTTATTATATGGCCAAATCTAAGGTCTTAGTTCTTTGAAGAAGTCCCAATAAATTTGTTTCGTCGAGAATGTGGGGGACCCTTGTGTTAACGTTTCCCAATAAACGGTTTTTATTTTTGTGTGCAAAATTTTTCGTTTCACCTTTAATCATGGGAATACCAAGATCTCTGCGTAGACCTTCATTCCTTATATAGCACGGCGCATTGACGAATGATCTTAACATTTTATTTCAAAAGTTTGTAAAATATTTAGATTCGTTTAACTGGTACAGCCCCATAGTTGTATACCATATGTCCAGACCGGCGTTAGCACTTGCTTGTATAATAGCAGCTTGTTAACAAGGTTAAGCTTCGAATATTTTCCGAGTAACCAGTACAGTTCTCTGTATTTATTTTTAAGTTCTTCGCATTTCTTTTTTACATGCGACTTCCATTTTAATTTTGCATCGAGTGTCATTCCGAGATATTTCTCTTCATTTGCAAAAGGGACTCGAACCGTATTGAGAAATACTGGCAAATTGTTTGTCCGTTTATACGAAAAATCTACATGAATCGGTTTGCTCTCGTTAAGTGCAATCCGCCAGGGCTTTTCCCATTCATTAACCTCGTTAAGAGTGTTTTGAAAATCCATATTTGTCCCCTCTATTGTTGTGCCAACTGCTAGTATAGCTGTATTGTCAGCAAAAGTGGATCAAGAAATTCTTGGTCGATTTGAGAGGAAATTCCTCAAAAGATCTTCGGTTCCATTTGCGTTAAGACGAAGATTCACTCAAGAATTATACGAGCTGTACAGTGAATGCCCCTAACTCCGCATTGGACATTTAAGATGGCTAGGATAAGTAGAAAGAATGGACACCAATACTCCGACTCACAGAGTCTTCGATTCCCAGCCAGGCGTTGGTCGCAGTAGAGGATTACCTAGCCTTAAGTGGCGCGCACAAAAGAAACCGACCTCAACCAACTTGGAGTGAGCTACTGGAAGCAGTTAGCTAAGGACCGGGCTAATTGATTATGCGCGTTTTTTGAGGCCCAAGTTCATTCATTCATTCACAAAGCAAGTTTATGTTGTCAACTCGCCTAACAAGGCTCTCAGTCAATTTTCTTAATTTTAGGGTAAAGTTCGCTGAAAGTATTCCAGCTAATAAGAAGGACTTTTCTCATGAGTTCTGATCAAGGGAGGAGTAGATGGTGGTTAAAATGGCTGTTTTCCATTGGACAAAAACTTGCGCGACTCTCCAATACATGGCACAATTTGTTAATTACTCCTTCGCTGTAAGCATTTGGTTTCTATTTTTTCGTTAGGTACGTTTCGCTGATTAACGGAAACTAGTGCATCGCCGAAACGGTTTCCTTGTTTGCTACAATTTGTTCGCACTGTTTATTGAATCATAGCTACGCCGATGACGTAGGTTCGCAAAACGAGAGAAAAATAAAAACTCAAAGACTATATCTGTTAAGTTGTATCATGCTCTGCTACTGCCTTTGCGTAATTATTGATATCTGATATTGATATTGATATTGATGACACAAAGAGGTGAGCCAAAGCAAGTGTATCTTATTGAACGAGGCTTTACAAATGTAAGCCATCCATTGCTCTTCGTGCTCTAGGCATTTCTTGTTCAAATTCATTGTTTTAAAATTCAAAGAAAATAGTAGTGAATATTTTCTTTTAGACACAGCTAATGATCTATTGACCCTTATTTAAGGAGGGAAGGACAATTAGCTAAAATAGTTCCTGGCATTTTTTTTTGTATGACCAAAATGAACGTTCAACTGCATGGGCTTACCATTTTTTTGACATACTGGTTATAAAAAATCCAATTAGTTAGATGGCCAGCTTTTAATATTAGAGTAATTCGAATATTCTCCACTGTTTCAAAACTTTTATCAAGCATTGTAAGAGTTTTAGCAAGATATGAATAGAACTCCCTACATCATATGGCTCATTGTTGCCTTTGAAACATGGCCACCCCAGAGCAAAATGAAACATTAATGAATGTGCCCCTACTTCTACCAACGAAAAAAAAATCCTGCTTCCAATTAAAACAAGACCGATTTTTGTATCATAGAAAACTCTGTCGCCTAATCTCGTCGTCCTTTTTTTGCATTTACAAAAAATCCCCTTCACAATGCGGTGAATAATAAAAGCATGAATCCTGGTTTTCTACCACCTCCAGCTACCACCCACATTCCGAATATATGCAAAAAAAAAAACAAAGAACTAAAATAATAGTAATTATGATTGCATTCCACTAACGCTGGCGTCACACATATATGCGCATATGGTGCATCCTTTCTGAGCTTTAGTTCCTGCAGCATGAGTGCTAGTGCTCTGTGGTACATTTTGGAATGGTGATGAATATTCATATATATAGTTGGGAGCAAAAAGGGAGAAATTAATAAATAATGCTAAACAGCAGATGTTGGAGCGAACATGGTGAGCAAGGGAGGAGGCTGAAGTTCAAAGATGGAGCAGCTCTGGAATTCGAATTCCGCATAGTGGACTCCGTCGAGAGGCAGACAAGAGTGAATTGTCTTTGACGAGATGATAGTGAATTGACATTCCTGTTAATAAAAGCAAGGACTTTGTGCCAAAAAAAATCCACACGAGTATGTAAGGTAATAGGGAGGAACAGCAAAAAAGAAGACCACACAATCATTGATAATTTAGATTTTTCCATTTTTTGTTGGGTTGATCCTGGGGGAGCAAATTATTTCCATCGAAAGGTTGAACAAGATCTGGTATATAGGGAGTCTAATATTGACAATGTGGTAACCTACTTTTTGGGACAGAAAAGCTTTTAACGGCTTTCAGATTTATTAATGAATTGATGATAATGTACACTCAACGGGATGTTATAATAGGTGAACTGGTGTGTTCAAGTGGAGAAATTCAGCTTAATATTACGCAAAGCCTTGAGGTCTTAATTAGAAAAATTTATAAAAAAGTTGCACTTCAGTCAAGTAAAGGAAGAAATGGTAAACCAAAGGATGTATAGGTTAACATATAGTTTTTCATATCTAGAACATTGGCCTACTTGATGAGATTGTTCCTAAGGGTCCTTTCAAAAAGGTATATCCGTGTGGAGTTTCTTGTCTCCCATTGGACGCGTCCTTCTTGTGAACCAAAACTGGAATGGGGTAGTATCCCAAGACGGCAGCGGAAGACTTTACAAGATGCAGTCAATGGTGGTGTCTTCAGTATGGTAAGTATGTATGACGTAAACAACCTATTTCAGCTGTTTCGGCATATTCGGTCAACAGGTCATCTAGGATTCTCAATAGAAAGTTATGCCCTTTGGACAGATATGGCGGCGGACGAGTCGAAAGGCAGCCCACCACCCCGTAGTTGACACCGATGGTGTTATATAAATTGGAACTAGCCCTCCTGGTTGGTGGTTGTGGCGTCATGGTGACCAGCTTACCACGTAAAAAATAGCTCTTATGAGACGACACACGTTGTACACCCCGGGTGCTACTCAAAAACTTGAATCTGACCTCTCGCGGTACAGGTCAGACATTACCGCGATCCTCGAAAATACGTTGGGCATTACCAGAAATATACAAACGAAAGACATGCAACATTAGTCTGCTGCCACCCAAGGCTGCATGCACATATTAGATTGCGGATTCTTTTGGGGGGAGACAACTTCGGCCTGGCTATATGAACAGCATCATACCAATGAGACTGCGAAGCCCATCAAGGAGCAATTTTACGACCACCTTGGCGATGTGAATATGTTTCTAGGGTACTTCAATGCGAAAATCGGTAATGAAAACATCTTCGGTTTGTTAGGTGGAAAGCGCAGCCTCCACGAAATGACAACAGGTAATGACTCAGACTAACAGACTTTGCGTCAGCATGTCATATTGTTATCAGCAGCACAAGGTTCCCACGACTTCGAATCCAAAAAGCAACCTGGCGATATCCAGATGGTCGATGTGCTCATAAGGCACACATTCAACATCCTGAATGTACACAAATTCAGAGGATCAAGTGACCACTGACCATTTTCTCGTCGCAACCAAATTCAGATCCCAACTGTTTACAAAGAGGAAGCTGCGAATGGTGCATTAAAGAGACTGTTGGAAGCCTTAGGGAGCCGGAAATCGCCAGAGTCCACCGACAAAAACTGGATGAGATACTCCCCGCTGTGCCTTCATCATCCAACAATGTCAACACCCTAGGCTACCAGCAAAGATGACCATTGACAACAAAAAACAGAAACTGCTTGCTTACCAGCTTCACTGTACGGGCGGGTTTCTCATGTGTGCAAACGAGATCCAAATATTTGGCGGGCTTTATAATCTTTGCTATCATCCACGCATGAAAAGATGTCCGTGGTATTATGATATTTGCGAGTACCAAAAAGAGATGACAGAGGAGGCACATGTCAAGGCGCTTCAACGCAAAGCTGGCGCCACACGCTTTACGAGATAACAATGCGAAGTTAGTCACTGATGCGCAGAGAATTGTGGATGTATTGTAGCAGCTTTTCCAGCAGGTGCTTAATGGGCATAATATCGAGAGTATCATAGGGCAAGAAACCATCCAGTCAACGGAAAGGTAACGCTCCCTTAAATTATTATAGAAGTCAGAGCAGCCATCGAAAAACTGAAGAACAAGAAGGCTGACGGTTCTGATGGATTAACAGCAAAACTCTTCAAATATGTACATAGGTGTTGCTTTATGACTGGATGACTGGAATATCAGTTTCATGTAACCAGTCTACAAAAAAGACGATCCCATGTCTTACACCAACAACCTAGGCATTGATCTTATCTTATCTGTGTGATCTTATCCACTGTGTGAAATACTTTAGCCTTTCTGCAACACACTTATGAGTATGTACTAGTGTGGCATCCAGACCGGCAGATCAACCAAAGACAATATTCACAATAAGGCAAATCCCGGAAAAGACCAGTCGAAACGCACCAGCTTTTCATCGGCTTCAAGGCTGCGTATGGAAACATCAATTGCCCAAAGCTTTTTAAAGCGTTGGCAGATTACGGGATACCATCAAATAAAACACAGCAGTGTCACCTAACGTAGAACACTGCGGAGGACACGCGATGCAGCGTTGAGTTTGGAAACAGCTCATCTGAACTTTTCCAAACGTTTACCGGATTAAGACAAGAACTTCTGTCTTAATCCAGTACAATTACTTCAATCTCGTGCTGAAACAGATATTGCGAAGGTAGGAGTTAATACTGGAGGCACTATCTTCAACAGATCCATCCAGCTGTAGGGATACCTGCGACGAATTGGGCAGAACGTCACCATTGACAGATATAACTTTGAGGCAGTACAGGACTTTGTCTATCTCGGCTCCGCTATTAACTCTGACAAGAACATCTCGTCAGAAATTTAACGAAGAATTACATGGAAGGCAATTCAGTAGTAAAGCCCTAACTCGAACTACTAAGGAGATCCTATCATCCCAGTCCTGTTCTACGGTGCTGAAGCATGGACAGTCTCAAAAGCGGATGAAGAAATCCTCGTTTGTTTCGAGGGGAAACATCTTCGGTTCTGTTTCCGTTGACGGGCTATGGAGGCCAAGAACTATACGAGCTGTACAGCGACATGCACCTGGTTAAAAAATTCTGCATTGGATGTTTATGATGGCTAGGACATTAAGAACAATTGGGGGTTGCAGGGGGTAGGGTTCAAAAACTGAAGACTGATGGTCATTTGAACCACCGAAACATCTCCGATTGGGTTTTGCAAATGCAAAAAAAATGCTTGACCCAACCTGCAGCCAGGTCCCAGTTGTGCACTATGTCGGGATCTGTTGTTTATGCCGACATGCACCTGGTTAAAAAATTCTGCATTGGATGTTTATGATTGCTAGGACATTAAGAACAATTAGGGGTTGCAGGGGGTAGGGTTCAAAAACTGAAGACTGATGGTCATTTGAACCACCGAAACATCTCCGATTGGGTTTTGCAAAGCAAAAAAAAGCTTGACCCAACCTGCAGCCAGGTCCCAGTTGTGCACTATGTCGGGATCTGTTGTTTTATGCCGATTCCAAACGTTTGAGCTAAGATAACTTTTTCTTGAACATGTTTGCTGTAAATTTTTGGAGAACATCCTTAATTTAAGCGAACAGTCGTTTTCAATGATAAGGCTTATTGTTGGCCTAAGTGAAAGGCTTTATGTCAGTAAGCAAAATATGCGTTATTGCTCAGCAAAATCAACAATAAGTGACCTTTTGATGTCAATTTCATCCCGGAGATATTTTTTTCTTTGAGAAAAATGAAGATGCCATGTCAATGGAGCTTGCAGTCGTGGCATATTGAAAGTCTATTTTTGACTAGAGTTAAAAAATAAAGAAAAACACAGCGATATATATATAGTTCCAACAAGAAGGTGCCACATTGCAAAAAGCTGGTCAAAAAATTGGTCTGTTGATGAGGAATCCCGTAATCATGTAATCATAAGAAATTGCCAACTATAATTGCTACTTTACATGGATTTATTTTTTATGGGGTCAAGTTAAGTTTTTTGCAATTTACAATATAAAATTAACAGAGTTTTAGATGATAAGTGTAGATGAGTGGTGGAGACATGGCACCAAACATTTGATCCCTGCAAAAGTGCTTGCGGTGGTCATATAAAAGACATCGAATACCATATACCGTGTTTTACACATGAAATAATTGTCAGCACTATATCTCAATCTCAAATCCTGTATATCGTCAACATGCAATCTAAAGCATTGGCAACTTTATTATGAATAGTTAACGCTCTACCGACCATAAGGCGATTTTATTAAATCTGATATGCCGCACTACATACAAAATTAAATAAAATTAAATTCGACCTTGAGCGCACCCAGCGCAAACATTTAATGCGCCCAATTAATGTCGGCACAATTTTCTCTCTTTTCTCTTTCTCTTTCAATAAGCTTATTGATTTCAATTTATTAATTAATTAATCCTGATCATTTGCCCAGAGTTCCTTAATTTGTTCGACGATGCACTGAAAGTCAAAACATTTATTGCCAGTTCTTCATCGTGAGCCATCGGGCACACACTGTCCACGTACAAGTTCGCTGTCAGCTTTGAACTCTGTGACATTAAATGAGCGTACTTTTCGCCGCTACATCCACTTAATTAAAACTTTTAATTTTTTGTTTGATCTTTTACCCGTACATACATACATTACTATGACGGTTATACTGCCACGAGTTTGACTTACAAAAAAAAAAAAAAAACTTAGATGTGTGGGCATTAAGGTTGCTTCACATACCTAACCAAAAAAAAAAAAGAAGCACGCGAAATTATTTCCCACGCGACACTCTCCTAAACTGACGCAAGCCAAACCCTCATAGTGCCACAAGTACATACGATTATCCATAAAAAAAATTATTCTCAAGATCACACTGATGTACTGGGATGTGAATGATGATATCCGAAAACATCAATAGTACCAGCATAATGCCAGAGGACACGCGAGAAAGGATACACCAATTTCAAAGGGAATCGCAATCCCAATTGGAGAGAACGATAAAAGTCATGGAATTCCAATTTGAAAATATCCTGCAACATTATGGGATATACGGGCTAACAACACAAGACGGGGCAAACAAAATCATCCCCCCCGATTTCGAAAATCCATACGAAGAACCGTACCGCACGTGACCCTTATGTGAACTTCTGTGACTTTGATCGTTCCTACGACGTTTTTGTGTAACAGCTCAACAGGCGATCTGGGACTTTTCGTCGTTTGTTTTTTTCCATGCGATCGCAGTCAAAACAGGGGTGGGTTCTTTGGTTTATATTTTTTCAAGTAAAACCACACCCCTTATTCCATGCATCTCGGGGCTCTCCACTGGCCTTTACCGCTGTCCTCTCTGTCACTCACACGCAACAGTCATTCGGGGTGAAGTAACAATATCCACGGGCGGTCAGCCATAACTGTGCGCTGATTGGTCGACAGACCATCCCGATCAATTGGCAACTAAATTGACTATAAAAAGGCAATCATCGCCGTTTGTGAGCTCAATTAATCGTACAGACTTTCTATGGATATAACCTCGGTTAGTTCTGTGTCGCGCGCAACGATAGCAACGATAGTAGTATCACCACTGAGCACAGTGTTGTGATTGCATAGATGTCGAGGAATCTCTCCAAACAAACAACACAACGAAAAAGAAGAACTTTTAAATTTTACTAATTTCTTTTAATTAAAAAAAAAATATTTAAAAAAAAACACACACATCCTCGAAAACCCGGTTTATCTGCGCGTGTACAATAGTTCGCGCCAACAAGTGACGACGACAAAACGATGAGTGTACAGGCTGCAGTACCTAATTGCAATTAATTAATTTACAAGAATTTAATTTCGTTTGAAATCGAACCGTGGATGAATATCAACTCAATTCATCTATAGCCACACAATTTACGCGTAAATCGAAATTGTACACCCTTTTAAATTGAATTAACTGATTAAAACAATAACGGAAAAGTTTATGTGTCGAATACCACACACCTGTTGATTGACAGCTAATCATTTTGACACTTACCCATTTTGGTTTTGTGCAACGGTGAAAAATCATACGCAAGTGCATTTTCGAAAAATTTCGAATGGAATTCAGAGACATTATTAAGTTCATTACAAGTTAACGGTATTTTTTTTATAATTTTCTGGTATTCATTTTAAGCCGGAATCCTTTTCAATCGAATTTACGCAGTAGCAAAGTGAACCTCTTATAATCGCTGAAAATTTGTACCGGCTGAACGCGACTATTATTTTAATCCCTTAAGGGCAAAACACAATATCGTTTGAAATCGTTATTTGAATTCAATGAAAATCAAATTATAGAATTCAGCACAGTGAAACTGCCTTATCCAGCTTTTTAAATCGTTTGGACAAAGTACAAGCATTTAGATGATTAATATCGACGGGAACTAAAGTTTTTGTTTGCCGATATCTTGTTCCACGAAAACTTATAGAAAACCCAAAAATTATCTGCTCTTGTCATTATTTATTTTTAATAATTTGACGTATTTTCGGAATTTTTTTAAAACTACATTATCATCATTGGCTTGGTACTGAAATTACTGCGAATCTTCAACTTTACATAACCGAACCAACTTAAAGGAGGCACATTTACAAATAATCATCACCATCCTCAGTGACATTTGTTTGACATTTCGAATTTATTTGACTTGGCGAAACAAACACGAATCGATAGCCCCTTGCGTAAAATGAAAATTGGACTAAATCCTAAGCCAATCTTCCTTTAATAACAACGCAATTCAACAACACTCATCGTCTCTAACCACTTTCGTGATCTGTCAACAATTGAAATCCAAAAATGGAGCACACAGCATTTGATGATCAGATTTTCGGTGACTTTTCAGGGCCACTGAGTCCGCTGGGAGCAAAACCATTGCAACCCCAATCCGGGCATAGCATACATGTTATGTTGGGAATGCCATCTGTTGTCCAGCACCCATCACCCGGCGGCGTTGTAGAGATGTGTACTCGCCTGCCTGATTGCAACACTCTCCTTCCAGGTGGCTCACCAAAGATGGATCCCTACAAGGCCATGGATTATGGCCAAAAGTTGGACTACGTGACCGTGAACAAAATGGGCTGCTATTCGCCGACGCCAAAATATGAATACATCACTACCAAAATGGATCAATATTCACCACCAGGTAATAGCAGCAATGGTCTCATTGTTCGTGATTACGGCAAGAGCCTCGATTATCACAACGGCAAGATGGACTATTCTTCGCCATCGCCGCATTCTAAACTGGAATACGATCATCATATGCAAATGTTCAGCACAGGTCCGTCAAATCAAAATCAAACGATCCAAGTTCAGTCGACGGGAAATATGGGCTCACCGCAGGGAGGTCCTTCGACACCCACAATGTCCGGCATGGATGGCAGCACTGGCAATACAATCGTTTCGAACATGAACGGAGTTATGGGTAAAAAGAAAAACGAAGATACCGGATCGACGACGGCAACGACTACAGCGACGACAACCACAGGAACTAATGGTGGTACCAACCATTCATCATCGGTGAACGATAACGGTAGCATTGGCAATGCGTCGGGTGGAGGCAATGGTGCCGGATCTAGTTCTACCAGCGGTACATCAGGAGGAGCGAAAAAGTCTGACAAGAAAAAAGGCGATCCGAACGGAATTAAAAAGAAGAAAACAAGGTGAGTTGAGCAGTTTTTTTGTCCTGTTTTTTTTTTGGATGTAGTGTGTTATTAGTGTGTACGAGCGAGGTCCTTCTGTACGGTTTTGTAGAGATTAACTGCGGCAAGCGGTTGTGAATGGGAAAAGTTGAAAAGGCAAACGGTGTCTTTGTTGGAAGTTTATGATATATTTCTTCTCTGCAAGAATAGCAAAGGATAAAAGAAGGTTAAGGATTGGGATGAACAAGGCAAAAAAAAACAATCAACAACGTGTTGAATTTTTTTTTCGTGTGGTTTATGGTCGCTGTTGTAAGTTTAACTTTTTTTCTCGTTTACTGATAACAACTGGTGGTATTTAGTTGCCTATGGAATGTGTAGGACAATCGGTTATCCTTGAGGGAGGAAGGCGATTATGAACAAGCAGATCCGTTGAAACACAGGAAGAGAGGAATGAGACAGGAATGTGGTAAGGAGTTGGCTTTGAAAAAGACTTTTTACTTAATAGCCGAGAATGGGTCACTGCTGCCAAGTATTG
Organism: Rhingia rostrata; assembly: GCA_949824845.1. Lineage (NCBI taxonomy): Eukaryota > Metazoa > Arthropoda > Insecta > Diptera > Syrphidae > Rhingia > Rhingia rostrata. The sequence continues at coordinate 119,457,924 of OX463756.1, read as the reverse complement.
TTAGAAAAACTTAAATGTTTTTATTACTTCCTTTTTGAAAAGAACGTAAAAAGGAATCACTATATCGTCAATCTTTCAGCATTTTCAACAACATATTAAAGCTTTAAAAGAACATCTACTTTGAGTGTTTACAATAATGTACCTTGAAGCATTCCTGAAAAGTGTGACAGACAATCGACAAGCATTTCAAAATACCATACATTCACTTCTTTACCGACATAATGCATGCTCAGCTTTTGACAACACTATATAATTTGAAGGTATCGAGATTGTCAGTTGCATTTAAAATGTTTTAAGATTAGTAAGAGGAGTTTATAAGGTCACAACCAACAACCTTCACCGAACAACCAATTTTTGGCTGATTTATATTTTGATTTCGAAATTTCTTATCGACATTCAGGTCATCATGGCGTTTTCGACTGGTAAAACATGTGTTGTCGAAAGCAGTTGAGAACTGTTGAATCGTATACATTCTGAGAGTGCACAGAAGAAAAAAATGCGTAAAAAAACAAATGAGCGGTTTATTTAAAAAAAAACAACTTCTTAATGTCCAATGCCAATTTAAGAATATTTAAGAATACTTAGCTATAAACGTCGCCAGTGTTTACACTCTGAACATAATGGACTTCTATTGTAAACTGAATTCATAAAAGTGTAAATACAGATTACAGGATACCGTAGGCTTTTAATATACATCCCATTCCAATAATTTTATAGTAAACCCTTTTTCCCCACATTTGACCGGATCGGATCAGATCGAATTGCATAACCATTCTCATTGAATACCAATTAATTTGCATCATCAAAATGTTAAAAGCTTATATTTGTATAAGTAAAGTGCAAAAAGGCGGTGTCATTTTTCAAAGTGTCAACATAAAAGGAAGCTTGTTGCTATCTACCCAACATTTTCTGATAAATTCAGTAACCAGTATAATATATCATTCCAATTTTAACTTTAACACCAACTTTTGACAGGTGTCAATTTAACAAAAGCAAAATTATCTTCTTTTTTTACAATTTTAATGTAAAAACTTTAGTAATTATTGAGTACCGATATACATTCCATCCTTGTTGTAGGATTAAGTCTTGCCGTCGGTAATAAAATGTCACTCCATCAAGTAGATATAACATATAACATCAAAATATATGCTACATAGTATGAAATTTAATTCGTTGTTTGCGTATTGCAAGCAAACATTAAACTCATTTAAAAAAAAAATAAATTACAAATCCAGCCCTTACATGACACATTTTCGTTGCAATCATAAAACACAAGAAAAAAAATCATATTACGCAGGTAATTTCGTAAATAAATTATTATACACACGTTCTATGGTTGACAAACGAACCGTAAAAACCACAGAATATAGAATGAAACGTGTTCCTGTATACATTTACACACAAGCATCGTTGCAAATTTAATTCGAACAAATTAAATTAAATCAAAAGTACACACGCAAAAAAACATCATGAGGAAAAAGAGCATCCATGAAACAAATCCTGCTGCATTCAAAGGAAAACAATTTGTAGGACATTGTTTTTTTTTCTAGCATCGCCATATTAACTGATTTATTATTAACAACAATTAAATTTATTTATTCGTTTGCGTTAATATACAATTTTGTATAGGTGAGCAATTTTTTTTTTAAGTTCCTTCATTGGTTTACAAGCCATCTACATGTCATGTCCTGGAAATACCTACCAGTGAAGAACATGACATATTACTGTTGCAATTTTACCGACCAAATATTGTGGTATGACATAACAGTCCGCACTGCAGCGTTGTTCCTTTTTTGAAATTATATTTACTAAAACATTCATAAATGTTCCACTAAATATTTAATGTTGATAAAATGTTTAGTTCTGTGTGTGATCTAATGGCGTTAGAGTGCAACTTATCATTCTGTGTACAATAATATTGTTAAAGTATCTACTAAAATCTTTATAGCTACAACCATGCGTTTCATAAGATAATTTTCCATCATACTTCATTTCCTGGCGAGAACTACTTTATCATTACCGTCTTATGTTACTTTTAATATAATTATGACTGGAAAATTACATAAACTAATCTTTCCTCTTTCTTGTTGTGTCAGAAGTTCAATTTTAAAGTGTACCTACTGCCAACTTGACAACTGACATTTTATTGCATAATATTATTTCGTCCACACTACCTTACCAGCAGATAATTCGTTTCGACCTGTCTATTTAAATTTGATAAATAGAAATCACAGCAGTTGTATGGAATTTTTTTGTCCGTTGTTGTTTTTCTTTTTGAAATCCTTATGTATTCCGTTATGATTGCAATATGGCATCGTTTAAATGTCCGCCTCTGCTAAGCACGATCGCTTCGGTCGATTGTGGATTTTCGGCATAAACCTTCGGCTTCAGAAAACTGTGTCAGTTGTATCTTGTACGTATACAGGCTCAAGTCCCAACGCTTAATTCACTAAGTTGAAGTCTGCGAAAGACCGAGTTCTTGTGCAGGACGACGAATCGCCGGTTTCGAATCATCCTGCACAGTTAAACGGGCAGCGGCGATGTTCTCGACCGTACTCGCGTTCCTTTGACGTGCGGCCATACTGGTTGATTGCTTACCGAACTGTTTGTCTTGAATATGGCCACCAAACCTTGGAGAGTCTACTTTGAATGCGAATCGTCTGACTTACTTACTTACTTAAGTGACGCTGCAGTCTGGAGTGAACCTGGGCCTCAACCAACATGCCTCAACAATTAGCCCGGTCCTTAGCTAACTGCATCCAGTTGCTGGCTACCAGTTGGTTGAGGTCGGTTTCTACTTGTGCGTGCCACTTAAGGCGAGGGGTTCCTCTACTGCGTCTGACGTCTGGCTGGGAAATGAAGAATCTGCGAGCAGTAGTATTGGTGTCCATTCGTTCTACATGTCATAGCAATCTTAAACGTCCAATGCAGAGTTTTTTGAACAGGGGCATGTCGCTATACAGCTCGTATAGTTCTTGGTTGAATCTTCGTCTCCATAGACAAAGTCCCGTACTACCTCTAAGTTATATCTGTCAATGGTGACGTCCTGTCGAATTCATCGATGTTTTGTGACCTTTCATGTTGACAGCATTAACCTTGTCTTGGCCTCATTTACTGTTAAGGCCATTTTTGCAGCTTCCTTATATATCCTAGCAACCGTGGCTATGACATCACGTTGAGTCCTACCAATGATTTCAACATCGTCATGTCGCTTTGAAATCGATGAAGAGGTGGTGGGTCTCGATTTGGACTTCTTGGGTTTATTCCAGGATCTGCCGGAGAGTGAAAATTTGATCGGTTGTGTACTTTCCTGGCCTAAAACCACACTGATAAGTGCCGATCAGGTTGTTGGTAAACGATTTCATGCGTTCACATATTACGGCAGAAAGGATCTTGTGAGTGATGTTGAGGAGACTTTTTCCTCTGTAATTGGCGCAGGTTAGAGGGTGCAAATTCAACGGCAGTTTCAACAAGAGTTGCCGCAATTCCAGATGATGCAATGGTCAGTGAAATATTATTTTGTGATCGGTTGGTTGCCGAAATGAGTAAAAGAAGAAAAGTCTTGCCACAGGAGCATCTCACGGAAAATACGAAAATTCAATTCGATTGAATTATTTATCTAAATTAATTTAACTCACAATAAAATGCACAAAACTATTCGAAAAACGACTATATTGTCTGTTCAATGTGAGCCGGACATGAATTTCACAATATTTCACCACAACTTGAAACGTCATCATGCGTTCGCTGTTTTCGTTTCAATTCAAATCAGCATGAACTGTCACGGCAATATTTTGAAATTCATTACACCATCTATCGAAAATTGGTATCGAAAACTCAGAAACCTTCGTGAGCTCATGCATCACAACTTAGCTAAAGATCTTCTCATGATCAAATGCATAGTTTACGATTCTATAAAGGACATGCAAACAAACATTCTTGTCAAGGAAAGCTCATCTCAAAATCCACCGTTCGGATACGATGGAAAACAGGATGTCCCGCCATTGTGCAGGAAGTACACACGCACCGAATGGTTGTGAAAAAGCTTGGCCCTGGGTACTAACGAGCCTGTTGTGCCTAATATTTGTATTTCTTTTTACAGTTTTTTCTCTTATCCTGTACCCAAACTTTTAATGATATTGTACTTTTGTTAACGGTTAAGTGCAGCCTATTACACATTTATTTCGACTTTTAGTTTCAAATGTTATATTTTATATAAACTACCTTCAAGGATAATGCAAACCTTCTTTTTTTAAATTCCAGTACATCATAGTAACAGCACGTAGTGTAATACACATTTGTTTTGGTTTAATTAATTGAGTGGACATTACCAGCAATAACAATAATAATAAGCGAGAGTTGCTTTTTTTTTATCACGCATGCATCCTTGCTCAGTTTTAATCCTCGGGAGGAAGAGAAAAAGGATAAACATTGTCACAGTTATGCAGCGATTTTTTATGTACGTTTTATGCTATTGTTTTTTTTTTTTTTTTTTGATAAATGACCCAAGCCACACATTGTTTATTATCACAACTTGTTGGTAAAGTGATTTTTTTTTTAATGTTTAAGGGGGAGTTTCAACTGATTGTGTTTTAATTCCAGATTTATGCAGGGATATGCTTTTCGCATACATTAGTAAAGTCCAATTTCGGAAGGGATTATCAATGAAAATGATTTTATAATTGAAATTTATTTATTTTATTAATTTCTTTTCAAACTGTTAATATTTTTTGTGCCGTGGTTTTTATCGAATTAATGGGTTTAAGTAATTTTAAATGGTGTAGATTAGCTTACCTATGATCTGTGCAATATTATGGTGATTACTTGATTTGAATGAATTTAAAATTAATTAATGACTAGCATGACAAGGAACAGTTAGTGGATTTGCAGAATCGCGGTTTAAAATATTTATTCGAAATGTAAATTTGATGTCGGCAAGGGTGTGAGTGGAATGTCAAGTATGAGAGTGTCAGAAGCTTGTTACGCTGGACACATGTTAAATAAGTGTGGACATTGTGTACCTACCTTAATTTAAGATATTGAGTTGATTTATACGTCTCCAATATAAGTTTCTGTCTTTGGCAAATTGTGTGACTTTTCGAAGCAGATTCATACTTTGTTGAACTTTTAGTAGTAATAAATTCCATTTGCACTCGCGAATTTTGCAAACTGCTTTTTATTAGATAAAGAGAATGTCAAAATCGTATTATTTTTATTAAACACGTCCATGACTTTTCAAACAACATACTACGGGCAATAAGTGTACATCGTGTGAACAATTATATGGTTACGGCGAATGTTTCTTAAACGACCCAAAAATTGCTGCAAAAATGATGTTGTAAATCAATGAATTTGACAACTCCTTAAGATACCCCATTTGTTTGACTAAATGTCATAATACCTTTTCAAATGGCTACCACATCAGTTTACACACCCAGTTCGTGTATTAAATGTCCGTTAAAACATTTCCAATACAAATGTTGTCAGTTATTGACACTTACTACGTTTAAAACGTTTACGACGACTTACCGACGTTGCATGAATTACCACTGTATATAAAAAAAAAACTGTAATGCCAACAACACATACAAAAAAACAGGTTTATTTAGAGTATACATTTTTGCAAAAATTAATTACAAGTAAGTACAAAACTAAATTACTAACGGAATATATGAAAACTCATTCAGACAAATTATATTAAAATTAACTAGTTTTCTTTTGAAAGTTTGGGTAGATACATGAATAGAGGGGCTATTGTAACCTTTTTGTGGGTGTTGAGCGTTAGATATAGATGACGTTTACAAGATCACAATAGTGGATCTTATTTCTTAAATATCGCTTTTGTGGCTGTTCTTAATATTAAAGCGTAAAGGCTGAACTATAAAGAAGATGTTTGCGGACGACCAAATCCGTAATTGTTCGAATACATGCAATTTGTAATGTTTGACCATAATAGCTTTTCGCTTCGATTTGTTGAGTTTTCGTTCACTTTTGCTCACATGCGAAAAAGCGAATTCATTCGCTCTTTCTCTTTCTTTTGTTCTTTCATAGAAAAATTTGACATTTCACTTCAACAGCTATGTACATTTAAATGTGTAAGTTCAAAAGCAACGACATTTTTTTTGCAAAACGACTTCCACTCTTGCAATTGATACCATCTACAAAAGTCTATTATGGGCAATTAGATTAATTGATAGTACCGAAGAAAAGTTAACGTAGAATTTTGACATTAGCTTCCGATTTTTTCCGAATATTATAGTTCAGCCTTAAGGCATAGATTTTAGTTGTCTTATGTTTTTAAATTGTAAAGATCATGAATGTGAATTTTATACGGCGCTAGTATAATCATTTGGTATCCGTTCGGAGCAATCTCCGAAACGAAAGTCAGTTCCAATCGGAACTCAATCACATACAATCGCGTTCGTTTGATTCCGCAACAATTTTTCGTCGGACAACTCCGGAAGAAATTCAACGCATAACTGTCAAAAATTGTCGACTTAACGCATATCGTCGATGTGCGATCACGTGCGTAACATTTCGTGAGAAGATATGTCCGAAACACTAATCAAAATGGATACCTCGTAGAAAATTCTCCGATTTCGAACAATTCGGGAAAAAATGTCTTCCCCTCGATAGGGGTTAATTTGGCTTACGTTCTGCGAACTAATTGAAGCGCATCATAACAGCTTTAACGATATAACGTGACGTTTGCATTTTTATTTTTTTAACGAACAAAAGGACAAAAGCCCCTTAGATTTATAAATATATTAATTTTTTCACATGTAGAGGCGCTTTCCCTATTTTTAACTTTCTCTTACAAAGAGAAAGATATTGTTTTCGTGAACATTTCTGACCTCGAGATATTGATAGAGTCTAACATTAAGATGATAATGGAACCCAAAAAAGTGAGGTTTTTGAAATCCGTCCGTCGGTTCGTCGGTCCGTATGTCCTTAATGGTCTCTCCAGGGTAGACGACTTTACCGATTTTCTTCAAACTTCGCATCCAGCGTTTTTTTTTTTTGCTTTAAGCCATGTTAATACCGGTACCTGTCATATACAAATTATACATAACCTCAATTGCACCCACCACTCGTTTTATTCTACAATCCGACATTGTGGTTTGGCCTGAAGTGCTTTTTTGCAGCGCGAATTAACATCATCTTTTAACGGTTTGCATTGAATTTACCAGCCAAAATTTGACTGTATTCAGCTATTATTATGACTTTTTTTTGGAAGTGTTCAGAACAAAGTTTTCGTTTAATCAGCTTTTTTTAATATACTTTTTCATTCACTCAGGTTTATGTGTAACATGTGTTTAGTTTTAAGGCTTCAGAACATCGTGTCCTGTGAAATATAATCGAAAATAGCGTTTGTATTAAAAGTTTGCTCATCGGTTTTTCAGTGCTGAGTTAACTATGAGTCTGTTAAATTGGAGTAAGCTCATGTTACTTGAGATCCCAGCTAGCAAGCACTTGGTATCAAAGCTATTTCCCTCCCAGCAATATTACCTGAAAGAAGTCTTAGAAGTACAATGACGTACTTGAAACATGTTGATTAATTTTCCGGTAGGTTCACGATCTTTTCAGCTTTTCCCGATATTTTCACCCCTTTTACGATCTTTTCACCCTATCACCAATCTTTTCACCCTTTTTCCGATCTTTTCACCATTATGCGCTCATCGAATGTTTCCTTCAATAAATCGATTGTGACGTGCGCTGTGTGGCATGTAGCGCCGTATTTATAGAACCACATCTCATCCACATTCATGCCATTCAATTCGGGATCAAAATAGTTGATTATCATTGCTCTTTGCCGGTCTCCATTGACGGTAACTGACTCCCCACCATCATTTCGGAAGAAGTATGACCCAATGACTTTACCAGCCCATAGAGCACAGCAAACAGTCAGTTTTTGTGGATGTAATGGCGTCTCAAGGGTCTCATGTGGAATCTCTTCACTCCAAATGCGGCAATTTTGCTTGTTGACGAAGCATTTCAACCAAAAATGAGCCTCATCACGGAACAACATTTTGCGATGAAAATCAGCATCGAGGTCAATTTCATTTTCGGCCCATACACCAAAATCACAACGCATTGCACGGTCTTTTGTAAGGTCGTAAGCCAAGATCTTTGCGCAAAATCTTCTATAAAGTTGATGGACAAAGCTCCAATTGCTGTGCACGGTGGCGAATCGATATTCATTCGGGTCCTCTTCAACACTTTGCTCTACAGCGTCAATTGTTTCTTCGGTACGCACTATTCGACGTCTCTGCGGATGCGTATTATCACATAGATTATGCGATGGACGATTATGTCGGCCATAAAATAAACGGAGCTTGCGGTAAACTTCGCGAACTGAACCATTATTTTCGAAATAAATTTACACGATTTGCAAGCGTTGCTCATTTGTCAACCTGTTCATTAAGAAATGGCAAACCAAACTGAACATAAATGTCATTAGAATTTTGACATTAGAATTGAGCATAACTTGTTAATTTGCATGCATAATGTCTTAAACAGGCTTCTACCCAAACAAACGACTGCAAAAATGCGCAACCTCCACGCACAAGTACTATATAAGGCCTAAAGAATTATTTGCTTGAGGAAATTCAATTTCATTGCCTTATAGAGGAATAATTGTTAGTTCAGTTAACCAGGGGGTGGTCCTAAAGCTTGAATAATCGCGAACTGAAAAACTAATTGCATCGTTATTTGCATTTTCCCATCCTGAAATCATATTTAAGCACATGTCAAATGACTTTTGAAAATGTCACCTTTAATGGGACTAAATTTCTAAGTGTCATTTTGAAAATGTCATATAAATCGTATCTACTATAAGCATTTAACATTCCCAGAATATATGTGATGACAAAACGAAGCACATCTCAGAAACGTTTTTGGCTGAAAGCCCATTAACTAAACATCCTTCCACTTAAGCATATGGAATATATCAAGTGAATCTGTCTCCATTTATCTTCAAACACTTGAGCTAATTTAAGCAAATTTTCCCTCATGTTAAACAAATTACATCACCTGTGTGACATTTGTTCAAAATTTAAACTTCAAAATCTGTTAAATTCATCCGGAAGCATCGAATGTCACATTTAAGGACACAAATGAATGCATCCGTGCATTCACCTAACTGTGTGTGTATTAGTTTGTGACGGTGCGCGGGTGGGTAGGGTGTTTGCAATCATACACACCATCTGTTACTGATGTGATGTATGTGACTGCCATTTAGGACGACGACGAGTGCTGCACTGTAACTTGTTAATGGAATTAGAAATGATAATGACGTTTGTGAAGATTTATGAGCCAACAAGGAGAAAATATGTCAGAGAACGATAGTGCGGAGTAGAAGCAGTGGAAAGCACAAGTATAATTATTATCCCTCACACGTTTCACCACACACAAACATAAAAGCGCGCACAATATTTTGCCAACTATAGTAGGATACTCTGTTAAAGTTTCAGGATTTTTTTTTTGTTTTGTTATTGTTGTATTATTCCCCATAGTAGGAGGATTTTATATATATATATATATATTTTTGTTTCCGCAAGGAGGGAGTTCAATTCAAAGCATCCCCCAGTGCGCTATTCAACTGATGTTTTGTTGCTATTGAGAGTATATGTAGTGTTAACAGTTATAAATCAATATTTCTGCTACATAAAACACTCGCAGTTGTTGTGTAATAAACTGTGACAAGTACCACAGCGACAACAAGGCTAGAAAGACACAACGAAGGCGTTTTTTCTTTTGGTTTTGGGGAATGGGGTTTTAGTTAGTCAGTCCTCAGTCCTCTGTAAACGGCAGTGTCCCTGAAGCATATGAGTCGTCTTCTTGCCAGTGTTGGGTTTTGTTTTGTATTCACGAGCAAATTGTCAAGTGCTCTGGATAAAATTTTGAAATAGATGTGCAAAATGTACACAATATCTAAGTATGGGAATAGAATAGAATAGGATTATCGATTTTTGTTTTCATTACAATACACATACGCATAAAGGAACGCATTTCTATGGAGCACTGATGATTTATCCTCGGGTGGATGAATCATCGTAAAAATTGTGATTTTCATCTTGAAATGAGTTTGGGAATAAATGAAATACATCAATCTATATACCTTCGACTCGAATGGATTCAAGCGAACTACTCTAAGAACATGTCCTTTTTTAAATTTGCATAAGTCCTTCAATGGCAAAGTGTGCGGTCCTTGGAATAATATTTTTCTGACTTTTTTCTATATGTATTATTCTTTGGAATGCCTGTTTATAGGTTCTAAAATTGAGTGAGGATATCGTTTGAGGCTCATATTTTTGCATTGTTATGTCAAGCTTACTGATATGATTGGAGTGTGAATATTTTTAAGAAATTCTCATGGTTTTGGTTGATTTTAAAGGCAACTGGATTTATTTGCAGTTCAAAATTTCTATTTTATACCTGACCAACAACCTTTATAAGATTCAACTTTAAATTGAAAAAATAACAATTTTTTGGTGCAATAGGCTCGTTATAACCCAGCTTTCTCACAACCACTTATGTGTTTTGTTTTATGCCAACTCCGAACGGCGAAGTTGACATAAGCTATTCTTGACTCGGATGATTTCTCAGATCATAAAGAGAGGAGGACCAGTGAAAAATAATTCTAAGTGTTGCTGTGGCTGGCAATCGAACACAGACCTTCTGCGCGGCAGTTCATCTCACTAACCATCGCGCCACTGAGCCCATCAGTTTGCATACGTTAAAGTAGAAGTAGGGAATATGTTGTTACTTAATCCCAGTATTTCCATTGGGATTTTTTAAATGTAAAGTAGAATTTAAATATTGTACCTCCATGCATATCTTTGTTCATAAAATTAAAAAACACTTCGCATGAAATAATAAATGTTTGTAAGAGTTAAGTAAAAATTTCTGTATATTTGTCCAACAATTGTTTATATAAGCTCTCAATCACAAAGCTAAGTTGGCCTAAAGGACCTCTGATCTTGTATAAATCAATTTCATGAAATATTAAAACTAGATGACGAGCCATAAGTATGTGTAACCATTCTAAATTTCTTTATAAAGATTTGACATATATCTTGAATACAATATTTTGGTGATATATAATGTTTAACAGCTGAAATTCCTTCGCTGTGTGATTATTTCGGTACCATTCCAACTACAAAAATTTCTTCGATTTATGGAAATTTATTGGCGCCAAACGATAACCCCTAAACATTACAAAATGTCCAATTTAAACAAAATTAGTTGTGTTTGAAGTACTGAATGAGTTCCTTCTAACAGTTTTTTTTTTTAATGATTAAATGGTCTTTTCTTTTGTTTTTAATGGGCTAGCTTAAATAAATGCACTAGCTTCATAGAACCTAGATGGTCCTATAAAGAATCTAGTCCTGAGTAGTAACAACTCCAGTTTGGATGGAAATAATGAACATAACTCCCTAATTATGAGATGTGCATAACTGGCGCCCAACGACAGGTCATTTCTTAATTAAAACTTACTTAAAACTGCGCAATCAGAAATTTGAAAGATCTTCAAATTAATATTCCAAAAATTACTGTAAACTCTTAATTTAAAAGCATATCCACTCAGGAAGATACCTGCAGTATGAGAAGACCAGTCGATATTTATTGAGGTATCCACATCATGTATGAAAGTTAAGTTCAAAAAATTGAAAGAACACATAAAATATGCGAAATAAAAAAAGCTGGCGTCCAACGAAAACCCGTTCATTATTATAATGCATAAAATTGTGTCCCTAGCGTGTAAACTCATTTGTAAACTGACAAATAAATCCCTGATACCAAACGATGGTTCTATTTAGTTTTTAATTGTGAAATCGGTATTCTAACATCTGAGGCTAATGGTCAAAGCTCTGACTATCATGCAATTCAAAACATCTGACAAATAGATTATTGGCGCCCAACGATAGGCCATTTCTTTCCGACAGTTTTAAATTTTTGAAAAACAAATCTCGCATGGCAAACGATTTAGTTTTTGTGAAAATTTGTATACTGTGAAATTTGTGTGAAATTTGTATACTAACAACTACGGCTAATTGTCAAAGCTCAGACTGTCATGTAATTCGAAAAATCTGACAAATAGATTATTGGCGGCCAAAGATAGGCCATTTCTTTCCGACAGTTTTACATTTTTGTGAATGATGAATATTATTATAATCGAAGATGAGTTTTTGGCAAAAAGTTTTCGAAAACCACTTGTGCTTTCAGACCAAACTTTGACCAGGTTTAGTGTGACATTTCAATCAACTCAGCTGTGATACTAGCTGCAAAATGTGTGTGTGAAATAATATTAATTGAATAAAATCCTCGGAGTTCGTCATTTTTGTCTGCCTATAGCTCCTCCAGGTACTCCTCGTTTTCCACACACCAAATCTTCTTTTTTATTCAATTTCCATTCTATTATAGTTTTACAAGCCAGGGCCACAGTTGAAATGAAATGAAAGAATTTGAATTAGAATTCCTTTATTGAGTCTTTTCGGTTCGTTTACAGAGTGTACGTTGTCAAATTAGGTACTAAAGAAGTATTACTGTGGCTGTAAAATATTGCCTGCATTGCGATGCCACATGGCTGCTTGTCAGAAAAATTTGTTTGAAATATTCTTGCTCGTGGTCGAGGTATATGGTTGCGTTGACTATTTGTCAACGAGAAGAAAGAAAAATTACACTTGTTCTGACAGCGAGTTCATCAGCTGTTTTGTGGGACTTGTGGAACACATGTAGACCGTGTGAAAAGGTTTGTTCGTTTCAAACATCTTCAACAAGATGACGTCTGCGAAGTGTTTTCGAGGCGGTTACTGCGTAACCTACTGGTTTTTAAAAACTTTAAATGTATGGAAAAACTCCGGTGTTCGATGAAGGTTTCATGCATTATTGCCAAAACTAAGTTTTCGCTTAGGTGTGAAAGCACTTTTAGCATTTATTTTTAATATGAACGCATTTCATAAAACAGAAGTACAATAAATAAAAAAAAACCAAAGCCTTATCGTATTTAAGAAGTTTAAGTAATAAAGCTAGAAATAGCTTCGTTTTATTAATTAAAAATGTTATGAACAAAGACCGAATTGCTGCCTCAAGAATTTTTTGGATAGTCAGAACTATGTACACACAACGAAATATATAACGTGTCAAGAAAATGAATAATTGACCCCAATAGATGTAGGTACATAGTATTATTTTGCAAATGAAAAAGAATAATTTTCGCACAAAATGTAGAATCTAACAAACATGCACAATATAACCTATTTATCCAGAAAACACCACTTATTTCTAATTCTGGAGAAGTGATACACCAAAAATATATCAAGCCTACAAAAGCATGGTGTTATAAATCTCCATGAATAAAACGCAGTCGCAGATAATTCATGTAAAAGTGTATACTACGGCAAACTCTCAAAAGACAATACAACAAAAAGCAAATCAAATAAATGGCGCCCAACCCTGGACATGAAATGATTTAAGCGCACCAACATCCCTGCAGTAGTAAAATATCCAGTAAAGTGCAAACAAAATATGTTTCCGCCTAAAAGCCCAACACATTTGACATCTACCAAATGTGCAATTCAACGTAGTCCCAGTGATAAAAGTCTTTCACGGCTTTATTGCATACCCAAGTCTCCACTGGTTTAACTACATGACCAACGTTTACTTTCGCCATTGGGCTTTTACTTAAGTAAGATTAATTACGGTATTTAACAGCCACTTATAGTTTACTTCAGAACATTGTGCTGCCATTAAGTTGTTTGTTTTTTTCTTCAATTTTGTTTATATAAATTTACTGTTCCAGCTGTAAAACTTTAGAAAATCATTCCACAAAAAATAGCAGACAACGGAAGACAAACACAAACGTACAACGCATTTCCACATATTAAATCCTTGAAAACGTGTCGGCCCAGTATAAACGTCAAATGAACAAAGCTCTAACGGTACACAGACCAAGAAACTGAACAGTTTTACTGATTTTTTTTTGTGTTGTTGTTCGTTTTGTTATGGTTTGCCGGAAGGCCATTCACATACATGACTGTTAGAATTTTTATTACCGCCATATTATGCCATTTTCAAAAAAAAAAAACACCTTGAGTTTGAGCAGTCGAAAGCGTATGGTCTCGACGAGGAAAGAGAACGCGCGTCAGAAAGAGGCCATTGTCGTCGTTTAGACTGGCGAACAATAATTTTTTTCACCATTGTTGTACGCGCCCATAGAAAAAAGGCGCACATAAAACATGAAGTACGCCAACGACGACGCCAACGATGAGCATCAACATGTAAAGCAGAGGAACGGTAAACACAATAATACACTAAACACGAATATACATAATACATAATATAGTCGTACACTATGAAAAGGATCTACTAGACGAAGGCCAACTCAAAGAGAGTGAGAGTTTTTTCTTTTCCTTTTTTTTTTTTGGTTGTTTGGAGGAAGACAAACGAATAAGAAAAACCGTCGAAGGATAATGGCTACATGTGTACGCGGATTGTATAAGTTCTGAAGTAGTTGCTCTTGCTAGAACGTGAGTTGAAAATGAATGAATGCGAAGTGGTGGGAAATCGAAAAGCCAATGTAGAAGGTGGAATGGGAGGAATGAGCGATTTTAACTTGTTGTTTGGTAGTTTGGCTTAAATTATTGTACCATATAAAATAGGGTATGGCGCGTTTGCAATATAGACGATGATATTGACGTGTGCTCTAAAGTGGTTTGAAAATGAAAGAGATTTACTGTTTGCCTCATAAGTTTTCTTAGAAAAGATGAACATAGTAGAAATCTATGTTTCAATTAAGTGGCGCCCAATGTTGGGCCTTTTAGTAAAAATGTATTAAAGTTAGTGGATATGCAAACAAAAAATTTGGTATAAGCATCGCGGGACCAAGAGGTAATTAATACATTTATAGTATATAGTATTAGGTGCAGATTTGATATCTGAACTAACAAATTCAAACCACCTTTCAAATCAGTACACACTTTAAATTGAATATTTATAGGAAAGTGATACTTTATCAATATTATGCGACGCTCGGTTATACTCGATTTGAAATGAAATATTTGGCATTAGTTTGACGAACTTACTTTCACTTCCAATTTCATTTTAATTCATAATTTTAAATGTCAATTTTAAATTAGACCCAAACTGAACCTGGCGTTGGGCGCCATCCACTCTCAGATACGATTTAAAATATGGTGGCTTATAATGACTTTACCTCCGGTAAATTTGTATAACTTAGTCCGATAGGCGGCAATAATGTTAAAGATAAGTTTAGAGAATCTGCAAAAGACAAGTCAAGCCATTATAAGAAACCATGTTTTAAATCATGTATAAGAGTGAATGGCGCGCAACGCCAGGTTCAGCTCAGAAATAAACAAACGATATATTTATATGAATGGCTCATAACGTCCGGTCCTATTCTGTGGGAAATGAAAAAAAGATTTATTTGTTTAGTACAATTGCAACTATTCTCGATCTTCAATTCCATGACTTTCTTAATATTTATAATAATAATAATAATAATAATAATACTTTTTTTTGTGTTTTAAAACCTTGAACTACATTTAGTTGTATATCACCAGAAAGGTTTCTAAATGCTTGGTTTACATTTTAGTTATATGCTGAATGAAATCAGGTCCACTGCAATATCATTCTTTACGCGAGTAGAAAGCATATGCAATATTCTGGCCTTCAGCCTAAAAAATGTTATATCACGAGCCTTGTAAATCAAAACGATTATTTCGTTTTGTTTTACTAAATAGTCAACAAACTTCATGGTAACAAATAAAAAAACCCCTAGTCTTATGAACTTTTTTTTTATTATCTTATAACAAAGGTGTCTTCCCAAACTGGTCAACATGCCCTATATGTCTTCGTGTTGTTCTCTACCCATTCTATATGTCAGTAAATCGTTCGCAAAATAAGGACACTATAAGAAGCTAGTAAATCGATGGTGTTCCTTGATTAAGTTGTCGATAACTTTATTTTTGCAATACAAAATAAAAATAAGACGACGCTGCAAAGACGACAATAGGAAAAGAGGAAAATAAAATAAAACACGATACACAAACTTAACTGAACTGAACATTTTACAAATGTTTAGTGTTTTCTTGTAAATGAATCAGTGAACAGGACAGGAAGTGCAAAAGGATTTTTCCTCCCATCGACAATAATCCAATGGTCGATAAATTAGATTTGTACGCACAACACAAGAAAAAAAACGAACAAAATGGTTTAATAAAATTGAAAAGTGAAAAGTTTTAAAGAGCTTGAAAAAGTACAACCAAATCAAAGCAATGATCTGTGAAATAAGGGTCAACAAGGTTGTAAACTGTTTAGGAGGTGATTTTGCACAAAAAAAATATAAAAGAAAATAAATGGTTCTTACGAATTAATGAATTATATCCGAAAGCGAAACGAGTGAAATAAACCAGAAGGGACGTTTGATTGCTTAAACGGATGTGATGAGGATGAGTCTAATGGAAAGAAAACGTTTTTGGAAAGAAGTTTTGTCGAATTCGTTTTACATTTGGGTAACCCGGAAATTAATAGAGAGTTAAATTTTAATTATTTATGATGATTTATTGGTTTTATTAGCAGTAAGAGATTGATAAGTAAGTCTGAAGCTGCTTAAGTGTTTTTCAATCATGTACTTAAGAATGCCGATATTTGTTGCTTCTTTGTTTTTGATAGCCTTGACTTATCTTCCTTAAATTTAAAACGAATTTAAATTAGCTGGCGCCCAGTGGCAGGACATTGGTGTAGTCTATTTTGAGTTGAAAAAAAGCAAATTCCTATTCTTTATTGAAATCGAGTTGACTACTGCCTCTCTTTGGATTTTTATGATAGGTCATTCCTAATGGAAATTTCCATTGGAAATCTGAATTTTGATCTGAAATTTTATCTTTTTTGTTACAAATGGAACACGATTTTAGATTGATTTTGTATTGTATTTGTTGTATTGTTGTACTTTCGTGTCTCTAAGGTTAGTGTCGGGGTAGCTGTCAAGTTTCCAGTAACACAAGTTGTTTGTTTATACCTTTTCCCATAGGGTTATATTAGTTTTGATACATAGTTTGTAACATAAAGAAATAATTGAGCTAGGTATACCTCAAAGTATATGGATCGACTCAGAATCGCAAGCTGAGTCGATTAAGCAATGCCTGTCTGTCCGTCCGTCTATAGGTAACTGGTTTTTGGGCCTTCAATTTTGAGCTAGGATAATGAAATTTGGTACATTTGATCGTTGTACGTGCTGTTCGAACAAGTGTAAATTTTGGGCCAAAGTGTTAGAGATTTTGAAAAAGTGTCTGAAGATGATATCTAGACAATTCTAATGCCTATATTCCGTATATACAAAGTTTTTTGTCACGCCTACTTTTTGGGGGCTTTTTCCGTAAAAAAAAACATTTTTCAATTTCATACATTTCGAAAAAAAATGTTATGGCAAATAATTGGATTTGGTAATACAAACATTTCTTCTTTATATCATTTTTACCCACCACTTTTTGGAGGCGTTTTCATACAAAGAACATTTTTATACCTAACGCCATACCATATGCAGGAGAAAAACGTTGTTTTGGTCGAACCATACAAAATTTTGATAAACTGTCTGAACAATATGTTTTTGATTTAATTTATATTTCACATCAACCTGCTACAGTTTTAATGGTGAATAATAGTTTTGCACAACCGAAATAATATTAAACCAAAACGAAAATCACTCTAGTCAAGCTGATAGCTATCATTTGTATTAGTGTTAGTGCAAGGAGGGGTAACTTACTTACTTAAGTGGCGCTACAGTCCGGAATGAACCTGGGCCTCAACCAACATTCCTCTCCAATTAGCCCGGTCCTTACCTAACTGCCTCCAGTTGAGCACACTAAGTAAATCTGCCGGGGTAGATCGGCAAAAAAATCCAGAACTGAAAAATTGATTTCAGATAAAAAAAAAATTTGTTTGGCCAACGGAACACAAAAACTGTCAAAATCGGTCTTTTTATAGATCTAGATCAACAAAATATTATTTGTTATCAATGGAAAACGCCATAAGTTTGAGTAAAATATTGTTCTTCACATTGGGCGCCATTTAAAAGTTAATCCGATTCAATTAAATCATTCAATCATTCAAGAATTCCAGGCTCAACAAAAGCATCCTTGTGATGGTAAATTCATCTTTTTTAGATTAAAACATGAAGAAGGACATTTTTGCAATTGGCCTATCAAGTGGAGTAAATAATACCAATTATAGACTGAATGGCGCCCAATGTTGGGTCAGTTTGATATATTTCTTATTAAAGCCTATCCAATAAAAATGGTTTAAAAGAAATCCTTAGCCAAATGTTTCAATTCAATAACCCTGAAAAAATCCCAGCCAATTACAGAAACCAATTTCAGAAACATTCAAAATCAACCCTTAAGGCCTTTATTTCAACAAAAATATTCATTCATAGCTTTATTTAAATTTCCTACATTCCTCTATAAACCCGGCAGCAACAAAATTCGCTCTCGTCGAAAATCAGACTTAACGTAATTCCCCCATTAGTTTTTGAACCCTAACCGTCAAATTTAAATAAAACCCGCATTCACATCCATTCCACAATTTTTGTTTTTGTATTTCCGAACCGCACACGAGCCTCAACAAACCCCATGTAAAGTAAATTTGCGGTTAGCGAGGTTACTTGGAAAAAGCAAACCTAAAATGGTGTTAACAACTTTTTTTTATCCCTAACGGCTATTTTCCCATATTTTTGTCGATTGTCTAAACTTTTTTCCCTATTTCTACATGACTAACTGGACACGAAAAAAAAAATTGACATACATCGCAAAATGGTTATCACTGGATTCCATACCACAAGCTTAATCGCTTGCTTGATAGCCCTTTTTGCGCGCAGTTTACACTCTGTCCTTTTGTGTGATTATAAATCACTAATTAATTATGACCTCGTGGCGAATGTCAATTGATTGGCATGTGTCCTTGCACAGGAGTGGTCGCACTGGATGCACTGTTTTAAAATATTAAAACCCAATTACTTACCAATACATTATGTTCGTAACCGAAAAAACCATTAATATACACAAAGGAGCTTTTCGGACTGGCTCTTTTTGTCGAGGTTGTTGTTGTTACATCTGGTTTGTCCTTTCGTTGCTGCTGTGTGCGGTGTTTTATTTTCTGTGAAACGAACGGATGTGTAAATACGTTTTGTTAAATTTAATTTAAATCTGCATGTCCAAGTAAGAACATCGTCCTTTCAGCGAATACACACACGGTACGAATGAAATTGTATGTATGCATGCCAATTTTTTTCCTGTTGTTTTTGGCTCGCCATCACTTATTGATGTGTGACAATTTGGTGAGGACATTTTCATTTAATTGGCGGCATTTCTTTTCTCTCTTTTTTTTAATGCAGGACCACCTTTACTGCGTACCAATTGGAGGAGCTGGAACGCGCATTCGAACGTGCCCCATATCCAGATGTTTTCGCACGCGAGGAATTAGCATTGAAATTGAATTTGAGTGAATCCCGTGTGCAGGTCTGGTTTCAGAATCGTCGTGCAAAGTGGCGTAAGCGTGAGCCACCACGCAAGACAGGCTACATCAATACTAGTAGCCCGTCGACGGGTGCTTTGGGTGGTACAGCGACATTGGGGCCGCCATTTGCGACATTCCCACAAACGGCAACGGTAACACCACCGGGCAGTGTCGATAGTTGGACGAGCTATCAGCCACCGTACGAGCTGGGTCCACATTTTAATTTGCTATCACCAGCGGCAAGTCCTTATGGTACATTCAGCACTGGACAATATGGAACGTATGTGCACGAAAGTCAATTGTTTCCCGTTTCGCGGCAGCATTTCGAATATGGCAGTCCACCGCGGATAGAGATGGCCGATGATGGCGGTGTAGTACATCACAAAGTTGTGGAGAGCTATGGCACACTGGACGACGGCGGACACTTGAGTGAGAGGTGAGTGATGGTGGTTATATATGCAAATATGTAGTGGAAATCCTATTTCGTTGGCATTGAGTCGTAATCATGTTTGTTCGGTTCATCAGATGATGATGATGGTAAAATGAGAATTTATTGAAAAATTTGTTTTTGAATTTAAGATTGAGTGGTAAAGCGTTTAGTTGCTTTTTGAATTTATTTGTTATTGAATTAGAACAGGAATTCTGGAATTTCAGGGCATAACGTCGAATTCACCTTCAAAATATTTTCCAAATATTTTTTAATCAAAATGAGTACTACTCTCGGAGCTAAGCCATATTTTTATAAGCATCTGTCTTCGATTGTTAAATATGTTCAAGGCATCACACTTCGATTGCTAGTGGCAATGATCAAAAAGTCATACAGATGACGCACTGCATACAAGAAAAAATGTTCTAGGACGGGTCGTTTGGGTCTCGTTTCTTATGTGTGCACGTGCACACCCCCCGCCTGTACCATGAAGCTGGTGAGCAAAAGTTTCTGTTTTTTTTTAATGCGTATCTGTATGACGTTATAGTCTTTGCTTGTGGTATACCTACCTAAAATTTCCTTGTTTCCAAAATGACTCCTTTAAAACCAGAAAAAAAACTGGCGCCCAACGTTGGGTCATTTATGTCGTCGTCGGCTATTGTCGTCGACACAATTCACCGATGATTGTTGTAATGACTAACAATTTCATTCTAATTTATTCTCTAAGCTTTTCTTTGGTAAATTGGAACCAAATGCATGCTTCTTCGTATACCAAACATATCCTTGGAAATCGCTTTTAAATTTATTAATTAATATAAGGCAAAGCACTTATGAATATATATATTTTCTAACGAAGGAAATTTAGCTTGAAAAGACGCTAAATATAAGGCAGTAAGTGGCAATAGTATAGCTTAATATATTATATCTATCAAAAACAAACATGAATCATCTTAAATGGCGCCCAACAGGAGTCCACTCTTTGTAAATTCAAAACAGAGCATTCACGGTTTAAAAGAATCCCAGTAAAACCGTAAATTTTTTTAAAGAACGTACTAAAAATGGAAAACGCTCAAGACAAAATAACACCATACCATTTCCAAGCCGAACAACTAGAGAATAGTTCATTCAAATTACATTCAACAACAAGTCCGAACAACTTATAAAAAAAACTTTGCGAAACCCTTCTGTTTGGACTAATTTGCCAGTTAATCAAAAAACATTAGATCCTTAAAATTATCCCTAATTCATTACTTCTCAGCTGTCACTTCAAGTTGAAGAAAGCGATTAGTCATTTAACGATTTTGCCGGAAGTTGTATTTCTAATGTTCCCTATCGTAAATCATAATCTATCATTATTCCAACCATTGTATCATTTATACCAAGTTTTCAAATTGAAGTTTGTGAGACTTTTTAAATTCTCCAACGGAAGACTAGATGCGTAACTGCTTCCCAGGATACGTTTTTCTTGTCGATGCTCTTCTTCCTTTATTATTATATTTACATTTAGTAGTTGGTCTCGACCCAGTGCTTAACATTCATCAGCCATTCAATGGATGTCCTCAGCAAGCAACCATTTTTTCAGCCCAAAAGATGATATCCCTCGTTCCTCTACGATGCTAATTGGTCATCTTCATTATAATTTCCATCACCAGCCATTTTATTTGTTAGAACATCTTCTCGTAGCTTTCCCTTCTCTATTTCTCGCTAATCGTAATCCCCCTCTAGCTATCTCTTTCTATTTTGAACAATCTGTATAATATCAACATCTTCTCTTGCAGTGTATCCCATCAGCAACAACAGAATGGAAAGTATCTTGATGAACCAAAGTACGTACATTCAATTAGCAGTTTAGACGACTCAGCTAAATACGCAGGCAGTTGTCACTTGGATCCGCACAGCCAACAGCAACAACACCCGCACCAGGACCTTAAGCAGCAGCATCAACAAACACACTATGTCGGCGGTGGAGGTGCACCACCACCATCATCATCGCACCAACCACAACAATCGCAATCATCATCGCAGCAGCAACAGCAACAACAGCAGCATCAACAGCAAGGACCTCCTTCGGTATGTCACCCAGCAAATGCGCCCGGTGCGACGGCCAACGATGATCCCACCGATGCTATGTCAACGGTAATTAAGAGCGAGGACTCCAGCACTGTCACCCATAGTTATGTGTTGCCCCCTTTTCTGCATTGAAAGAGATGCTCTGCCGAAGAAAGAAAGCGATGATGCCGCATGGCGTTGGTTTAACTACCACTACTGCCGCTATCGCTAGTCGTAGTGGTAAAAAAGGAGGAGTTGGTCGCCTGTGGCGATCAACGTCATCGGTAACAACACCAACAACAGGAACAACAGCATCGGGAACAACGCCGACACACCGAGTGGGCGGAGAGCATTTCTATTATTAAATTCGGATTCAGAAATGAAATGGAATGAAGCGATGAACTGAAGGGATAGAGTTAACTTTGTAAGATAGATGTTTAAATTTAAAACTTTTCAATTTTCTCGAGTGCGTTTAAAGTTTGCTTTTCATTTTGTATAAATTGAAATTACACCTGAAATTGGATTGCTGCACGGAAATGGGAAACAGAAATGGCAAACGTCTGCTGGAGGTCCTTGGCGCTACCATTTTGCACACACATTTGACATTTCACTGCTGCGATTGTTTTGAGAAAGCAATTGTAATACGAAGGAATTACATCGATGAATAGGTTTTTTTTTCCATTTTAATCGCTTTGTCAAATTTATATGCAGAGGATTCAATAAAAATGGCGATAAAAGTAGGTTTTCTCTGGTACGAATGTATCAAATTAAATGTAAGAAACCGCTGCCCACACAAATTGTATTTAGTGTGAGGTTTTGACGTGATCATATGACAGTCATGCATTCAAAAGATATGGATATATGGTTCGATTGAACACTTGTATATCTATTCATATATTCAGCTGAATTTCCAATTCGATTAGCTCTTCATCCAATTATGTGGCACTTGTCATATGTCATAACACTACTTATGGTTTATTATTTTTGTCACTCGAGCTCCAGAATCGTGCTTTAATTAAAACGATTTGCTTTGTGCACCAAATGTCAGATTACGACTGTCAAAAATTATGATTAACCATTCACACCTGATAGCAAGCAATATGTCATTTATTTGTTAGCTCGAAACTTTTGAATTAAAAACAATTAAATAGTAAAATTCATAACCTTTGTATAAAAAAAAAATAATAAAAATCGAATGATAGACATCTAAGCAAAAAGCCGATAGCGTCGAAAACATCAAATGTATACATCGATTCCACGGTTTTTCCTCCCCGGAGGGCGTAGGATCTTGTCTTTACAAAAAAAAATTGTCATGCCAGACTATGTATCGGCATTCGCGCCCCACGTTTTTGTGTTATTGTGCAATAGAAATGGATGGCCCATGGTTATGAAATTCATACGCTTAAACACTTAAATACCCAGGAATACATAAGCGCGAGTTCTATTTTATTTTTTGGTCATGAAATTCATACGCTTAAACACTTAAATACCCAGGAATACATAAGCGCGAGTTCTATTTTATTATAGACCATATTTTAGCATTGATAGTCACGTATAGACTAAATCATAGGTATAATCCAATGGTTAACTTTGATTAACGTCAAAAAAAGAAGTTATAAAGTTTTCTATTTTGCAAGACAAACATCCTAAATGTGATTTAGTAGTTCGGTAATACATTCTTGAATTTTCGGCCCGGATTAGTTTTAGAAATAAAAAAGATTAATGACATTATTGCAATAGGCCTATGAAATAGAGTAAAAATTACAGATTATAAAATGAATGGCGCCCAATGTGGGACCTGCTGGAATAAATTCTCATGTAAGCTTATCTGCCCTAGTGAGGTATCCGTCGGACCGTAAAATTCTTCGATTTTTTTTACGATTCGGAGGATTTTAGCTTCGAGGTATTCTTCCGAAAAGCTGCTCGCAATATTTCTCTGACATCAAATGATGCAGGTGGCCATGGCTCAGAGGAATGCGTAGTTGACTGCTAAGCCAAACGCTGCTGGTTCAAGCCCCAGCTTTGGCAGCGTTTGTATTCTACGAAAATTGCCAGCTAATCTGAGGCCACCTGTGCGATAACATGAGACAATATAAATCTATGTCTCCTCCTCTGTGCCACGTAGGTTTATGTTATATGTCCTTCCTTCTATGTGTCTGTCTGTCTCTCTCTCTGTTGTGTTAATGTCTTGATCTGTCCCAGCCGATGGCCTCAGTCGCCAGTGCTGTTACATGTCTGTAGTTTGTTGCATTCATGTGCGAAGTACTGTGATGTCAATGTCAATGATCAAATCAAAACTCTC
Organism: Rhingia rostrata; assembly: GCA_949824845.1. Classification (NCBI taxonomy): domain Eukaryota; kingdom Metazoa; phylum Arthropoda; class Insecta; order Diptera; family Syrphidae; genus Rhingia; species Rhingia rostrata. The sequence continues at coordinate 119,433,613 of OX463756.1, read as the reverse complement.
AAACAATGACAGTAGAGTAGTTTGAAATAATTAAAAAAATGATCTACGTTGTAGCCGCAATACAAGCGAACATGTATATTCCTGTAGATTTTCAACATTTAAGATTTCAAATTAAGCTACAAAGGATTAAAAGACAAAACGTTTTAATGACATTTCAAAATTAATTTTTTTTTAATTTTTACTTTCCGAAAGCGTTTTTGACTTTTTAAAATTGACAGTTTTGATTTTTTCTTCATAAATATAAAAATGTCCAAATGAGTACGTTAAAAATGTTTCGCAATTTTCTTTAAGCGCAGTTATAGTATACTTTTCCACCGTTCAAAATGAGTCATTCAAGCGAAATTCGTGATTTCAGCCGAAACGCGATGCATCTCGCCATACAATTTCACATTTTGAAATTCGAAATTCCGCTGAAATGCTATTTGAAATGAAGTCCAACAGAGTAATGTCAAATCAAACATTACCTTTTTTCTCCTATAAACATAAAATTTCTTGGTAAATGTTTTTTTTTTAAATTATTTTATGAAAATAGTTCAAAATACTTTTAATTCATGAAGGATGTTCATTAGGATGTTCATTTGCTTTTTCTTGTTCAAATAGCTTCTGCATATGTAATTGGTAGCCAGGCGTAATCTGCGAGTGGGCCTGTAGAAAACTGTGTGTGCACCTGAAATTTTCTACCTTCGGCCAGTTTGCGCGATAACGTAGTGCCTGGTTTTTACTTTCTTGATCCCATACAAGCAAAAACAATGTACTACCTATATTTCTTGGGGTAACACGATCGTTAGGCCTAGGCCTAGCTTTTGCTCATAACTCCTATTTTATCCAAATAAGAACGGTTGTGTTGAAATAAGCTTTTCTTGGCAGTTGAAAGTAATCGGACGATTTGATCATGATTTGTCAGAAGGTGCAGTGAAAAAAAAGTTTGACAGTTAGAATGCGTTTTTGATGGTGGGAACACTATTTTCAAATAAAAATTTCGTTACTGAAATGACGAGTTTCAATTCGGTGGAAAGGTACTATTAGGGCTGTGTCAAAATGAAAAAAAAAAATTACTGCCGATAAGTTTGACAGAAATCAATATTTTTTTTTTGCTATACTCTAAACAAAAATAAGTATGTATTTAGTTAAATATGTAAGCTAGTAAATTAATCTGAGAATGTTTAGTAGGCAAAACGATAAAGTGGATGATTAGTTTAGTTTTTCGTCTCTTTCAAAACATGTCAAAACTTTTAAAGGTTTTTTTTTCATTTTTCATACCAAAATGGATATAACATTTTGTAATCAGAGCTTATTTTATGCCTAGTTCATTAGGAAATGTTTTAACATTTACAAAAAAATACAAATTTTAGGAGCAACAGGCTTGTTAGTACCTACCCAGGGCCGAGCTTTCTTACAACCATTCATGTGTGTGACAATAATTCTTTGTTTATATAATTTACAACAAAAAATTATTTGTTGACTAGTTGTCTAACAATTAGTATTTTTCAAAATGTCATGGGAAAGTCTGACAAACGTCTAAAAAATAAATAGTTTTGACAGGTGGTGGTACGATACTGTATTTTCTGATAGAATTTCAAAAAATAAAAAAATAATTATAAATGTAAGACTTAAATGTTGTATACACACCAAATGAACTTAATATGATCCTCTTTTAAATGTATTGAAAGAAAAGTTGTCACAATTTTGCAGTAGAAGTTACGAAATTAATTTCACAGTTGACAGTACACCCATCATCTGCATCTGTGCGAGCAAAAGACACTTTTCTTGAGGTTTTTTTCTCTACATGAACAAAAATCATCCTTCCAACATCAACCGAATTATGTCTTCGTTTGACATAATTATGTCAGATACCACATTATCTCAAAGCACAGGGCCAAACTGCAAAAACCACAATACATAAACACAAAAAAACCGTCAAATAAAAGAACGTTCATATAAGCCAAGGGAAAAAATGCTTTTTCAAGTCTCTCCTAATCCCTGAGACTCCACTACTTAATAGGCTTAAAGGCTCATCCGGCAAACTGTACAAGACCGGAAAAATAATCTAAACAGAAGTAAACGCAACAAGACAATAGAAGTAAACCTATTAAATTGCCAACCCCCCCGTCGACGGCATGACATGGCTTGAATTTAAGAAAATTCCTGTCTACCACTTCCTTTATCCTGGCACATTTTACTGCCTATACATTGCTGTGTGTATTTACTAGATTAGTGCACTCTTTGGATCCATTAAAAGGATGTACTCCTCCTGAAGCTCATTTTGCATTGTGACGTTGTCGTTTTCTTTAGTTAGCGGATAATTTCAATGCTTTTTGCATCTTCAGTCACTGCTTTACCCAGTTACAGGGTGTATATGGTGGCGCCCTCCCATTCGTTTGTGGTATTCATAAGGACTTAACCTGTATGGGTGTTTGTGTGTGCGCGCTTGTTTTCACTGCTAATTGCTGGCAGATTCGTTTCCTTCGCATACACATACCTACTCAACATTTCCACTTTTATATATTTTTTTTGTCTTCATTGTCATTATTTTTCTTCTTACTGGAGTTAGCTGCTAATCCCTGGTTTCGTTAAGGTTTCCTCTTCCGTTGTCTTGGAAAAAGTAGAAATAAGCGAACTATGTATTATAAAAAAAGAGAAAGATGAGGAGTGAAACTAACCACAGTACGCGTACCATCAATCCAAAGGGGGAGGGGGCATGTTTTTCAAACTTTTATCCTTTTTCTCGGTTTGCTAGTTTGTTGTTATGTCGCTTGGAAACCATAATCAGAGTATTTACCGAGTATCATCTACCTACACATATAATTGAGTCATTAGGGTGACATTGCAAGGATGGACTTGGATTTTTGAAATGGGCGCAGCTAACCAATGTACTGATTTGACAGTTCGTTAGTGAAAATCATAGTCATTGGGCCTTCGCACAGGAATATTGCTTCAACTGGTTGGACCTCATGTTAGTCGGTTGGACGGGTGAGGAGGGAACATAGTTTGAGAGCCGCTGGAGAGCATTTTTTCATCCAAAATTAAGTGGTTGAAGAGGTATAATACCCCAACACATGCATGTGTTTCTGACAGTTGTGGTATTAAATGTAAAAAAACGTCGAACAATTCTGTGTCAATCGAATTGAAATAAGAAACAACAAAATATTATACAGGCAAAATAAATCGGTACCACTCAGTCTTAATTGTTTGCGTCGTATATTATCGCGGAAATCAAAAAGAAAAAAAACTGAAAACAAACCAAGATAGTACACATGCATGTAAATTTTGTTACATTCAACAATATTCAACCGGTTGAACATATTCCCGTGTGTTTGGAAAGTAACCATAATGACTACGGTTGAAGCATACTCGTGTGCTCAGGCCCAATAGCATATTTTCAAAATAATGTTCTAATACTTGAAGAGTTTTTAAAGCTTTTTTAGAAATGCCAGCTATAGCGTTTACAATAGCCTTAAAAATTGTTATCTAAAGAACCTAGACGGGCTCAGTGGCGCGGTGGTTGGTGCGATGATTTGGTGCGCTAAAAGGTCTGGGTTCGATTTCCAGCCGTACCAACACCTAAATGATTTTTCACCAGCCCTCCTCTTGTGACAATCTGACAAAACATCCGAACAGGAATGATTGTGAGAAAACTCGTCCATGGATACAAACGATTCTGTTGCGTCTGTCTGTTTTTTTAAGCATCTAGGATTGGTTGTCAAAATATTGATTGCGTGCCTTAGAATCTGAGACCTAGTTTTCTCATTAATTTATCGGTGTGATGTTATATTTTTGCTGCAATTCAAGTTAACGACGAATCCGAACTTCAAATTTGATGCTCAAGTGTTTTTCAAAACATTCACCAAAGGTGAGGCAGTGATAGAACTTTAGGTTTGTGAGATTTAAACAAGAGACCCCTTGCTTATTATTCCAACGCACTAACCTATACTCCCTTTTGAGCCAGGCTTAATCAAAATTGTAATTCCTTTCCATTATTCCATTCAGAGCGGTGCCTTAAAACTATTATCCCTGCACTACATCCCTGACTAATTTGTGCTTACTTGGGACTTTGGAACAGAAACATCAACAATAGATGCTCCCTGTTCTTGTCTAAAATACAAACACAACAAAACAAAAACTCTTGACACACTTTCAAGTGAGTCTGTTTTCATTTTATCATTCAGTTGCAAATCCCCTTTCCGTTTCGTTCGTTTATGGTTCGGTTTTGGTTTTGCAGGGTGTATATCAAAGTCGATGTTGGTTTTCTCATTCTCACTGTGGCACACCAATTTACAGGATTATTTTATTACGTAGAAACTGTTTTATTTTTTTTTTATTTTATCTTAAGTGTAGTCCTTTAGATAATACTTTATATATATATATATATATATACATATTTAGATGTCAATCCAACAGTAGAAGAGAAGAAGTTTTCTTTATCCATGTTGTGACAACAAAATCCATGTCTTGCCAAAAAGTACCATTTAAGTTTTTTTTTGTGTATGTCACGTATAGTTTTTAAAAAAAGTTTTCTATTTAAGTTTCATTACATTGATGTGTCCTGCATATTAATCACGTTCTGAGAGGATATAGAGATGAAACAAAGTTTTGATTTGTACTGTAAATATATCGAACAAAAACAACCCGCATTCTAAATGTGCCTTATTTTAGATTGTAAGCCCTCATTTATTTTTGTAAAAAATGGTTAAACTTTTTTGATGTATCTATAATCTATTATTTAAATTAATATTATGAAATGATATATAATATTATAAGATGTAAAAATTATGTCCATATAGTTGTTGTGAAATAGGACAATAATTTTCCTAAAATATAAATAAATAGAATTATTTGATTTATTCTTAATTGTATGATTTATATATAATTAAGTTCAAGTTATGTGTTTTTTTTTGTTAATTTAAATTAAATTTTCTTTAAGTCCTAAATAATTTCATTCTTATCTTTTATTAAATGTATTATTAAATAACCTTTTTTTGTATTAATATTTTTATTTAAAATATTTAGTAATATTATCTACGTTTATAGAAAAAATATGAATAAAATTATTAAAAATATATGCGGTTTTGTTTTCTGCTATTTTTGCTTCTTGATTCGAACTTTTGTTAAGCAGAGACTCTACAAAACGAAGACAGACAATGACTTACGACTAACTGACTTTGCCAACAGCGTGTTATAATGTGATTAGCAGCGCTTGCTTTTCTCAACTTTGTGTCCACTTAGCAACCTGATGATCTCCAGACGGTCAAACCTCCTCCTTCCTTCTTAAGTGGGCTTCAGTCCGGAATGAACCTGGGCCTCAACCAACATGCCTCTCCAATTATCCGGATCCTTAGCTAACTGCCTCCAGTTGTGCACTCAAAGTTGGTTAAGGTCGGTTTCTACTTGTACGCGCCACTTAAGGCGAGGTCTTCCTCTACTGCGTCCGACGTCTGGCTGGGAATCGATGAATCTGAGAGCCGGAATATTGGTGTATACTCGTTCTACATGTCCTAGCCATCTTAAACGTTAAATGCGGAGTTTTTTGACGCGTATAGGTCTTGGTTGAATCTTCGTCTCCATAGCCCGTCAACGGAAACGGAACCGAAGATTTTTCCTCTCGAAACTTACTAACTTCCTTAAGTGGCGCTACAGTCAGGAATGAACCTGGGCCTCAACCAACATGCCTCTCCAATTAGCCCGGTCCTTAGAAAATTGTGCCTCTGGTGTTGGCTCGGGAGTTTTGCACAATCCTCTCAAGAATCAAATTGAAGAAGTCGCATGATAGCGCATGATCTCACCTTCACATTCCTTTTTTGGTATCGATTGTGTAGGTCAGGTCGTTTCCGACCCTGATGGCTCTGTATAGTTCGTCTCTATAAATGCTGTCGTATGCAGCTTTGAAATCGATGAATAGGTGGTGGATATCGACTTGGAGTTCTTGGGTTTTTTCCAGGATCTGCCAAAGTGTCATCTCCGCCGGCTTTGTATAGCTCTGCGGGAAGGCCGTCATTTCCGGCAGCCTTATTATGCTTCAGCTTGGATATTGCTATTCTCCCTTGATTCATGTCGGGTGGTTTTCGCTGTTGTTGCCAAAATTGAATGGGTCGTTCTCGTTCTGCCTGACAGCGGAATGTTGTTCGTCATCGCCGTTTAACAGTCTGCAGAAATTGTTCTGATGGTTGGGTGTTGTAGAACGAGGATAGACTCTGATTGGCTTTAACTTGGCAATGCCCAGTGGTTATAACTCTGACTACACATCAAGTGCTTATTTTTAACTCCAAGTGGTAACCATCGGGTACTGGTCTCATCCAACCGGATTTGATTTGCTCAACGATAAGCTCGAGTGTTGATAACAAGACGAAAAACAGCAACACCATAAACAGCCAAGGCAGAATGGCACGGAAAGAATACCCGGCCTGCTGTCCAAGGCGAACGCAGACAAGCTGCTTCGACGTTTTCGGACAACAGGTTGTCTAGGAATTTCAAGGGTTAGTCAGGCCCCTTGAACAGAGATGGAAGCGGATGAACCGAAAGGCCAACGGCAGCGCTCAATCCCGTAGTGGATACAGATGGCCCCGTGTCCAAGGGGTATCTAATAAATTGGAACTGGCCATCCAGGTTGGGGATTGTGCTTTGGGTTAACTACCCACCCATTTAAAAAACCATTGTTACGAAGCAACCAATAGCCTCGGAAAGGACTGATTTTATTGTTGACGCCAAGGCTAAACGAAAAAAGGACAACGACGTTCGTAAGTGCACCTGGAATTTGAGAACATTAAGCAGAAGAGTTGCAAGCAAAAAACTAGCGGAAGCCATTAACTGCTACAAATCAGATATTATTGCCATCCAGGAAATACTATGGGATGGGCTAGGTAAAAAGAGATTGAAAAACTGTGACATCTACTACGGACCGTGTTATAATGAGCAGGAACAGCGGCTATTCGGATGCGGATATGTTACAAGTGCCAGACTAAGCCTCATATGCGCTTACTCCCCAATGGAGAAAAAATATGATAAAGCTAAGGATTGCTTCTACGAGCTTCTTGGCAAAACCTATGAGCGACTACCGAAGTCCGATGTACGATGCAAAGGTAGGAAGAGAAGACACCTTTAGCAGTATTGTCGGAAAACATAGCCTACACGACAACACGTCTGATAACGGACTTAGGCTAATTGACTTCGCTACGGAACGAAATGCCACTATAGCCAGCACACGGTTTCCTCACCTCGATCAACTAACGGTCAACCAAATTGATCACATTGCGATATACAAGAGGCACGCATCCAGTATTTTGGATGTCCGAACATTATGAGGAGCTAACATGGACTCGGACCACTACCTTGTTGTAGCCTAGGTAAGAATGCGGATATTCTACACGCCACAACAATCCAGAAATACTGTGAACAAATTTAATGTCGAAAGACTGCAATCACAAGAGACCGCTAAGACCTTCGCGCAACGCGTATGCCTTCACCTTTCCATTAACATACCACCAGCATCGAATGTCGAAGAACAATAGCAACGATTTCAACTAGCCATTAGATCAGCCACAACTGATGAGCTAATTTTCTCGCGCCCACCGAGAAGAAACCACAACTACAGGGCATAAGTCTCCTCAACATCGCCAACAAGATCCTATCTTCCGTAGTATGTGAACGCCTCAAACCGTTTACTAACAACCAAATCAATACCAACCACCTATTCATCGATTTCAAAGCCGCATACGACAGCCATTGTAGAGACGATCTATTAAGAGCGATGTTAAGTTTTGGTATACCGTGAGAATTCAGGGTCGGAAACGACCTCACCGACACATTCGATACGAAAAAAAGAATTTAGGCAAGGCGATGCGCTGTCATGTGACTGACTTTGATTCTTGAGCGAATTGTGCAAAACTCCCAAGCCAACACCAGAGGCACAGTTATCCAAAAATCGGTGCAACTACGCCGACGATATTAACATCATCGGTAGAACTCAGCGTGATGTCATAGCCAAGCTTTGGAGACGAAGATTAAACCAAGCTGTACAGCGTTTCAAACGTCAAGTTCTACTCTGTGTGCTGCCAAATCTGACGGTACAGTCGAGGATAGTGGATTGAACCAAAATATGTGGTGCCAACCGTCGATTGTTTATATCATACCTTAACACTTAAAGATGTTTTATCATAACCCATTTATCTAATACCTAAATACATGAAAGAACCCAATTTGAAATAAAAGAATAGAATAATACGACTACCATATACAGTTATTTCACTGTTTATTTTATGTAAAGAAGAAAAACAAACAAACAAATAACTTATATCAGTTCTTTTGTTTTAAATTATTTGTTGTTATAAAGCGCCTCCGACTCAAGATCATGTTTTTTTATCGCATTTAACCGGCTTTTTTTTTCTCGGAAAATCTCCATACGTTACTCGTGCTCCTTTATAATGAGCTTCTTCGTCAGATGAAGAATGTTTAATTTGTTTTCATCCTTTAAAAATGAAAAGAGAAATTATATTTATATTGGATCGAAAATGGAATACAAATTACTTACCTCATTGTTATTAAACTCCACGGCAAGTGGAGGTTTCAAACCGAAAGAACTGCCCCTTTCGTTTCGATTAAGGTTTTTTGGAATATCTTAAAATTTTACCGAAAAAAGTTTTTTTTACTGAAAACGCCCTCAAAAAGTGGGCATGGCAAAAAACCGTATATGAACAGAATATAGATATTAAGATTGACTACATATGTTGTTCCGACACTTTTTAAAAATTCCCTACTGTTTGGCCAAAAATAACGTTTTTCTAAAAAGTTGGCTTGGCAGTGGTCGAATCACGTGTACCAAACTTCATTAACCTAGCTCAACATTTATGACCCGAAAACCCGGTGACCTACAGACGGACGTACAGACAGACCGACAGACATGGCATCTAACTATTTTCTTTGGTTTTTCTTCACGGAGGGCGGTTCTTATGTTTTTTTTCAAAAGCTCAACATGTATTCATCTTGCTCAACCTAGTTCCAATCGATTAGTGTTTGTTTCATTTAAATATTCGAAAAATTGTGAGCTAACTTACTTATTTAGGTGGCGATACAGTTCGGAATGACCCTCAACGGCCTCAACCAACATGCCTCTCCAATTAGCCCGGTCCTTAGCTAACTGCCTCCAGTTGCGTACTCCAAGTTGGTTGAGGTCGGTTGCTACTTGTGCGCGCCGCTTAAGGCGAGGTCTTCCTCTACTGCGTCCGACGTCTGGCTTGGAATCGTTCTACATGTCCTGACCATCTTAAACGTCCAATGCGGAGTTTTTTGACCAGGGGCATGTCGCTGTACAGCTCGTATAGTTCTTGGTTGAATCTTTGTCTCCACAGCCCGTCAACGCAAACGGGACCGAAGATTTTTCGAAAAATGTTCCTCTCGAATCGACTAAGGAATTCTTCATCCGCTTTTGAGATGGCCCATGCTTTAGCGCCGTATTAGTTAGTATTAATTATTAGTTCAAGGCTTTACTACTGAATTCCTTTCTTAGCCCGAAGAAACAGCGGTTGGCATGAGTAATTCTTCGTTTAATATCTGATGAGATGTTATTGTCAGAGTTAATAGCGGAGACGATATAGACAAAGTCCCGTACTATGTCAAAGTTATATCTGTCAATGGTGACGTTCTGTCCAATTCGGTGTCCTTTCGTGTTGACAGCATACACTTCGTCTAACCCTCATTTACTGCTAAACCCATTTTGTCCGCTTCCTTCTCTAGCAAACGTGGCTATCGAATGTAACCGTGAGGTCGTTTCCAACCCTGGTGGAGCAGAGAGAATTCTCCCTTGTCATCCTACACAAACGGTGTATCAAATCTATACATGGCTCCTTTTCTGTGGATCGGGCAAATGCTGAGGTTCCATTCTTCAGGCAACTTTCTGCCGACCAGATTTGGCTTATCAGTTGGTGGATGTTTCTTACCAAGTCATCTCCGCCGGCTTTATAAAGCTCGTCGGGAAGTCCGTCATTTCCGGCAGCCTTATAAACCTTCAGTTTAGATATTGCTATCCTTCCTTCATTCATGTCGGGTGGTTTTCGCTGTTGTTGCCAATATTGAATGGTTCGTTCTGTCTGATAGCGGAATGTTGTTCGTCATCGCCGTTTAACAGTCTACAGAAGTGGTTCTTCCATATCCTCAGCATCGACTGTGTCTCAACTACGATATTTCCTTGCTCATCTCGACAGTACTCTGTTCGAGCCTTGTGTCCTTGGCTTTTACACTTTGGTAAAACTTGTGAACATCGTTCCTGGAGTGGCACCTCTCTATATCCTCGATTGCGCGCTTTTCTTGCTCTTTTCTCTTCTTTCTGAAAAGCTGATGTTCTTCTCTGACCATAGAGCTCAACGGACACTCTCGTCTTCACCTGCAGCTTAGCCAAGAACGAGGCCTACATTGCTCTTGGCTGCGAGCATCTGTCGGCCTTCCTCATCAAACCAGGGGTTCTTTGCTGGCGGGCGCGAGAAACCTAGCCAATCTGTTGCCGCTAATCTAATGGCTTGTTGGCATCGTTGCCATTGTTCTTCGACTTTCGATGCTGGTGGTATGGTGTTGATCCTGTTAAATGTTCTCACATTCCAGGTGCAGATACGATGTCTAGAGGTTCACCTCGGAAAGCAGGCCGGGTATTCATTTCGTTCCATTCAGACCTAGCTGTTTATTATGTTGCTGTTTTTCGTCGTGTTTTTAAGCACTCTTGGTTATGCAAGTAAAATTCGGTTGGATGAGACTAATACCCGATGGTTACCACTTGGAGGTTAAAAATAAGCACTTGATGTGCAGTCAGAGTTACCACCACTGGGCATTGCCAAGTTAAAGCCAATCAGAGTCTACCATCGTTCTACAACACCCAACCATCCAAGTAGGTATATATGTATATACATATTTCAAGATCAGTTTTATTATTGTATATATGCACATAATATGTACATATCTAGAAATCTGTTGTATTTAAAAATTCAAATCTTTTTGAGCTACTAGAGCATGTACATAGGGGCCATTAGTACCTCGTACGTTCGTCGTGTGGGTATGTCTGGCAACTGTTTTTAAAGCACAAAAATAATCCACAAACGATTAACTTACACTAATCCGCGATCAGGCGGAGTTTGTGCTGCTTGTGAAGTCTAAGCTTCAACTTTTGCTTTAAAAAAGCGTCGTTGTTTCCATACATGGACGTTTCAAGGCCGCTGTTATTTTTTATATACATCGATGCTTTTTTACGATGTTTTTTTTTCCGTGGGCTGGTGGGAATCTTCATAGACACGATGTGAGACATTAACTCACTAAACCACCACCCGTTTTGGATTTGTATTGCAATTAATTTGTCCCGTTTGTGTGCGTTTTCTTACAAAAATCATTTGTTTACTTTACCCCATAGCAAGATAACCACATAGCCACGTTTAATATAAAGATGGAATGGAATTAAACGATTCTCCCAGTGGATTGTAGTCTTCTCATGTGTTTTTCTTATTCAACTTAATTTATTCGAAAAATTGTTCATTGGCAATCAGCTAAAATATTAAGACCGAATATAGTCCGAGATGTAAACTTAGCTATGGCTAATTTAGTCTCAGAAATCTTCTGTTTACACCGTACGTGACTAAATGTAAAATTCCCAAGATCAGCACCAATGCATACGTTTTTCTCCGTGGACAACAACCATGACAAAGGGCAAAGAATAGAACATTCCCGCTATTATAACAGTTAGTATACCACTTCAGTTGAATTTTTAGTGAATTTGAATTTATTATATTATGTAGTTCAGGGGCCTATTTCATAAAACTGCAACATTAATAATTATTTGTGACTTCACTAATAAATTATGTGCATACAATCAAAGAGTATAGAACTACATATAGAGTACGCATCCGACCTAAAAATGTTGTAGCCGATTCAGACTCGTGCGGTAAATGCGAAGGGAAAATTTCGTCGATCGTATGCGTCGGCTATGCTGTTGTAACAATCAGTATCAGTACCCCACATAGAAAATTTTCGATGTATGAGATGCGCACTCTATGTAGTTCTATACTTTTTGAACTCGCAAATAATTATTAGTGTTGTAGTGTTGTGAAATAGGCCTTGGGTCACCTCAATAAGAGGACTGACCTAAACACTTAAGTCCTTATTCGATGTGTTTACAACGATGAGACTTATACCAAATAAAGGGTGATGCATTTCGAGGTTCCCTACTTTTTTAAAGAAAAAAACACAGAAAATTCAAATTTAATGGAGAATGTTTATTATCATTTGAAAGAACATTCTCTGGCATTTATTTTTTGAAGATTATGTCTATCAAATGTTGGCCGTTGCTACGTCGCAGATGGTCCATCCGTTCAGTCCAATTTTCGATCACTCGTTCGAGCATTTCGACTGGTAACTGGCGAATGACACGAGTGATGTTTTCCTCCAAGGCCTGAATCGAAGCGGGTTTGTCGGCATAAGCTTTTGACTTTACATATCCCCACAGGAAAAAGTCTAACGGTGTGATATCACACGATCTTGGTGGACAATCGACCGGCCCAAAACGTGAAATTATGTGCTCACCGAAATGTTCTCTCAATAAGTCCATTGATTGATGCGATGTGTGGGAAGTGGCGCCGTCTTGCTGAAACCAAATGTCGCCGAGATCACGAGCTTCAATTTCAGGCATCAAATAGTAGGTTAACATGGCACGATAATGGTCGCCATTGACGGTTACGTTCGCACCGCATATTTTTAAAGAAATATGGACCGATGATTCCACCGGCCCACAAACCACACCAAACCGTTGTTTTTTCTGGATGAAGTGGCAGTTCTTCAATCTCTTCAGGTTGCTCTTCGTCCCAAATGCAGCAATTTTGTTTGTACATACACATTGAGCCAGAAATGGGACTCATCGCTAAACAAAATTTGCCTCGAAAACGTCGGATCTTCTTGGATCTTTTTAAGAGCCCATAGAGCGAAGCGATGTCGCTTGGGAAGGTCGAGCGGCTTCAGTTGTTGCACAAGCTGTATTTTGTACGCTTTCAATTTAATATCTTGACGTAAAATGCGACAAATCGTTCCATACGTCAGTCCGAGTTGCTGCGAACGGCGCCGAATCGACTCTCTACGGTCTTCGTGTACACTCTCAGCTACGGCCGCTATATTTTCTTCACAGCGTGCTGGACGTGGTCTATTCGGTCAAATGTTATCCAATAATGAATGCTGGGTCTCAAAATGGGTGATGGTGTTGCGAATAGTACGCTCAGTAGGCCGATTATGCTGACCATAAGTTGAGCGAAGTGCACGAAACACATTCCTCACAGAACGTGAATTTTCATAATAAAGTTGAACAATTTGTAAACATTGTTCACGCGTAAGTCTTTCCATTATGAAATGCCAAACAATACTAAACAAAAATAACATGACATTATGACACGACTCACACGTGATCTGTCAAAAAAGGCTATTGAAAAAAGTATCTCTACTTGGATCACCCGTTATAGGTTTAGACTTTTCTATTTATGCCGTACTGGACCAAGTGCAGAACTAGCGACGTCTATACTTCATTAGACATATGTCCCGGTTATTGTCCACGGTGTAAACGTAGCCATGTTTCACGATGTAAACGCAGCCAATATTCAGACCCTTTGGACCTAGAATGCGGGATAAAATACGACCGCCAACTCAAGTACGGAAAACCTGCACACTTTACTTACCTATTTGTTTTAGCTCTCTGTAAATGCATTCATATAAAGAAAATTCCAGAATTGATTTAAACAAATGGTTTCTCATTTCTTATTGTCCTAGACTACTCCTATTATCACATCACTTCCTAAAGAAATGATGCTTAAACTGTTGAATTTTGCTATCTGTTATAATCACATCGAGGAGCATGCTTTCAGCATCTTTAGGATCAGCTCTAGCCCTCACAACGGCGGCATTTTTGTACAACCACGGCGTTTCGGAACCTCCATTCTTTACCCTCATAGTTATTTTCTTTCGACCTGTCGCTTCCAACACCTCTTTTTCGACATCCTCAACCAAGTCCTGGATGCCGTTGAACTTTTTCGAGGAGACCAACTTTATATCGTCATTCACAAACTCGCTGACATCCGCAACAAGGTCGATCTTATTGCCGACGTTTATTATCGGAGGTAACTCCAGATTTTCAATGTGTGCAAGATTTTTTATCAAAGATTTTAATGTCTGTTCAACATGAAGTCGTTGTTCAAGCCAGCTCTCATGCGACAAATCCTGTACATGGATGATGACATCCTGAGGGCAAACAAAAGATAGTTTAACCAATGGCGACATTAATTTGTATAATTACTTACCGCCATCATAGCATCTTCCAGGGTAGCGATAAAGCACTCAATCAGACCAGTCGGCAGATCCGACATAAATCCCACGGTATCCATATAGATGACCTCAAGATTGCATGGCAACATACCAGCATGAGCCGTTACATCAAGAGTGGCGAAGAGCTGATCACGCGGCTGCATTGTCTGTTCGTTGGTCAAAGCTTTAATCAATGACGTCTTGCCAGCATTTGTGTAGCCCACCACTGCCACAATTGGGTAGTTCTTCTGTTTCCTCTTGTTGCGAATGAGTTTTCTGTGTGCTCGTATACTTTCCAGTTCGTCTTTTAACTTGCGTTCACGGCTCTTTAACATTTCCTTTTGGACGTCCGATAGTGAGTAACCCTGTTTGCGGGATGTCGTCAAATTGGCATCTTTCATTTGTCCCCATATGTAGGGAATTTCCGCCATTGCAACTTGTAGCTTGGCCTCAGCTGTGGTTGCATGCAGGCGGAGGATTTGAATCACCACTGAATAACGGTCAAGTACGGGAACACTGAATTCTCCTTCAAGTATACGCTTTTGAGCGAAACTTAGCGTTCCCTTGCTGATGAAAATGCTCGTCAGCGGTTTCGGACCCGAACGGGCTCTGTTGACAATTTTCTTCAACTCCTCCAACTTTCCGGAGCCAAAGAGTGTGCGCCGATCTAGTGATTCAAGTGGCACCTTCATACTCAGCTGGACGTGCCAGTTAGGCAGGGAGTGAACTAATGCTTCAGCCTCCTTTAACTGTAACTCTGGATTGATATCGGACTTTTTGGTACCCCACTTAACGTACGGCTGCAGAACAAGAACATTTTGGTCGATGTTTCGTGCCAGGTTCATCGCAGTCTTGGCCACTTCTTCGTAGTCTCTGTCATCCAAGTTAATTCCAAGGTTTGATCGCATTTCACCCTCCTCATCGTCGCCGTTGTCGACCTTACTAGACATATCAAACTTATTTTTTCGATTTTGGATGCCTTTGACTCCGGTAAACTTTGTGTATTTGAATCGTATAGGACAAATATTGTTCACCAACAATGGAGTCCAGGTTTTACGCATTGCCTGGACACCAACACTCACAACTCTTCTGCTTAACATCATTACACTACTTACTCGCTACTTAAACTCACTACAAATTTAAATTTTAATATGTGTCTTCCTTAAGAATGGTATGTTTATCCTCTGCTGCCATCCAGGCAGCTTGACAGGATTTCGTTCGAACGCTGGTCAGTTTATACGATAAAGCAACAGCTCCAATTGATGAAATCAGAATGTTCCACTGTTGTGGGTATGCTAGTTTTGATTGTACAACTTTTTGTGCGAAGTACAAACCCGAAAATCCTACAAAAAATGATTCAAAGAAAATTATATAATTTGACAATTGGTAAAAATGCACCGGTGTTACCCAAACAAAAAGTAGCCAAACCGGAGAACAAAGATCTTGTCATGCATTCCATATATGAGTCAAATCCAGGGTGGGCTTCTCTTTGTTGATCCTTGAGGCGTTTAATGTCATTCATGCCAACAAATTGTTAATAATCAGCCAGAAATTGCAACGAAAAACTGAAATATGATAAACAAGCAAACGAATGTACGAATTTTTTAATATTTTGACAATTGGTTTGTGACACATGGTTTATTCAATGGACTCATCTAGAGAATTAGTCATGATAAGGTAGTGCGTAAAACAGATTTTTTTCGAAAACTTCGCCCGGGGTTTGGAATTGCAAGTATTAAGGCCGTGTGTCAGTTGCAGTTAAAATACACTTTCTAATTTTTGACATTTCTGCAACGGAAAATAAAAATTGGCTTTTCGCTGTCTCAATTGAACTAAATGGGATATTATTTAAATACTATTTTCAATAATTTCCCAAAAGAATTGGAGCAAAATTTTTTTGTTTATAATTTCTTGTAGTAAAACAATACCGATGAGATTTCAGAAAGGTCATCGAAAATTCCTTAATTATTAATTATAACCAGTAAAAGGAATATAGTTGTACAATTTGCCCTACTTTGTCTATGTTCAACATATTTCACATATAGCGAAACAAATGATATCATAACAATTTTGAAAAATTCTATTTTAAAAATGCTATTTACAATTTACATTACATTTTCTGATATAAAATAGATGTTATTTGTTTTTTTATTTAATAATCTGAATTAAATACTATTTTGATTTTCCTGCATGTGTGAACACTGGTAAAGAGGTATTCCATGAGCGTGCTTTCCATCTCTGTCACTCCTACGTTGGTATACAAAATGTCAAAAATTAGACTCTGGATAAATTTTGTCGAGCTGTTGAGCAGGTTAAAATTATGAAGTCTCTATTCACCATACTCATGTCAAAAATTATCCACAGGCTAAAATTTTAACGCAATTGGCTCACGGCCTTAAGTATGGTGAATAGAAACTTCGAAACGTTAACCTGCTCAACAGCTTGCTAAAATGTATCCAGTGGCTCATGTTTGACATTTGGTATATTTACTGAGGGGCGACAGAGATGAAAAGCACGCTCATGGATTATTCCTCGTTATCAGTGTTCACATGAGGCAGGAAAACAGTACAACATTCAGATTATTAAATAAGAAGTAAAGAACATATTGTAACCATAAAATATAATGCAAATTGTAAAATAAACTAAAATTGAATTTTTAAAAGAGATGGTTTCAAAAAAGTTATGATTACATTTGTTTCGCTATATGTGAAATATGATTATGATTACATTTGTTTCGCTATATGTGAAATATGATTAACATGAACAAAGTAGGGCGGATATCTTCAATTATCAGCACAAATTGTACAACAATATTTCTATTACTTACAATAATTAATAATTAAGGGATTTTTGGTGATATTTCTGTGAATCTATTCGGTATTTTTTTATTACAAGAAAATATAAAGAAATTAATTTTGTTCTAATTTTTTTTGGGAAATTAATGAAAATAGTATTAAAATAATATCCCATTTAATCCAATTGACACACCAAAAAGGTAACTTTTTTTACCCTGCAGATATGTCAAAATTAGCCGGTGGATAAAGTTTAACGCCCATTTGAACGCAGACACACGGCCTAAGTGTACTTAAATATATGCAATTAAAAATACCCCACACTACATTACCGTTTCAAAATAAATATAAATAAAAGGAATGCAATTGTGATCCAACCATTTTATTTAGCAGCTGCCAGTACCAACTGTCATTTTTTCTTCGTCAATATATCAAACTTTTCTTTATTTACACAACAAAACTCGGTGTTTTCATTCAGAACATGTAAATATTCCTCACAAGCATGACTCAAAATCTTGGTGGCTGGATCCATAGCTTTACTGTAACCGATACCCTAATCCACAAGAAAGGCTACACCATTTACAAGATAACTTCAATTGTGAGTAAAAATAATACAGGTGTAGGTTCAATCTAACAGATGTGTGAATATGGATTTTTCTAGGTCTTCCCACGGTCTGTCCCAGAAGCGCTAACATGCATCACAGTATGGAAAAGATTTCACGACGTAAAACGTCTTCATCGGGAAATAAGTCGTCGCCATAAAACCATGCGTCTCAACGGTGTAGTACCTGAACCTTCTGATCATAGCTACTTTAAAAGATTCGACGCCAAAGTCATCCAGAGCAGAAAGGAATACATTTTACAACTGCTGGACTATGTTGCACAGCATCCAGCTTTGTATAAATCACATGCTTTCATGCAATTCTTTGACGATGGCCATTCGGTGGAGAATTCGCCACGACATCTCGATCTCAATGCAAAAGGCAACATAGAGGCGATCTGTGATAACCTTGACATTTTGTACGACAATAATATATGTTTGGTTGACCCAAAAAAAGATAAGAGCGTTGTGCAGTCGGTAGTAGAGGAGGTACAGGTTGTGCTGCAAAAAGAGCAAGACGTGCAGCCAGATAAATTGGAAGAATGTAATGCTGATCGAAAAGATGTTAGAGACTTTTCCAAGATTCTCACGCCAATGGTCTCGTTCGAGGGAGAAGATAATGATTACATATACGAGGCAGCACTCGAGTTCAGTCGGGCTGTTCAGGCAGAGGTTAACATGGATTACGAGGATGCATACAAGGGGTATAAGAGGGGCGTTGATGTGCTTTTATCTGGAGCCAAAGGTGGATTTTAAATTTATTTGTAATCTTATTTTGTTTGGTAATTTTATTTCTATAGATGACAGCAATGATGAACGCAAGTTCATTGCCAAAGCTAAAGTGAACAAATACATGGCTAGAGCGGAAGACATTTATGAGAAGTTTTTACAGAATCTGGAAGAGGATAGTAAAGTAAGTTTTGAAAATGGTAAATGTAGAAAATAATGTTTATCGTGGATATAGTTTTCTTGCTTTTGATGTGAAGTCAGAGTTCTTCATTTGCTATAATCCTTTCATTTTAAAATATTCTTACTACTGATCTTGTAGGGTAAGGTTGTAATGACTGCATGCCTCAATGTGCGTTCGTAGATCTGTTGATCTATTCTTAATATTCGTTTGCCTAAGTGAACCATTCCGACCTAACTATAAAGTGGAGAAGGTTTCCGATCCGAAATTAATATTATCCACCTCACCAAAATTGTCAAAGAAGTAGTCTCCTAGATGGAGCTAGACAAGAGCCCAAGCAGCTTGTGTAGAAGTCATTGCTAAAGGCCTAGTCTTTTTGCATATATTCCAGAGGGCAGCGTCCTGTTGGGATACTGATTATGGTGTTGATGTTTGATCTGTTCCACATTGTCTCTCTGACCCGTTACCCAGGAGAGGTGAATGGTAAAGTACTCTGCCGTCTCATTAAGAGATAGTCGGCATTCGTCGACTGATTTCGATGGAAATGAGATAAATCCCAAGGACCTTGGGGTTGGTTCTAAAAATTCCACTAATGCATATGCAAGCTGATCTTTGGTCTTTCCCTAGAAGGTTGCTTCTAGAGCTCTCCATCCGTGTATGGGTCTTATGAAGGTGAATATACCCCATTTATTACCAACTACGTTTATACATGTGTATATGGCTACGGTGGATTTTTTTACGCACTCATGGATATTGGTTTTCCAGTTTAGTTTCTTATCGAAAACCAGACCCAGGCATTTGGCTTATTCTGCGAACTTGAGACTGGCAATGTGCTGGACTTTGTATTTCCTGCTGAAAAAGCCCAATTCGATTTTTTGAGGGTTCGCAAAACGAATCTTCAATTAATTTCTGAATAGATGTTGTTGGCATAGTTAATAGCGGAGCCGAAATAGACAAAGTACCGTACTACCTCAAAGTATTACGTTCTGCCAAATTCGTCGATGTTATGTGTTGACAGCATATTGGCCATTTGTGGGTGGCCGCGGTGTAGTGGTAATGTGTTCGTCTGTTGAGTGGAAGGTTGCGCGTTCAATCCCAACCAAAATCCATTTCACTTTTATTTAAAAGAAATAAAAGGTCGGTGTAATACCTACCTAAAAATATGCACACCATCTTGAATTTCTTCAAATTTAACGAACACAAGAAAAAGTGACTCCCCGAAGTTAGTTCGGACACCACCCATGGAGTTTAAGTCTCCACTACATCCAAAATCTTTCCTATCCTCTCTTTCTCTTCCCCTTCTCTAGCGCTCGTACTATGGTAACATATAAAGGGTATTCATAACCCCTTGAGTACGTGTAAATTATAAAAAAAAAAAAAAAAATATGTTTGGCCTTACCCTTATTTACTGCTAAATTCACTCATGCCACTTCCTTCTCCGTACTAGCAAACGTGGCGTAGTTGTACCGGTTTTTGGAAAATTGTGCCTCTGGTGTTGGCTCGTGAGTTTTGCACAATATTCTCAAGAATGAGGTTGAAGAAGTCACATGGGACCGTATGGGAATGTATTGGTGAGGTCGTTTCCGACCCTGATGGAGCAGCGAGAATTCTCCATCGTCATGCTACACCAAAACTAGACATGGCTCTGTACAGTTCGTCTCTATGAACGCTGTCTTATGCGGCTTTGAAATCGATGATTAGGTGGTGTATATCGATTTATACTTCTAGGGTTTTTTTTACATGATCTGCCGAATTGTGAAAATTTGATCGATTGTGGACTTTCCTAGCAGAAGACCACACCGATAAGGACCAGGTTGTTGGTTTAAGGCGTTCACATATTACGGCAGATATGATCTTGTAGGCGATGTTGAGGAGACTTATGCCTCCGTAGTAGGCGCAATTTATAGGGTCACCTTTTTTATGGATCGGGCAAACGATGCTGAGGTTCCATTCCTCAGGCATACATTGTGAACTCGAATAGAATCCATAATACAGTATGAATGGGAAG
This sequence comes from Rhingia rostrata, assembly GCA_949824845.1. NCBI lineage: Eukaryota > Metazoa > Arthropoda > Insecta > Diptera > Syrphidae > Rhingia > Rhingia rostrata. Next base: position 119,413,001 of record OX463756.1, on the reverse strand, counting down.
ATCTCCTTAGTAGTTAAAGTTAGAGACTTATTAGGATCTGGTAAGGGATGTAACAAGACGGTCAGATTGATGAAGATTAATATCTACACACTTCCTGCAACTAAATTCAAACATTCATTTTTTTTTATCACAGGCACAGTCCACTCCTATTCATCTCCTATGTTCTCTTGAATCCTTATCCTTATTTCCGCGCCGACCGTTGCCCAAATGTTTTGGTTGTCGCCGATTCTGACTTTCGGAAATTTTACAGAACATTGTCCGACGCGCAAATTGATGTTCCTAGACTAAACCTAAATTTACTTTTATATGTTCAAGAAATACCTCCAAATGTCCCAAATTCTTCTATTTTATCGTAATCAGTTACGAAATGCTTCTCAACAACTCGTCAATGGAAAACGAAAATTCGAAAACTATTAATTTTCATCTTAAAACCCTCCACAGAATAACTTCCAACTCTCGATTGATATGACCGACAACCCTGACTCAAAGTCCATTTCTCTATACCTCGAACGTCCATGGAATCATCTAGCCAAATATAAAGTTCTTCGCATAATAGACACAGTAATGCTTGTGCAAAATGTAACCGATAAAACCGTCTTCGTTATGAAAGGAATCGAAAAACCATCCAGCAATTCTCCAGCCCAATCAGTATTCCTGCCGCAGGGGGTTCCGTTTATGGTCAATTTGATGGCATTCTTCCAATCCGATCAGAAACTCTTCCTTCTATTGCAACAAGCGAAGGGCGGTAAACTTTTCGACTACGTAAAGACATACACGCCAACCTCAGCAAAGAGTGTTTCACTGAACGAAATCTTTACCGAAGTTGATCCAGACAAAAGCTCATCAGCTGACCTAGCCAAATCGAATACACAAGATTCTGGGTTTGTTGAGCCACCGGACATTCCAACCGAGAATATGGACTTTGCCGAAATTGTTGTTTGCTCACAGAAACTCCTCGAGTCGGTGTCCAATACTTTGAAAGAAGTAGACACAGCAAAGTCGGAGGTTCTATTAAATGTACCCACGTTGACGCCTTTGCCTCTAACTCCGTCGAAATACCCAAAATCACCAAAGAAAAAGCTAAGCCTTCCCGAAGCCAGCGTCAAACAATGGGCAAGGGAATTGATTACCGCTGTACATGCATTACATTCCAAGGGTGTCATTTTGGGGTAAGTTATAGTTTCAAATTTGCGTTCATAGTCCGAGCCCTGCGTTTTCTGTTTTAGAGATCTTTATGCTGACAATCTACTCCTCGGTTCCAAGGGACAACTGTTACTCTCTTACTTTTATCAAAATGAAGGTGTCACCGATGGTGTTCAAATGGTTTGCAATCAACGGGCATTGAGTGGTCACTTTGTGGCAACAGAACGACCGCTAACTACCAAATCTGATTGGTGGAGTTGCGGTGTAGTCCTGTTTCAGTTGTTGTTGGGTGTGGTGAGTAGCTGTAAAAAAAATGCAAGTTGGTTAATGTACTAATGGCCAAAACTACTTTTCTAGCCCTTCAAAGTATGCCATCCCGGGAGCATGGATCTTTATGGTGCAATACAGTATCCTCATGTGGAGATATCTAATGAAGCTGTCGACTTACTGGAAGGACTGCTACAAGTCACAGCAGATGCACGATTTGATTACGAACAAATACGTGGGCATACCTTTTTCCAAGGTACCAATTGGGGGGAGTTGGCTGAAAATGGAGTCAATTCTATATGAATCCTTAAAGGCGCAATTATTTACTTTTGCGTTTGTATGTATTATTAGAAATAAATTATTATCAAATGTGAATTTGTTTTGTTTTTAATTTGGGTTGTGAATACCCTTTATATATTTTAGGACAGTGCGGACGTTAAGGAAGTTCGGAATTAGAAGGAAGGAGTTACCGATGCACATTGGTTTTAAATTATAATGGAAAGGAAAAATAGAGTTTGGTAGAGCATTCCACATTCGTGTTGTTCGGTTTATGTACGAAACTTTATATTTCAGCGTTGATTTACATTCATAGCGTAATGAGTACTGCGGCTGAATTGTTGAATGGGAGGAATGCAGCTGGCTATTTCATTTGAGCATTGGTTGTTAAAATAATTACTACTTACTTAAGTGGCGCTACAATCCGGAATGAACCAGGGCCTCAACCAACATGCCTCTCCAATTAGCCAGGTCCTTAGCTAACTGCCTCCAGTTGCGCACTCCAAGTTGGTTGAGGCCGGTTTCTACTTGTGCGCGCCACTTATCTCGAAGTCTTCCGCTATTGCGTCCAACGTCTGGCTGTGAATCGAAGACTCTGCGAGCAGGAGTATTGGTGTCTATTCGTACTACATGTCTTAGTCATCTTAAACGTCCAATGTACAGCTCGTATAGTTCTTGGTTGAGTCTTCGTCTCCATATCCCGTCAACGCAAACGGGACAGAAGATTTTTCGATGATTTTTCCTCTCAAATCGACCAAGGATTTCTTCATCCGCTTTTGAGACGGTCCATGCTTCAGCGCCGTAGAGCAGGACTCGGATGATCAGGGTCTTATAATGGATCTCCTAAGTAGCTTGAGTGAGGGCATCACTACTGAATTGTCTTCTCAGCCCGAAAAAACAGCGGTTGGCAAGAGCAATCCTCTTTTAATTTCTGACGAGATAGACAAAGTCCCGTACTACCTCAAAGTTATATCTGTCAATGGTGACGTTCTGTCCGATTCGTCGATGTTGTGTGTCCTTTCGTGGTGACAGCATATACTTCGTCTTGCCCTCATTTACTGCTAAATCCATTTTTGCCGCTTCCTTCTCTATACTAGCAAACTTGGCTATGAGATCACGTTGAGTCCTACCAATGATTTCAATATCGTCGGCGTATGCTAGTAGTTGCACCGATTTTTGGAAAATTGTGGAAATGCTGTCGTACGCTGCTTTGAAATCGATGAATGGGTGGTGGTTATCGATTTGGACTTCTTGGATTTTGTCCATGATCTGCCAAAGTGTGAAAATTTGATCGGTTGTGGACTTTCCTGACCTAAAACCACACTGATAATAGCCGATCAGGTTGTTGGTAAACGGTTCACATATTGCGGCAGATCGGATCTTGTAGGCGATGTTGAAGAAACTTATGCCTCTGTAGTTGGCGCAGTTTAAAGGGTCTCCTTTTTTGTGGGTCGGACAAAGGAAGCTGAGGTTCCATTCTTCAGGCACACTTTCTTCCGACCAGATTTGCTTATGAGTTGATAGATATTCCTAGCATCTCCGTCGGCTTTATAGCTCGGCGGGAAGGCCTTCATTTCCGGCAGCCTTATTAAGCTTGAGTTTAGATATTGCTATCCTCACTTCACTCACGTCGGGTGGTTGGCGGTTTTCGCTATTCCTTGCCAATATTGAATGGTTCGTTCTGCCTGCCAGCGGAATGTTGTTAGTCATCGCCGATTAACAATCTGCAGAAGTGGTTCTTCCATATCCTCATCATCGACTGTTTCTCAACTACGATATTTCCTTGTTCATCTCGACAGGATTGAGTTCGAGCCTTGTATCCTTGGGTTTGACGTTTTACACTTTGGTAATACTTGCCAACATCGTTTCGGGAGTGGCACCTCTCTATACCCTCGATCGCGTTCTTTACTTCATTCTGAAAAGCTCGTGTTATTCTCTTCTTCTCTATCTATAGAGCTCAACGGCAGCTCTCGTCTTCACCTGCAGCATAGCCTTGTAGGCCTCGTTCTAGCATCTGTCGGCATTCCTCATAAAACTAGGGGTTTCTTGCTGGTGGGCGCGAGAAACCTAGCAAATCAGTTGCCGCGATCTAATGGCTTGTTGGCATCGTTGCCATTGTTCTTCGACATTCGATGCTGGTGGTATGGTGTTAATCCTGTTTAATGTTCTTACATTCCACGTGCAGATACGAACGTCGTAGTCCTTTTTTCGTTTAGCAGGGTCTTCAACAATAAAATCAGTCCTTTCCAAGGGTATTGGTTGCTTCGTAACCGTAAGTTTTTTCCATGATTGGGTAGTTAACCCAAAGCACAACCCCAACCTGGAGGGCCAGTTGGATGAGACCAGTACCCGATATTTACCACTTAGAGGTTAAAAATAAGCACTTTATGTGTAGTCAGAGTTACAACCACTGGGCATTGCCTAGTTCTACGCTATTTGTTAAAAAAGCGATAAAAAAGGTAAGGCAGGCAATATTTCGATGATGTTCGAGTGAAGCTAAAGAGTTCGCTATTCCTATGACTCCTTTAAGTTTTTTTTTTGCACGCGTTTGAATCCTGCTGATTGTATTTTGTCGTTTTGAGTCCACGTTTGAAGGTGAGGGACGTGGACCTAAAAAAGAATAATGAAAAGCTGATAATACTGTCATCAGCGAAGGAATAAATTGAATTAGAACTTGCTGACAGGAGGTCATATATAAAAATGAGAAAGTCTGAGAGACAAAACCGAGCCTTGAGGGACATTAGCATTTAGGTGAGTTGGAGACTTGAAACCGCCCAAAACAACTTGAATTAAACCTTTCGAAAGATAATTTCTAGTCCATAGAAGTTTTTCATCGATTCCAAATGCATGCATTTCCGACAAAATGGCCTGATGCCAAACCTTGTCAAATGCCTTTGAAATATCAAGTACAACAATCTTGCTTTCTCCACCATGGTGGATTGATTGGTTCCACTTTTCGGTAAGATATGTCATCAAAACACCAGTAGACCTGTTGCTGCGAAAACAATGACCGGCAGTATTGTTTTCGCAGCAACAGTTTTCGTGTTTCGAGATATTTGATAAACTGATGATTTATCAGCGTTTCCATGACCTTAAAAAAACAAGGGACGTAAGTGCCATTGGTCGGCAGTTGGAAAGAGAAGAAGATTCGCCTTTTTTTGGTACGACTGGACAAATGCAGTTTCCCATCTGCTCGGAAATATTCCTGACGAGTAGGATATATATATATATATATATAGTTGGATAAATTTGCTAGCGCAGAGGAACACCTCTTCAAAAAATTGGGGGGATATACCATCTAAAAATCTATTTATTATCTGCTCATACTACACCGAATGTTAAGATAAGAAGATCAAAAAACTCCGATTGGCTATCTGCTGGCTAACAAAACTGTTTGCCCCTTAAGATATACACGCCTGAATGTCAAATGTTAGTCAGCGGCTAATTAGAGATTATCAATACGGGAGTAAGTCATCTCATGTAAAATTTATAACAACGGACCTTCAAACCTTCGCCTGTTCACAATATCTTATCGGACAAAATGTGCCTCACTTTTACGAATTTAATCTCAAGTAGGTGGTGTGGCGACTCTTCAAGCCTTCTCACTAATCTTATCATTTCCATCAAGTGAAATACAAAAACCAAACACAAAGACCATACGTTGTTTAAATTAATTCCATTATCTTTACAAACACTTATATAGACCAATAAATCAAGACGCGATCACTGGCTATGGCCGTAATACAAAGACTACACGAAAAGACGCAAACACGTCCTTGTTGCTTCTGCTTTCAAAGAAGCGTTGTAAGCCAAAAAAATGTTAGTCTAGAGGGTAATTGAACTACAAGATGCCTTATCCGATTAGAAAATACAAACGAGCACACACCAAATACAATCGTGATACACGCAGATATGCGTGCAATCACTCTCTTCCGATTATACTACAATTTCGATGGCAATTTATCAGGAATATCTTCGTAGAGTCTATTAAATGGCAGGAGCTCACAATAGCGGCGCAATGTTGTTTTCAGCTGGTGAAGCTTGTATGGTACTCTATGGAAAGTTGTAGCGTCATTCGTTTTTGTGAGATAACCAGCTTGAACAAATGACTGCAGGGCAATGTTTAAGTTGTCCAATGCCAGACAATATGGATGAACGTATTCTTGACTCTTTGCCAGGAGAAGATCTTCAACGTGTTTTTGGGTGTAAGTTAAGGCCTCCTTACCCGTAATCTCTTCAAAGGGAAGCTATAATGAAAAGGTTTAATTTAAAAAAAAAAAAAAAACAAATCATGTTAGGCAGTTAACTTACTTCAATAATCGTCACAGCCAGTTGATAGTATATGCAGAGGAATGGCGCTATTGCACTCAGCAGCAGGCGAGATGAATCGTTTGTTGAAAAGTCCATTCTATTGAGCACACCAACGTTGCGTAACATGGTTACAATTTGCAACAATTCCTGCAAAAGACACAAATTACCCACGGTTACAGTCGATCCTTGCCTTTCATCAAAGGCACACTTACATTTTCGTTTCTTCTTCTCTCTGTGATGAACTCATGTTTAAATATATCACACAATTCAGCGAAATTCTCCTCGAGCTGCTCCACCGATGATGAAATCTGACATCCATTGGAATTCTGTTTCATTGCAGCCAGTACGACAAACGACGGCTTGGCCAACCAGAACATGCAGGGATTAATATAGAGTTGCATGTGCAGGGCTGGAACAGCAATAGTCATTGTACGCTGCGACAATGCATGTCCCTTTAGCCTCTTTACGTCCATGTTTCTCATATCTATATTTTTGGGATGGTTCAACTTTAAGTTGGCATTTTGGAATGTCACGACATTGGAATGAATTTCAACAGTCTCTATGATTTCTGACTTGATGGCGTTCTCATTGGTGCTCACGTGAGCGCCCAGTCTTTCGAAAATGGATTTTAAAGAGAGCACACCTCTGCTTAGCTCATCAATATTTACAGGCCGATCACAATTTATGCAGTACGTAGAGAACAGTGCTACCAAGTTAAATGTGGTTATAACCACTCCTCTCTGCTGCTGGTGAACAACCTGCAATTCATGTTCATATCAAAGCGGTAGTTTAATAAACCAAAAAAACAAACCACCTCACCTCATTGGCCAACTCCTTGACCATAAAGATTTCATCCTTATTTAATTTTTGTAAGTGTCCAGCTACACTGGCACGTTGAATTCGGCCAGTTTCAGTACCAAAGAACTCCTTCGCCGATATGGGTTCACCGAAATCCATGTACATACGACCAAAACGTTCTTCTATAATTTTAAGGGCTTTGAAAAATCCCTTAGTTGTCTCCTTGGGTTTAGGCACTCCCAGCAATTCATAGACAAACAGCTGTTCTTCCAAGACACGCTCGTATGACACACTCACGGGCACAATTGTAATATCTGGTACTTCGCCGGTGAAAAATGGCAACAGAGCCATTGACAGAAGACCAACTTTTGGTACAAGAGCTTTAAAATTCCTGCTTCGCGTTCCTTCGATAAAGAACTCGGCACCAATGTGATAGGATGACACCAGCGCATACATGTACTCTCGAAACACGTCCCAGTAGAGCTCATCGCCCGAGAAAGACCGCCGCATAAAGAAAGCGCCGGTTTTGCGTAGCATTTTTCCCATCCCGAACATTGCATGGAAATCTGAAATGAAAGATAAATGATTTTGAAAAGACATCATAGCGTGACTAGGAGGATTTAATGGAAATAAGCGGTATCGATTGGTTAACATTTATATTTCAATGAAAGATAAATGATTTTGAAACAAGCGGTATTGATTGGTTAACATTTATATGTAATACTTCTCTTTTCACTTATTTGTTGTAATAGTTTATTGGCAAGTAGAATTTCTATTTTTTTGCTTGCAATTGCGGTCCATAATAACCGACCCACGAATATCTGCATCCAGGATATGATATCAGAAATTACGGGCTTAACCAAATCAGCTCCATGAAAAGACAAAAATTATATCTGTAAGCTAAATATCTCAAGTCAATGTCTTGGACTGAAACTCTTGAATATACGTGCAATTTACGTGAACAAAGTATGACGGAAATTGCTTAGGTCCGTTCCAATGATTGTAAAAGCCGCACGTGTACCCAGAGATCTAGTCTTTGGTTGCAAGTACTTATGTTAAATTAGTATTATATGTGCATGTACTTTTTTTTTTAGATAAAAAGACAAAATTAACAAGCAAACAATGGACACCTAATCAAGGTGAACACACAAAGATTCTGAATCACCTTAACATTACAGAAAACACCGACCACTATCCTACTCAGTTTGATCATAACTTCAGAACAACCATTCCTAGTCGCCTTGAATGAGAGTCGGATTCGATCGGAACTAATAACTCGATTCACATTTTCACGGATGGGTCTAAAACAGAATCTGGACTAGGTGGAGGTGATTTCTTAGCATACCCTTTCACCTTCCTGATCATTGTAGCGTTTTCCAGGTGGAAACCATGGCAATCAAAGGAGCCTCGTCCTACATGAAAAGGAATTTCATATCCACGGCGTATATTAACATCTTCAGTGAAGCCAAGCGGCAAATCAAATCCCTGTGAGTCATCTTGTTCAATTCGAAATCAGCCCAAAAATGACGACTATCTCTTAACGAGATGACAGAGCATTTTACTATTGACCTCTTTTAAGTGCCGAGCCAGAGAGACATAACAGGGATAGCAAGATATTTGTTAGGTATGCAAGATATGTTAGGTATGCCCCTCGCTACATGTTAATCACAGATCAAACTGGATGCGATCAAGAAAGCAAACCACAGTGGGATAAACGACACAACTTCCCGAATATCTAGGCAAAATTTAACCAGAAGCGCTCCATCTGCTTGACAATGCTGAACAGATTAAACATCACTGTCCTATAGGGCTGATGGTTGGGTATTGTAGAACGAGGGTAGACTCTGATTGGCTTTAACTTGGCTATGCCCAGTGGTTGTAACTCTGACTACACATCAAGTGCTCATTTTTAACCTCCAAGTGGTAACCATCGGGTACTGGTCTCATTCAACCGGATTTGACTTCCTAAAGTTACCTAATAAATTGGAACTGAACCTCCAAGTTGGGGGAAACAACTTACGGTTACGAAGCAACCAATAGCCTCGGAAAGGGCTGATTTTATTGATGACGACGCTGCTAATCGAAAAAAGGACAACGGCGTTCGTATCTGCACCTGGAATTTGAGAATATTAAACAGGAGAGGTGCAAGCGGACAACTAGCGGAAGCCCTAAACTGCTACAAAGCAGACATTACTGCCATCCAGGAAATACGATGTGATGGGCCGGACAAAAAGATGACGAAAAACTGCTATCTACTACGGAACGTGTTATAGTGAGTAAAAATAGCTACTATTCGGATGCGGATTTGTTGTAAGTGACAGACTTAGGCTAGAAGTCTGAGGTTTCCAACCCATTAGCGAACGCATTGTAACTATCCGCATCAAGGCCAAATTCGCCAACATAAGCTTATATGCGCTCACGCCCCAGCGGAGGAAAAAGATGATATAGCTAAGGATTGCTTCTTAGGTCAACCAAATTGGTCACATTGCGACAGACAAGAGGCACGCATGCAGTATTTTAAATGTCCGAACATTCCGATGAGCTAACATCGACTCGGACCACTACCTTGTTGTTGCAGCCAGGGTAAGAATCCGGATATCCAACACGCCACAACAATCCAAAAAAAAAGACAGCCGAGACCTTCGCGCAA